>CM035806.1:145509419-145841919 GCA_020466095.1 Chlorops oryzae
GGAGCGGAGCAGAAAATTCATGAAAAGATGGGAAGAGCAACTGGTAAGCAAGGCACAAGGCATGGCGGCCGCCTGTCAATGGGCCAGGATCGAAGCATCACGGCATGAATAGCCTAGCCATGGCTAGTAGGAAGCTATTGCCAGTTATTTAAGGCAGTAAATTTCACAGCCGCTCACCTGCATCCTTCAGCGAACAATAACATTTCTGAACGCATTTCAGAGTGCATCTGCGCTGGAATTTGAGTGGCAGAAATCAAATTGGAATGAAAGGAACCAGCTAATTTGAATTTACAGTTGCACTCGTACGTATTCTCAAAGTCTATTGTATAAATTTGCGTGTGCGTGCGTGGCGTGTGCGTGCGTGTGCGTGTGTGTGTGTGTGTGTGTGTGTGAATGGATGTGCTGCTGAGTTCGACGAAATGGATTTTGCATTATAAACGGTATGCAGCAAGTTATGAATTACGGCTTCCGACAAGTGTTTGGAAATTCATTTAAATTCCATAAAAGCAACGATCTCGAGCCGGAAATCTCTGGCGAAAATGTGAATGTGAATGTGAATGGAAAGATGAAATGATGAACTTTCTGTTTGCCGTTTCAATTCCGAGAGAGAATTTCACTTCATTATAATAACTCCGCCCATCCCGTCGCTTTGTGGCAAAGTCACATTCCTGACAACGGATTCAAATTGCATTTTAATGGTCAAATTCCAGGATTTCGAAATGTTTTCCTGCACAAGACGAACGCCATCTCTATCTCTTCATCTGAAAGGTGAATAAAGAAGGTACAAAAAAAAGACGACAACAACAAATACCGAATACTTATATCATAAAATGCGCGTCAGTTTCCGATACTCACACACACACACACACACACACACACACATAACATACCGCAAGCAACCAACAAAACCCACCCAACGATCGACCCTGGACTTGGCCTCAAAATTCAATGCATATAAGGTAAGTACCTCCCACGCGTCCTTGGGTCAAAAAGACTCCTAACCATTAACACAACGGACTTAGTAAATTTTCATGCGTACCTCAAGAGTGTGCATATGTCCATTAGCAGGATTAGTAAGTCCTGAAAGCTTTTCCATTTCCATTGCCATTGACGTTGCCATTGCCATTGCCATTTCCATTGCCATTGCCATTTCCATTTCCATTTCCATATTCGGTGAGTGGTACCTTGTTATTCATGGTCACTGGAAACGATGGCAACGGGTATATGGTATTTGGTATATGGTGTATGTAGTTTCCATAAAGCTTAAGGAAGCCTTATGAAATTCAAAAAAACAAAAACATATTAGCAATGCATCTAACTGGATTATTGGGCCACTGAAGCACAATGTATTCGCTCGTCCGTCGTTTCATCGTTCCATTCGTTCCATCTTGCTCATGTCCATCAAAAAATGGGAAAAAGATACAACATATCTGAGGAAATTGTGTCCTGTCCTGTCCTGTCCTGTCCATTCAAATGAGGTTTGTCGGTTTCATGTTTTTGTTCATGTTTTTCTATCTCTATTTCCCTTTGTTTTTTGTTGTTCGTTTTTCAATTTTCATTTCTCATTTTCCGATACGTTTTATTGACATCGAAATTGATATCATATTAATTGACGCTTCTAAGGTGTGAGTGTGGAAATTTGCAATAAACAAAAACAACAAACAAAAACAAACATGTGGGGCTGTTATGGTCAGGCGCACATGACAATACAATGTCCGGTACGATTAGTTGCTATATATTTTTTTTTTGCTCTTATTCCAAATTTCATTGAAATATCTCGTATGTTTCTGATTTTATTTGGAAAACCTTAGATATTTAAGCAGTTTTTGGGATTTTCGTAACAGATCCCAGTACTAGAGGTATCCACCCTTAAGAAGGGGACCTATCAACGAAAGAATGTTCATGGTTATACAGAGGAAACATAAATGCCAAATTTCGTTCGATTCGAATTTGAATTTCATGTATAGGATAAATTTTCAAAAAACGCCCTTCTGCCATGCCCACTTTTCCACTTTTTGGAAATCACATTATTTGCCCTAAGATACTATGGTTCAAATGTATGTGAAATTCAATCAAAATTTTCTTGAAAAATTCACATTCCAGAGCGGTTTTTTTATGATTTTCATAGCACACCTTAGTACTGGAGGTAGTACCTATCCTAAAAATGATCCGATCGGGTCCATTCTCGATTTTATTCTTGCTCATGTCCCCGTGAACATGCTTAATAAATTTTTAGAAGATATCTCATATCTAGAGCTCGGATTTTGAATTTTTTTGGAATTTTTTTTTGCATTTAAAGCCCAAAATCCAACATTGCGAGTGCCCGATGCGAGAGCGCGAGCGCGAGACGCAAACAAATTTCAATACATGCAATCCATATGGTTCAAGCTCCAATGTATCGCGAGACCTCATAGCGAGAAAATTTTGAAAAATTGAATATATCTCGTTGCGAGGCAATTTGACAGGGTTAATGATGTAGTTATTTTTTGAGTACTCGCTATTGGGTACTCGTTTAAACTAATAAAACAAAAGCTGTTCACTGTTCCGTGAAAAAGAGCTTTTAAAATATTTCGCGAGCTTTGGCTCATTTTGAAAATTTTTGAAAATTTTGAATTAAAATTTAAACTCAAGTGTTAGCGTATAATTTTTATGAGTACTCGGTACTCGTTAGATTGGTACTTGGTTCAAATATTGCATTACTAGAAGCGAAATTATGCTTTCATCTGCGTGACGCAAAACTTTCATTGGAGATTGAAATGCGTCACGCATAACATTTTCGTGACGTCGCGCACTCTCGCACCGGACTCTCGCAATATTGGATTTTGGGCTTAACTGTGCTTTTTGAATATTTTATTCACTGAAGTAGGCTTTTTTTTTTTTGTTAATTTGACAATTCAACATGTTAATGTAGGCTTTTTCATTTTTTTTTATCTGTTAAATTTCTGAAAATTCAACAAATTTTTAATAGTCATAACTAAAGTAGTAATAACTAATGATATTCGAATTTTTGACTGTGAATGTTTTGAATATTTTTGAATTTTTTGCATTTTTGTTTGATTTTTTTTTTTGAATATTTTTTTGAATTCTTTTTTTCATTTTTTTACATATTCAAATTCCGAGGCATACTCATATCCCTCGGTAAGAAAACTATATACAGACAGATGGACAGACAGACGAACGGACGGACATGTTTAAAGCGAGGCTCCTGGTAACGCTGATCATATCTATATCAGCCCGATTATAAATATTCTCTGGGAACCAGGGACGTGAACCGGTTTTGAACCGATCTGCTGATGAACCGAACCATTAACCGAACCGAAGTTTCTCACAAATGTTTGAACCTAACCGAAAACCGAACCCATTTTTTGTAAAGGTTCAGGCTTTCATTTTTTCTTGCAACCATGTACAGTGGTCGCTCCCATAGGCCAAAAATAAAAAAATCGAAGTCGATATTCTTATGAAATTAGTATCGATACCATCTCTAATATGTGTGTAAGGTAACCATCTCTAATTTTTTGTTGTGCAAATTTTAACCCTCAATGGTAAAAAAAATTGCATTAGAAGTGGGGACACGTCCCAGCGGACATCCCCGATGATGTCCTAGTGACTTCGGAGCCGGAATGCATGCTATTTCCGGTGACACTTTGTATGACATTTACACAGGAGCTGACAGGGTCTTCAGCGGTGACATTGTCATGCTAGGGTGTGCGATGGCGAAAAAAGCATTTGAGAGCAACACATTATGCTCTTTTTCTCTTTAAATGTCAATTTATAGAAACCAGTTTAATTAACTCTCTCTTCTTTGCCCTCTCTTTGGATATTTCGAAATTTAAAAAAAAAATCTATTTTTAACAATTTTTGTTCGCCTCAGCCAGGGATCGATCCCGCGATCTTCGGATTCTGAGTCGAGCACTCATCATCTACGCCACTTCATGCCAACGTTCAACTGACGCTAAAAACTTATTTAAATTTCAGTAGCCAATGAGAGTCAAGCACATGAACAGCATCCTTCCACGATGACATGTCCTCCAAGATGTCACACATGACAATGTCACCTATATGTCATCGATGACATCACTGATGACATTGTCATGCAGGAGATAATTTCCCGCTGGGGTATTAACAAAATTTTTCAGTTTTAGAAATTCCCGAACCGAAACCCCGATTCAAAGAAGTAGAAAAACCGGTTTGACGAACCAATCCAAAAGTTCAAACACGGTTCGAACCGCCGAACCGAACCGAACCGGTTGAAAATATCCACCCGGTTCACGTCCCGGGGAATTTACTTTTCGATCGTTGATGAGGGAAATATTGATAGTTTGAGAGTTTTCCTGTTATCGGATAGCCTCTAGGACCATACGTTAGTGTGTTTTTTTTTTTTTTTTTTTTTTTTTTTTAATGGGGAAATCGGGAAATAGAAAAGGCATTATCATCGGATAATCATATCACCGGCATTCATCAGCATTTCTATTCAATCATTTCATATCGAGACTTTACACACACATGCAGGCAGGTATATTCATAAATTGAATGGGAAAAATGGCTAAGAACGAAATCGTCCTGATTTTCGGACCAATTTAAATCCTAGACAATTTTGCCGTTCATGTGCGTAACATCCCCGATAATTCGTCGATTGAAGCTGTCAATTGTCAGTTGTTAACCCGCGTAGGAGTTGCTAGGAATCTCTTCAATTATGAATTTGCAGCATTTTTATTTATTTTTGTTTTTTTTTTTTAATAACCGTCTCCTAGAAACTGCCAACGAAGGAGACAACAGGCGTAATTCGATAGTGAAAAGTCTGGCATGGAATTAAAAAGAAGGGAAAAAAGGTAACATAGGATAAAAAATAATTCAATTAAAATAATGATGCCAATCCATTTCAGGTACATACATTCACTGTACTTGGCACAAGTCACTTCAAGCAGTTTATGTTCCATCCGTGCACACCTATTTGTTACTGTGTGTGTGTGTGTGTTGTTTGCTTGTATATGAATGCTCGCACGCTTGAAATTGCACGTAGTCATGTAGGCCGGCTTAATAAATGTGTGGGGTGTCGTTGTTGTTGTTGTTGTTATTATTATTATTATTCTTGTTGCCGTCAATGGATATCGTTGTTGTTATTTTAAGTGGGGGGCAGGCCAGCATTAACAACGTCATTCATACAAATCGCTATGCAGATAAATAAGATTTTCGAAAACATTTTTGAAATGCTACTGAAAGCGAAACCCTTAAAGCAAACCAAAAAAAAAAAAAATTAATAAAAATAACAAAAAAACAATAACAAAAATAATAAATGAAGTAAATAAAATAAAAATATAAAAAAATTCTTTGACGAAACAACAACGGGAAACTGAAACATGTGATTTGAATTATCGTCAAAAATTTTCATTTTGAGTGGCCGCACGTACAATACAAAAAAAAAAAATCGTAGAGGGGAAAAAATTGTTTGAAAATAGGCACTTATCGTAGAAATACCGAGGAACATACATACATTCGTCGTCTTATGTGCATGTCTGATCCCGTTCAGATATGTCTTCATCAATGACAAACTCATAAACCGATTCGATTCAATTCAATTTTTTCATCAAATTTGCTAACCTTAGAATATTGCCATTCTCTCTCTCTCTCCCTCTCTCTCTATCTCTCTCTATATCTCTCTCTCTCTCTCTCTCCTCTCTCATCATCTCTCTCTCTCTCATCTCTCTCTCTCTCTATTCTCTCTCTCTCTTCCCTCTCTCCCTCTCTCTCTCTCTCTCTCCTCTCTCTCTCTCTCTCTCTCTCTCTCTCTCTCTCTCTCTCTCTCTCTCTTTCCGCTTTCTATTTTATTTTCATCTGTATTTCCCTTTTTCTCTCTCTTTCTCCATCTCTTGCTCTCTCGCTTTATCTCTCTTTCTCTGTCTTTATCTTTCTCTCTTTATACTTCTCCCTCTCTCTTTTTCTCTCCCTCTCTTTCTGTACCTCTGTATGCCTGTGTTAATACCACTCTCTCGTACTCACATTCTCCGATTATAATTTTATCAATCTCTTTTACACATTTTGTCTTTCTCTTTTGTATTCTTCACTCTCCTACCCCGTCCGACCTTATATTTCCGCTCCACTCTTCTATCTGTTTCCCTTGCTCTATCTATTTCAGTTGTTCATAATTTCTCTATCATTAGCTCTCTCTGTTTCTTTCTTGCAGCATCCCGTTCTCTTTCCTCCTACTCCTCTGTCGCTATCTCTCGTCCTTTTTTTTTTCAATATCTTCCCTTCTATTTGTTACTCTCTTTCAATCCCTCTCTTTAGTCCTCTCTTTCTTCTTATCTCTCTTCTTCTCTCTCTTCTTCTCTCTTCTCTCTCTTCTTCTCTCTCTTTCTCTTCTCTTTCTTCTTCTCTTTCTCTCTCTTTCTTCTCTCTTCTTCTCTCTCTTCTTCTCTCTCTTCTTCTCTCTCTTCTCTCTCTCTCTCTCTCTTCTCTCTCTGCTTCTTCTCTTCTTCTTCTCTCTTCGTCTCTCTCTTTTGCTCTCTCTTCTTTTCTCTCTTCTTCTTTCTTCTCTCTCTCTCTCTCTCTTCTTCTTCTCCCCCCGCCCTTCCTTTCTTCTTCTCTCTACCCCCTCTCCCTCCTCTGCCTCACTCTCCCTCTCCCAGCCTCTTCATACGTCTCCCTCCATCTCTCTCTTATTGTCTACCTTTACTTGCCGATCTCTGCTGATATGACATTGTCCTTCGCTCTGCTCTCCCTTCTTCCGCCCCGCTCGCACTTCTCTTGATCTCGCGCTCTGCAGCATGATCGCGTTTTCTCCCTTCCATGCATATAGAAGAGAATCCCGCACGCTCTCGCTGTTTCTTCCCTTTCCCCCTCCCACCTAAATCATGTGTTGCCACAATTTTAAATTCATCAATATGTAATACACCAAGCACTGTCGAGAGGACAATTCGCCTTGCAATATTAATGATGGCACTCGCATCGTCGCATATTCGTCGAATATTATTTCCTGCTGGGATGCATTGCTCTCCGATGGTGTTTATTTACGTATGGCGATTTTCTTATTTTCGTTGTTTGCTTTTTTTGTTTTTTGGTTCGTTGCCTGCCGTTCGCTTTCGCCGATTCGATTTTGATCGGATCAAAAATATTCACTCATAGGCTATTAATAAACGCTCGTAAATCTGAAGAGCATCGGGCGGTGCGGGGCGATTGCGCAAAAATAGACTTTGTTTTTATTTTCACAAATTGGTATTTTCTCATCTAATTCGATACTTATTGGATATTTATTTCTTGAAGCGATTTATTGCCTCCGCTTTCCGAATGATTGCAAGGTATGTAGGTATATTGAGAAATCCCCCGTTGGATGGTCCTTCAAGCGGTCTTTGTTCTTCTTGCTTTGGCTATCTTAGCACTCGATTCAATTAACGTTCTAAAATGAACAACAATAACAACAATAAGGCACATACGCATGTGTGCGCCTGCGAGCGTGCGAGCGTCTGTCCATATGTATGTGTGTGTGCTCGCTTCCGCACTCTCGTATGGCCAAAATAAGTTGTTATGCTGGCGCATTTAACTACACACGAGCGCATATGCAGGCATACCCACATATCCCACATTCGTACGCATCTAAATACATCTGTACATACATACACACATACACACATAGATATGGCCGCAATTTATGATATCATATTTTCAAAAGAAATTTTATTGTTTGCACATGCACTGGCCGAACCGGACCGTACCGGATGCGGATATCCGCTGCACTACTGTACAGCTGGATCAATCGAACGAAGCTCCAATGTGCATTTGCATGGCCATGTGCTGGTGTGTGTGTGCGGCTCGGCTTGCGACTTTCAAATTAAAAAGCAAAATAGAATGCTATTTTCTTGTTCTTTTCAAATGCCATTGCCTCGAGATACTCTGCTCAGGCGTATGTATGTATGTATATCATCGCATAGTCAAACGTAACATTCTATAGAAAATTGGAATTTTAATTTGACAAAGAGATGGACCACATGGATTGACAATCGAATATGAAATTCCTGGAAATACTGCCATTGTCCAATACTTCGATATTTGCAATTACATATCTTCTATCAAACGAAATGAAAAATCCTTGCTTTCAATGATTCCAATGGAATTCTTTCCTTTCGGGCAATCCTTTCGAATAGCTCAGTAAGATTGCTCCTCAATTTCAACAATAGCAAAGTCAACATGTTCCTTCCATGTTCCATGGAACCGTATTCGGACGCATCAAAATCGGATTCGAGCCCAATGCTTTCTAATTGATAAAAGTATTTTTCCGGAAATCAATTGGAATTTATGGAGGAATTGATTGCTTTGAAGTTGCTTCAATTGCGATTGGAAAAAAAAAGAACAATTCAAATTAAATTCAAGTGTTTTTAAAACAAAAACTTTTACAATCGGAACCGAAGGACGAATGCATATGTGTATGTGCATGTGCATACATGTATGTATGTGTGCATCTTAAAATTCTCTCGTGTCAAATGTTACCGTCGCACGCAGTTTACTTTTAACTTTGGGGCGGGGTTTTTTTGGCTTTATTTTATTTTATGGACTTTTCTGGAATCTCGTTGATGCGACCGCCGAAAAATGATTGCAGATCCCGACGCAGGTGGTAACATTTTACATTCATATGTTTACTGACCAAATTTCAGCTCAATCCCAGAAGAGTCCTCAATGTCAAATTGTTCCTCGAGTGACCTCACGGAGGAGGCTCAGCCAAGTAATCTTCTTCGGAAAATATAAAAGAAAATCTGGCAACACTTCGTGGCCCATTATTCATTATTAGGGCTCCGAAAAATACCCTAAAATGACAAAAATTGCGTTAAAAATGATTTTATTAAATGCCGTTAAAGTTTCCAAATTAATGTATCTCGAAAATCTCCTCACAATCCTTGACTTATGCCCGAAAAATCATAGCAAATTTTATACGCTTTTTGCCTAATTTATTAACTTTTTCTTTCGTTGGGATTTTAATTGAAATAAATACGAAGGAACCCCCTCAAAATAATATGAATAGTTTTAATGAGTTGTGAGTCATAAAACAATGACCTTTAGGACATTTTTTTTTCAGAGGAATGAGCTTGGAGACTTTACCAGAATATTTTCCATTGATTTTGGCGCATTTTTCGCCATTTTTAGTGCGTTTTCCTTCGAGCCCTATTTGTTCCGTTACATTCGTTAATATGTAAGTAAAAGAAGAAACTTCACACAATCGTATACTTCGACAGGCAAACTGACTGACTGATTGAATGAATGAACGAATGAATGAATGAATTTCAAGTGCAATGAATGCGACTTTCCCAGAGAAGCCACATTAATTTTTGTTCATCTTTCGCCGTCGTCATACCTATTATCGCCATTGGAATTTCTGGAGTTCTCGCCAAAGGTGGCAACATACATACTTTCGCTCACTCATTTCCTCTTGAACTCGTTCGCGAAACGGTGAGTCCCATACTTTTCCGAAACGAAGAATGAAATACAAAATACAAAACCAAAAAAGTAAAAAAAAAAAAACACAAAAAAATTCAATTACCATTTCGAAACACTTGAGCTCAAAACGACTTCCCCATAAAAAAAATCGTCGCTCCGACAGCGTAATTTTTACACTGCGCCCAAACGCGACTAATCTCGAATGCGAAGAGCCTGAAAAATTAATCGCCGCTTTATCTGGAATGACGCCACAAACACTAATGTAACAATTAATTAATTAATTCATTGAAAAATTATAAGATGTGTCAAAGTCCCAACAAAGTTCAGAGAATTCCTTTTTGTAAGTGTCGATAAAAGACTCGTGGCGGTGTCAGAGTTTAATTGTCAAAAAAAAAAAGAAGAAAAAAAAATAGAAAATATTGGGGGAAAATTAAAAATTAAAGAAAAATAGAAATACCTACATCAGATAGAAATATGACAAAAACCGAAATAAAAAAACGAATAAAGTATTTCATAGACAGAAAAGTGCGAGGCTTCGATTCTACTGGATTTGGTTCGGAAATAAATGAAAGAAATAAAAAAACGAACTTACGCTTAAACCACTTTCAACTGGTTTCGAGATTTTTTTTCTATCAGTTTTTTCCCATTTTTTATTTTTTTTAATAACATTTTTTTTTTTTTTTTGTTCTGAATAACTCGAGAGATTATCAATGCTCTGAAGCACACACACTTATCACACCGCCATAAAAACGTTTATGCAAATAGTTATATACATAAATAATATTTATAATTCTTATCACAACGAGCGGAAGCAAACTAGAATAATGTTTTTAGTTTTTATTATCTAAAAAAAAAGAAAGAAAAAAAAAGAAAAGAAAACAGGAAAAAGGAAATTTAGGCATTGCCGTCATAAAGTGCTCATTGCGGTTGGAATTTACATACATACACGAGCATGTGTGTGTGTGTGCATGCGATTTTTTTCACACACTCATGTACAAAATAGCACAGAGCCCAGCTAGGAAATGTCACATGCACCGACTGCATTGCTCAAATTAGAAGCACAGCGCTTTCCAAACAACTTCTGTTTTATACCTACCCTGCAGGAAATGTCAATAGTGAATCTATACTCTTTCTCTACTGACTGCGTCAACAGTACTACTGACCAGTTAAACCCGTCGCAATGATTTGCGTTATTGACATTTAACATTGAGTTGTCTTTGAATGTCAACAGTAGACCGAAAATCTATTGACGAATTATTGACGTCGGTAGGTACTATTATGTAGACAAAAAGGAGTACTCTTTCGCTTTATAAGGAGACACGTTGTTGACATGGTCAATAAAGATGAACTATACCTCTTGACAGTACAGTTTCTTTAATGACACCGCCCGTAAATACTGTTGACGTTGGAACTAGTTCTCTTGTCTATATTGACGTCAATATAGACATGGGGTCGTATGGTGACAGGCTTCCTGCAGGGTAAATATTTATGTATGTGTATGTGCGTGTGTATTTACGTATGTGTGTTTGTGTGTGTGTGAAGAGAGCTTTCCCAGCCGGAAATGGCCGGATGACAGCATCGATGACTTCAAATGACATTGGAGTCGCGAGTACTCCCTCACTTCTAATGCATTTCTACATGAATGTCATTGGCTTCACTAGTGACACATTCATGCGTTGATCATCGAAGTTCGGAGTGACCTCCCGCTTTTACAATGACCAATGTCATCGTTGGAGCATAGGTTAAGAATGGAATTGAAACGTTTACTCCCATTTAAATGTCCGCATCGAAGATGGTCTCGTTTTATTTTTGTCTTTTTTTATAGTTACGGGTACACGTTCCTTAGTAGGTACGTCAACAGGAAAATCCATTCCCACGCCTAACATAGCTCAGTGGATAGAACGGCAATCCGAAAGGCTAGAGATCGAATCCGATGATGGCGAGAATATATGGAGGTACCTAATGATAATATTCGAAAGAGCAAATAATTTAAAGGCTTAAGTGTTCTACACTCGGGAATGAGAAAACAAGTTGGCTTACAGAAAGAAATGAGTTTCCGTTCTAAATTGGTGAATACTGTTACAGTTTCGCGTAAAAACGCCTTTGAATTAATTTGAAACCTTTCATTTTTAATTTTTTATTTCCGCACAAAACAAATATTTCAAGCCTGTTAGTTACCTAATAGGTGCTACCTATTATAAGTATACTCAATTCCATTCTTAACCTATGCTCCAACGATGACATGGTCATTGTAAAAGCGGGAGGTCACTCCGAACTTCGATGATCAACGCATGAATGTGTCACTAGTGAACGCCAATGACATTCATGTAGAAATGCAATTAGAAGTGAGAGAGTACTCGCGACTCCAATGTCATTTTGAAGTCATCGATGCTGTCATCCAGCCATTTCCGGCTCTCTTCACACACACACATACGTAAATACACACGCACATACACATACATAAATATTTACCCTGCAGGAAGCCTGTCGCCATACGACCCCATGTCTATATTGACGTCAATATAGATAAGAGAACTAGTTCCAACGTTAACAGTATTTATAGGCGGTGTCATTATAGAAACTGTACTGTCAAGAGGTATAGTTCATCTTTATTGGCCATGTCAACAACGTGTCTCCTTATAAAGCGGAAGAGTACTCATTTTGTCTATATGTATAATAGTACCTACCGACGTCAATAATTCGTCAATAGATTTTCGGTCTACTGTTGACATTCAAAGACAACTCAATGTTAAATGTCAATAACGCAAATCATTGCGACGGGTTTAACTGGTCAGTAGTACTGTTGACGCAGTCAGTAGAGAAAGAGTATAGATTCACTATTGACATTTCCTGCAGGGTAGGTATAAAACAGAAGTTGTTTGGAAAGCGCTGTGCTTCTAATTTGAGCAATGCAGTCGGTGCATGTGACATTTCCTAGCTGGGCTCTGTGCTATTTTGTACATGAGTGTGTGAAAAAAATCGCATGCACACACACACATGCTCGTGTATGTATGTAAATTCCAACCGCAATGAGCACTTTATGACGGCAATGCCTAAATTTCCTTTTTCCTGTTTTCTTTTCTTTTTTTTTCTTTCTTTTTTTTTAGATAATAAAAACTAAAAACATTATTCTAGTTTGCTTCCGCTCGTTGTGATAAGAATTATAAATATTATTTATGTATATAACTATTTGCATAAACGTTTTTATGGCGGTGTGCGTAAGTGTGTGTGCTTCAGAGCATTGATAATCTCTCGAGTTATTCAGAACAAAAAAAAAAAAAAAATATTATTAAAAAAAATAAAAAATGGGAAAAAACTGATAGAAAAAAAATCTCGAAACCAGTTGAAAGTGGTTTAAGCGTAAATTCGTTTTTTTATTTTGAGGTTTTTGTGATGAGAATTTTGAAAGCCATTCTTTCATTTATTTCCGAACCAAATCCAGTAGAATCGAAGCCTCGCACTTTTCTGTCTATGAAATACTTTATTCGTTTTTTTATTTCGGTTTTTGTCATATTTCTATCTGATGTAGGTATTTCTATTTTTCTTTAATTTTTAATTTTCCCCCAATATTTTCTATTTTTTTTTCTTCTTTTTTTTTTTGACAATTAAACTCTGACACCGCCACGAGTCTTTTATCGACACTTACAAAAAGGAATTCTCTGAACTTTGTTGGGACTTTGACACATCTTATAATTTTTCAATGAATTAATTAATTAATTGTTACATTAGTGTTTGTGGCGTCATTCCAGATAAAGCGGCGATTAATTTTTCAGGCTCTTCGCATTCGAGATTAGTCGCGTTTGGGCGCAGTGTAAAAATTCCGCTGTCGGAGCGACGATTTTTTTTATGGGGAAGTCGTTTTGAGCTCAAGTGTTTCGAAATGGTAATTGAATTTTTTTTGTTTTTTTGTTTTTTACTTTTTTGGTTTTGTATTTCATTCTTCGTTTCGGAAAAGTATGGGACTCACCGTTTCGCGAACGAGTTCAAGAGGAAATGAGTGAGCGAAAGTATGTATGTATGTTGCCACCTTTGGCGAGAACTCCAGAAATTCCAATGGCGATAATTGGTATGACGACGGCGAAAGATGAACAAAAAATAATGTGGCTTCTCTGGGAAAGTCGCATTCATTGCACTTGACATTCATTCATTCATTCGTTCATTCATTCAATCAGTCAGTCAGTCAGTTTGCCTGTCGAAGTATACGATTGTGTGAAGTTTCTTCTTTTTACATATAATATTAACGAATGTAACGGAACAAATAGGGCTCGAAGGAAAACGCACTAAAAATGGCGAAAAATGCGCCAAAATCAATGGAAAATATTCTGGTAAAGTCTCCAAGCTCATTCCTCTGAAAAAAAATGTCCTTAAGGTCATTGTTTTATGACTCACAACTCATTAAAACTATTCATATTATTTTGAGGGGGTTCCTTCGTATTTATTTCAATTAAAATCCCAACGAAAGAAAAAGTTAATAAATTAGGCAAAAAGCATATAAAATTTGCTATGATTTTTCGGGGCATAAGTCAAGGATTGTGAGGAGATTTTCGAGATACATTAATTTGGAAACTTTAACGGCATTTAATAAAATCATTTTTAACGCAATTTTTGTCATTTTAGGGTATTTTTCGGAGCCCTAATAATGAATAATGGGCCACGAAGTGTTGCCAGATTTTCTTTTATATTTTCCGAAGAAGATTACTTGGCTGAGAGCTGGCCGGCCAGCCTCCTCCGTGAGGTCACTCGAGGAACAATTTGACATTGAGGACTCTTCTGGGATTGAGCTGAAATTTGGTCAGTAAACATATGAATGCAAAATGTTACCACCTGCGTCGGGATCTGCAATCATTTTTCGGCGGTCGCATCAACGAGATTCCAGAAAAGTCCATAAAATAAAATAAAGCCAAAAAAAACCCCGCCCCAAAGTTAAAAGTAAACTGCGTGCGACGGTAACATTTGACACGAGAGAATTTTTAGATGCACACATACATACATGTATGCACATGCACATACACATATGCATTCGTCCTTCGCTTCCGATTGTAAAAGTTATTGTTTTAAAAACACTTGAATTTAATTTGAATTGTTCTTTTTTTTTCCAATCGCAATTGAAGCAACTTCAAAGCAATCATTTCCTCCATAAATTCCAATTGATTTCCGGAAAAATACTTTTATCAATTAGAAAGCATTGGGCTCGAATCCGATTTTGATGTCGAGTTTGATGCGTCCGAATACGGTTCCATGGAACATGGAAGGAACATGTTGACTTTGCTATTGTTGAAATTGAGGAGCAATCTTACTGAGCTATTCGAAAGGATTGCCCGAAAGGAAAGAATTCCATTGGAATCATTGAAAGCAAGGATTTTTCATTTCGTTTGATAGAAGATATGTAATTGCAAATATCTAAGTATTGGACAATGGCAGTATTTCCAGGAATTTCATATTCGATTGTCAATCCATGTGGTCCGGTCCATCTCTTTGTCAAATTAAAATTCCAATTTTCTATAGAATGTTACGTTTGACTATGCGATGATATACATACATACGCCTGAGCAGAGTATCTCGAGGCAATGGCATTTGAAAAGAGAAAGAGAATGAAGAAAATTAAATTCGTTGGAACTGGACAACTCAATTGTTGTTACACTGAGCGAACTTAACCATGATTTTTGTTAAAAGGGTGCATTTTTATTCACAGTCCTTTTGATTTTCGAGCAGAACGAAAATTTCAACAGAAAAATGGTTGAGTCAACAACATTTTTGGTTGATTTGAAAAGAAATATGTTTAATTACATTTCTTTATGTTCGGTATAATTCTCATTTGGTTTATAAAATAGGACATATAAGATATTTATACATCTTGGAACTTTTTAAGCATTGCGAAAGCAGTCACGACAACGGAGTGACAAAATCGGATAAAGTCCATTCGATGGCTATTTTGGGGGATATCATATATTACTATATATGTCACTCTCATAGATTTTGGGCGGGACATTTCGCGCCAGTTAGAAAGAGATGCTGCTCGGCAGGCAAAAAAAAAAGAGCGAGAAGAAATACTTTTGGTGAGTACCTAAGTGAAAAATTATCATTTTGGTGGGTACCTAAGACCGTGGTTGGTACCCAAGACCGTGTTGAAAAGAGCCAAAATAGAAACGGCTCCTGAGTGACATATATTGTTATATATGGTGGATATGTTCAGCAGAGGGTTGGTGGTCCGTGGTTGGTTCAACAATTTAAATTTAAATCCATTTTTTTTTGAAAATTATCATTTCAATTCAATCGCAGTTTCCCGTTACCTGCGAGGTACATCATGTCACATCGTTAATTTCCGTTCTATGTCACAACAAAGTTGCATTTTTATTGAGAAATTAATTAGATTTTAAAATCTCCAACATTTTCTTTTTTTTTTGTCCATGATGCTCTCGGATTATGAAATGAAGAAATTCCATCGATAATTGAAAATGTCAAACGAGAACGCAATCGATCATCTTGATGACAGGAAATATTGTCCTTGTCAGGCCTTCCCATTTGAACGGAACGAACGGCCTTTGTAAATTAATGAGCTAATAAAGCGGGCGGCAGCGCTAACTAACTTATGCGTTTTTTTCTTTCTCCTCTTTGTCCTCTTTCTCTTTGAGAGTCCAAGGTAAAACGGTTATTTAATTTTCCGTTTTTACTCTACTAATTTTTAAGGTAAAAGCTGGCAGCTCTCTTCTTCTGATTCCATCGAGGAATGAAAAAAAAAAATGTCTGCCATTGAAATTTAATAGAACTCGGATTATGAAGAAGACTTTGTGCTGAAATTGACCGCAGTAGCGTAGCGAGTGGGGCAGAAGGGGGCATCCGAATGGGCATCCGCCAAATCATATTTCAATTTTTATAAACTTAGTTTTATTGAGGCCGGTTGGAGGGTTAGGCATTTCCTGCATTGTTCCCCCATCGTTCCCCGGGCGCCGAAATGTCTCGCTACGCCATTGTTACAGCTGATCTGAATCGGCGGAGTTCTTTAACCGTTAAAGGAAAAAAATTTTAAAATTAAATGAGAATGTTGGACATTGATGCATGAAGCCGCGGCAGTGATGCCAGGTTGAGGGATTTTTCCGGTTTTTTGTTTTAACTAAATACCACTTCAAATACAGTACACTCGGGATAACGTCAGACCCCTATTCCGTTAACACTTTTTTATTTACATAGACTATTCTAAAACGTCAACAAAACCAAAAAGCTCCAAAAGGTAAACTCTGTTTAATAGAAAATTTTAGCTGGAATTACGTAGACAGGGTGTCCCGTTGACATATGGGGTACCAAATTAAAGGTAATCGATCCAGCATTTTGAATAAAATAAAAAATTTGCGTGTTAATTGGACACTTTTCATACCAAAATGGCTTCCAAAGTAAAAAAAAAAATTACAGATTTTCCAGAAGTTTTGACTTTGACCGTTTATTTTTCCCTCAATTGGTCAAATTTTTACCATTAATTTAATTTTGCCTAAAAGCACATACAATTGGCTTTCAAACTACATTAAAATTTTTTTTTGTGGAAGAATTGTTTTTCAGGACTTAGTGTCAAAAAGCTTTAAAGCCACATAACTCCTCAGGGGTGCACCCTCACATACGATTTTTTGTTCGTCTTGGACCCCCCTACCACCCCTTTTAAGAAATGTAATTCCCAACGGGACACCCTGTAGATTACGAATTCTCAGAATTCCGGGAATCTCCGTTTGTGCGTCGTACAATGTAGTTTTTGCTCTCTTTGTTCGGTTGTGTTTTCGAACTTGTTGACGTTGCGCTTATAAAATGATCTCTAAAAACCGAAAGTGGCAAGATCTCATATAAAATATTTTTTCAATTTTTCCAAATACTTACATAAAAATTTGTTTGAATCAGATTATTGGTTGGTTTTAGTATGAATACTAAAATAACGTTTAAATCTATAATTCCAACTTTATTTTGGTCTAAAATGAGGACAATCATAAACGTCAACACTCGCGGTTTTAATTAGTTGACGTTATCCCGAGTGTACTGTATTTGAAAGAGATTTTTTTTTTATTATAGGTACTCGTATTTGTATAGAACAAAATGGATTTCTTCGAAATGTCCCAGGGAAAATTGGTTCCCAAATATTGGCATCACTGAGCCGCGCCGCAGTCGTCTAATTGAAATCTACACGTTCTCGGCATACGAGCAAAAAACCCAAAAAAAATTACTTTATCAAAAGATCCCCGCACATAGTACATAGTGTCTTCGAATGTAGGGTGCACTAATCTGTCGTGCAGACCGTCACTTTTCTCTTTTCTCTTTAATATGGCAGCCGCGAACTCATCTGGTTTTGCTTTGATTTGTTGAGGAATTTATTTTGATTTTATTTTTTTGTTTGTAGCTTTTTTTTTTCTTTTTTGCCTTTTTTCGTGTTCGTTTCGTTCGTTCTTTCTAAGCACAAATATTTTTGTTTGACAAAAAAAAAAAAAAAATAAAATAAAATAAAAAAAACTTTAAAAAATTTTTTAAATAAAGAAGCACGACGTGAAAGCGTTCGGATCTTTTCATTAATAAGTGTTTTTGTGAATAAAATAGCCACAGCAAAAGAAGACAAAATCAAATTAAATAAATAGAAAAAAATGAGAAAAGAAAACAAAGACCGAAAATACACGTAATTCATTCACGATTTTCGCTGTCAATGCTGAGATGCGCCTTTTTTTTATTATTTTTATTTTCTTTTCCGTTTTCCGCAAATATTTCGTTCGTACGAAATTATTTCATTCGGTTTTTTGAATCGACTGAGAAGCGCGAAGAAGCTTCTTTGTTTTTTTTTTTTAAGAATCAATTAAAATAGATAAATTTGATCATAATCAAATCAAAAAGAATGTCAAGAAAAGTATGCGAAGTATGTGCAGCGTGTCTTGAAGGAAATCAAAATCGAAATCGAAATCGGACACTGGAATCGATAGTTCAGAAATCGAGTGCATTTCTTCAAAGTACCCTGCAGGAAATGTCAATAGTGAATCTATACTCTTTCTCTACTGACTGCGTCAACAGTACTACTGACCAGTTACATATACCCGTCGCAATGCTTTGCGTTATTGACATTTAACATTGATTTGTCATTGAATGTCAACAGTAGACCGAAAAACTATTGACGAACTATTGACGTCGGTACTATTATGTAGACAAAAAGGAGACATGTTGTTGACATGGTCAATATAGATGAACTATACCTCTTGACAGTACAGTTTCTATAATGACACCGCCTATAAATACTGTTGACATTGGAACTAGTTCTCATGTCTATATTGACGTCAATATAGACATCGGGTCGTATGGTGACAGGCTTCCTGCAGGGGTGTTTTCTCTGTTAAGCTAACATTTACGGGACAGAAAAATATGTCCGCTTAAGAGGAAACTATTTGAGAAGCAGGAACAGTAGAGCACTCCAAAAAAAAATGTCCGCTTAAGAGGATCGATCCAGCAGCGAAATATGATCAATGCATGCGAAAGATATCGAATCATGAATCGACTACCAGGTAATGCAATCGATTACCATTTGAGTGAAATTATCCCCGATGTAATCAACATCTCAAAAATATCGAATACCTCATCAACTCTCGTTCAATATTCTCGACTTTTTCGACCAAAAAAAAAAAAAAAAAAAACACAGAGAAGAACTGAAAGTGGTCCGGAAATCTCCGGCAAGAAGCGAGTACACTGACCATGATTGGTTATAAAAATTAATCCCAAATAAGATCTTTACTAAGCGGAAATTTCGAAAATTTTGCCACCCCAATTTTATGCTTCGTATTAAAGTCACAGAGGTAGGTGGTCCGGCAATCTCCTGCTGTGCTCCATCGATTTAAAAAACCGAATTAAATTTATCGATTCTCCCAATCCTATGCAATTCAATGCATTCGAAAGAGATTCTATCCTCGGAATCGAGTAAAGGAAATTTATGGGTTTTATTTTTTTGTTTTTTACTTTATGAACCGTCCAAATACGCGTTAAGATTTTTATTGCACTTCAACAGATCTATTTGAGCTGTCGTCCGTATGCCAGTGGGGCTGAAGTCCGTCAGTCCGTCAGTTTGAAAGTCGTGTCAATCATACAATGAGTTGCTTCTACTGAAAGGATTGTCCATATAGCTTTGGTTTTAATTAAGGCTTTCGCAAGAATTGCGGCTTTCAAAAATTCAAAATGAAATGGAACAGGAATAAAAAAAGAAAAATAAAAAAAATCTCTGCCTGGAAGCCATAAATCCTAGTAACTGTATAATACCATTTTCCATTTTTTTCCCCCTTCTTTTAATACCTACTTTATGATGCTTGCTTTGGTACAGTTCGCATTTTTCATTAGAAATGAATTCCATTTTTAGCCCGCAATACCCCCGCACTTTCGTTTATTATATCCACTTTGCTCTTTATTTTGCTCAAAAGCCAATAGCCAGCAGCCAACAGCTAACGAACCAAGGTCTGTTGGCAGGCGGTCGGGCAGGCAGGCAGGCAGGCAGGCAACAGGCGACAGTCAACAGGCGACAGTCAACAGGGAGAATAGCAAGGCGAAAGGAAATGGACGAGCTGCTGACTCGTCAATGACTTCCGGTCATTTATTTGTCAAAGCTCTCTCGATCGAGTTTACTTTCCTCCTGTACAAAAGCTATTAAAATGCGTTATTAAACTCTTTATATGCAATTGCGTTTGAGTCTATATGGCTTAATTTCTAACGATTCCACATCCCCATTCACGCCCACGTTCATGCCCATACCCATACTCATACCCATGTCCATGTCCATTCCCATTCCCATTCGCATTCGCATACCCATTCCCATTTTCATGTCCATTTCGAATTCCAATTCAAATTGAAATTCTGATTAGGAGACGACTGCGATTGCCCGATGTCGATGCCGCTGTCGATGCCGCCGCCGCACGCAGACGCAGACGGCAACGCCGCTGCCTATGCCGATGCGATTCGATTCGGAGCGATGCTGTGCAGTGCGAATGCGTTTTTCGATTGCGATAGTGTCACACTGGTTAGCAGATTGCGAAGGTAGTTTTGTCGCTTGTTTATTTGATGACACGTGGGTAGTGGGCGATTTTGACGACGAAATCGAATTGAATTTTTCGAAATGACCGCGTCTGCTGCCAACTTAGAAAATTAGAAAATAAAAAAAAAAATAAATAAATAAATTAAAAAAAAAAATTGAAAAAAAAAACACTTACAGCTCAACGATATGTGCCCATGTGCTCATTTGTGTGTACGTGTGTGTGTCTGTGTGTTTGCGCCGAGTGTACGAGTTCACGACAAACAGCTTAATAAATAGCATTATTAGCTGTTGTTTTGATGTAGTCAACCGGATATGACGTCAATTTTGAAATCGGGCAGTTGTGTGTGCGCTCACTTAGTTTTTGCCGCCATTCAAATGCGAAATTTCCTATTTTTATTTATTTTATTGTATTTTTTTTTTTCTAGTTTCTCTTCTTCGCTTTTTCATTTAGCGCTCTTTAAATACGAATTTCAAGTGCATTGCGTAAATTGTAATATTTTCGATTAAAACAAAAAACCAACAAAAAAAACCAAAAAATTCCATCAAATCGAACAATCGAAAAGTGCATACAGTGTAATTTCTCCTTGCGGAGACTCTTCTTAGACGGACACTTTTGGGAATGCTCTGGCGATCCTGCCACTCAAATGGTTTCTCTCTTAAGCGACATATTGTCAAGTTCGTTAAACAGAGAAGCCAGACAAAAGAAAACAGAGAGAAATATAGAGATGAGAAGAGAGAGAGAGGAAAGGAGAGGAGAGATAGAGAGAAGAGAGAGAGAGAGGAGACAGAGAGAGAGAGAGAGAGAAGAGAGAGAGAGAGAGAGATGAGAGAGAGAGAGAGAGAGAGAGAGAGAGCACTGTTCATAAATTTTATTTATATTACATATCGTCGGCTTAAAGTATAAACCTGCTAAGTCCACTTTTAACCGATTCCGACTTTTCGATGTCATTCGAAAGAAATAAGGACACTGCATCGTCAGGCAAAAAAATCTTTTTCAATTTCAAATTCTAAATACGGAAAAATTGGTGATGAGTAAAACTGCCAAGTCCAACTGTGGTCAAAGTTCACAGCTAACACCAACAAGTGACTCCAACAGTAGACTTTGTATGGTGCACAGAATCGCAATTTAGAAGAGACTTCATATAGGAACAAAATCAAACCATCCATATTTTGGGTCTCCTTCCCTACTTTGAAGTCTTGAAAAAAAAAAGTGTTTTTTGTTTACCCTGTAAAGTTTTGAAATTGTTAGTTAGCAGGTTTACATTTTACACCGACGATATATTATATGTATTTGTAGAGTGTGAGCTGAACAAAAGATCTTTTTGGTCGTTGTGCACTTACAGCCTTGGTAATACTTAATAATAATAATAATAATATTGTGAGCCTCGGACAGAGTAAACACCATGGGTAGTATAAATCCATGGTCTGAGGTTTATACCACGGATAACGCTGTTTGTTACTCTAACGTTTCGCGAAAAAGCCTTTCAAAAGTTATTGGGAGACCATAAGAACCAAAGGTCCCTATTGAAATTGAAAAAAAAAAATGTTCTTATTTGAAAAAAAAAAAAACCCGTTTTGTGAATCTTAGCCCCCTGGTCCTGTTCTCTGTTCTCAATTGCTCATATTTTTAAGCGCAGTTTAACTTTCTATTTTGATGCGTTTAATTTGGGGGGGGTGTCACAAAAATTTGTCTTATGCAACGAAGCAAAGAAAAAAGAGCTTAACTGTGTTGAAGGATATGAGCAATTGTGAACAGAAATTAGCCCGTCTAGAGGCGGTCTTCGGGCCTACATGATTAGATGTGTAAATTGACGGTGTCCGTGGCGGTTGGTTGGTTGAGACTTGGCGACTTACGATGCGAGAGGCTCTGGGTTCAACTCCCAGTTGTCAGTCGTGGATTTTTTCCCTGATCGCATCACAATGGCCCCATTATACGGCCAAAGTGTGTCGCCCTTCATGGTGGCAGCCACAATAATCATATTTGATCCATATAGAGCAAAATAAACTTAGAAAAAAAATTTTGCCTCGAGGAGTGCGTGTGAAAAAAATTTACTAACATTAAAAAAAAAAAAAATTTAATTGCGATAAAAATCTCGAGAATCGAGCAACAATGTCATAAAAAGGAAAAAAAAAAGTGGCTGTGAATATACATATGTATCTAGTAAGATTGTAGGGGGATTTTTCGGGGAAAGTTTGAATATTTTCGAGGCGAAAGTGTTTGTAAAGTTTGTCACGCATTCGTTTCTTTCTTAAATTTGAACAAAATCCCCTGATATGTATTCTGTATGTTCTTACATACATACATATATAATGATCATTCATTCATTCAATCATTTGTTCATGCAATCAATGTCATTTAGGCCGACATGCTTTTTCGTGATTTCATTCATAATTCTTTCAACCATTCATGCATAGCGAGCCGTGTATAAATATTCAAACTTTTATTTTTTTATATTTTGCGTTCATTCATTCATTCATTTAGTCATAAAAATTCAAATAATTCTTCTTTCTAATCATCCATTCATTATTCCATCTATCTATCCATCGAAATTTTGGTCTTGCTAACAACGAAATAGTTCATTTATTCAGTATTTTCTCTCCATTCTTTTATGCCTCTCCATTCGTTCGTTTATTCATCGCGCTCTGACGGTCATTCATCTATTTTCGTCGCTTCTTGAAGCGAGGTCCATGCGGAGAGAAATAACGGTCCTTGAAGTGAACTAATATGGGCCTTTAAATAAAGAAAAGTATGACTTCCAAAATCCCGAAAACAGGCACACGATCCATTGAAGAAATTTTTGAAAAAGTTCTCTCTTTCTCCCTCTTTCTATTCCTTTCTCTCTTTCTTTCTCTCTTCCTCCCTCTTTCTCTCTCTTTCTCTCTCTCTTTCTCCCTTTTTCTTTCTCTTTCTCTCTTTTTCTCTCTCTTTCTCTCTCTTTCTCGCTCTTTCTCTCTCTTTCTCTCCCTTTCTCTCTTTCTTGCTCTTTCTCCCTCCTTCTCTCTCTCTTTCTCCTTCTCTCTCTCTCTTCTCTCTCTCCTCTTTCTCTCTCTTTCTCTCTCTTTCTCTCTATTTCTCTCTCTTTCTCTTTCTCGCTCTTTCTCCCTCCTTCTCTCTCTCTTTCTCCCTCTTTCTCTCTCTTTCTCTCTCTTTCTCTCTCTTTCTCTCTCTTCCTCTCTTCCTCCCTCTCTTTTCTCTCTCTTTCTCTCTTCCTCTCTTCCTCCCTTTTTCTCTCTCTTTCTCCCTCTTTCTCTCTCTTTCTCCCTCTTTCTCACTCTTTCTCCATCTTTCTCTCCCTCCCTCGTTCTCCCTCTTTGTGTCTTTTCATCTCTATCTCTCCCTCCCAAAAAATAACAGTCGAAACTGTAGTTTAATTATAACTGGAAAATTATGCGATGAAATTATGTGGCCACTGGTTAATTTTTGTTGACTTAAAATTTTTGGATGCATTTTCTTATGATAATTTTCATCAATTTTCTTTTTATACATTATTCTTTTTTTTTTTGAATTTCAGATAAGGAGGACAGTGAACTAACGGAACCTCTGAAGGCTAAGGATTCGCCAATTTATTGAAATTTATATTCTTGAAAGAGAATGACGGAAACTGAATGTCCCCGACGATTGTGCGGCGGACAGTAAAGTTTCGACGAAGCACGTTAGGGTCGCTTCATGGATCGCAGAAATGGCGGCGATCACCAGGCGCCTCCGCGGCCCCCAAAACTCTTACCGCGCATACATCGTCCTAGAGCCCCAGAGCCAATGGAGGTGTTAGGCGAAATGCCCAATAGCCCAAAGAACGATCGTAAAGAAGAAACGGAAGCAGGAGCAGGATCAGAAACAGTTGGTATCGCCATAAGTTGCAACAGCAGCAGCAGCAGCAGCAGCAGCAGTAGCAACACCATCAACAACAGTGTAACAACAGAAACAGCAGCTGCGGTGACAAGGACGGCTATACCGCGATGTACAAACAGTGATCAGCAACAGCATTTGGGCGAAACGAGCGGCGGCATTTCGAGGCTGCAACAGGAAAATATTGAACAAAATCAAATTCAAAAGCAGCAGCAGCAACAGCAACAGCAGCAGCAACAAGAACAACTTAATAGTATTACAACAGCATCAACAACAGTAAGAAGCGCGTTATCAGCGACACCAGCAACTGCACCTTCATCAGCAGTGGCATCACCAACAGCACCAAAGACGCCATCAATAAATCCTGTTATTAGCATCAACAGCATAAGCAGCATCAGCAGCAGTAGCAGCAGTAGCAGCAGTAGCAGCAGCAGTTGCAGCAACATCAAGTCAAATATTCACAATAGCAACAAAAATGACAATGGCATAAGTGGGCCCGGAACATTTATAATCCATAACCAATTGCTAAGTGATCCGAATAATTTCGGGTCGTGTCCGGACTATGAGAATTACCAAATCTATCATTTGACCTACTTACCGCAACGGCCCAGCAACCTGAACCTGAACACCCAGTCCCCGTCGCCGGGGGTAACAGCAGCAAACAGTTTTACACGCCGCCGGCCGGGAACACCGGGCGCCGATGCCCCTTGGCGTATTAGCGGTAACATTGGCAACATTGCCAACATCGGAAACATCGGCAACATCGGCAACATCGGCAGCAACGCCGGGAGTACCGGCAACACTAGCAACAGCAGCCACAGCAACATCGGTTTTGGCAGCTTCTTTAGTCATTTCCAACACGCCGACAATTCCTCGGCATCGCCAGTCACACTGGCACAACCAAGACCCGAGTCGCAGAGGCTCACCAATCAGTATGTTGATACACCGCTCCGGGCGACACACCATCTGCAGAATGCATCACGGAACCAGCATCCAGCCGGTCAATTGGATGGCAACCAAACGACAACACACCATGTTTTGTTGCTACCGCAACGTGACTTGCATTCAAATCGCATCGCTGACAACCGCAATGCGGAAAACGTTAGCTCACCAGTCACCGTATCGGCAACAATATCAACAGCAGCGAATTCGCTAATACCGGGAATTGGAAGTTTGATTGGCACCGACGGTACGGATGGTACAGGCTTCATACATTCACATTCACAAAATCAGAAACCGCAATTGGTGGCTAATAAGCAAGCATGCAAGCCGTTACCACCACCGCGGGATAATTTAACGGCGATAAACCAGCATCAGCAGCAACATCACCAGCAGCAGCAGCAGCAGCACAGCAACAGCAGCCGCCGCCAATCACCAAACAACCCGCATTAACGATGGGTAAATCCCAGCCCGGTGAAATGGGCGCAATGTCAATGCAATTGAACAACTCGGCCACCAATAATGCATCACTCGGTGGCACACCAATCATCATGGCCGGCAGTTTGGGCTCAACAAATTCCATCACATGCCCACGATGCGGCCTGTGCCGTTGCGAGCAGTGCAAGTTCTCCAGCTTGCCGCAAAAATGGCTCTGCAAGAAGACATGCCTGTGCAGTGCCGAGACCGTTTTGGACTATGCGACATGTCTATGCTGTGCCAAGGCGGTTTTTTATCATTGTGCCACACAGGGAGACATGGACGATGAAGAGGATTACGTTGATGATCCGTGCTCGTGCACCCCGAGGAAGCGTCTAGAACGCTGGGGCTGGCTGGGCGCACTCTCCATCGTTCTGCCCTGCTTGTGGCTGTATTGGCCGTTGCGCGGCTGTACGTGGCTATGCGAGAAATGTTACAATCGAATTGTTAGTCGGGGATGCCGCTGCCAACAGGGTGTCGATGCGGCCAATATGCTGCCGATCATGCCATTGGCAAGTCATGTCGTTGGCAATAGCGCCGATGCGAATAGCAGTTTACAGGGTGCGAACGATGGCAGCGCCATGGTCGGTAAGTCAAAGGGCGGACATCATCATAATCATAATCATAATCATCATCATAATAACCATCATCATAATCACCATCATCATCATGGCGAGAGTGTGGCTAGTCGAATGTTGCGGAAAGGCGACATCACAACCGAAAAGCGGCTGCTCGATACAAACATCGACTATTGAACGACGAGCCCAGTAAACGATCACACAAACACGCACACGCACACATATACACATACACACGCACACACACTCCAGAATAATAAGAAAAACAATCATAATAACAACAAAAAGAACAGCAGCAGCAAAAACAACATCAAGAACAGCAGCAGCAAAAACAGCAACAACAGCAACAACAACAGCAACAGCAGCAACAACAACAGCAACAGCAACAACAGAGAAACTAAGGTATTTCAAAAATAATTGTTAAAATAGACAAAATTGTCAGAAAGAAAGCGCGCTGGAGGACCTCGTGGTTGTGCAGGGGACTAGGAGGAACTGTGTTGCAGAGATCCGAAGAGGTTTCTGTTCGAAATGGTTTCCTACTACGAGTATTAACGAAGATTGAAAGAGCGACTGATTGATGGATAGATTGATCAGGCAGCAGCCTTTTGTCTTTTGCATTTATGAGAAAAGCTCTCAAGCTCTTTTGATTTCGATTAAGATTTCGATTTCGAATTCGATTTTCATATCGATTTCGATTGCGCTTTCGAGTTCAAATTCGATTTCGGTTTTCCTAGAGATGGAGCGTTTAAGACTAGTATCGAAGGTGTTTTTTTATTATTTATATTTATTTGTGATTTTTGATTTGTTCAAATTCTTATTCAATTTCTTATTCAGTTCTATAAAATGTGAAGAATTGAAGAATAGTATCCCCTCGAGAGGCCTCTCTGCACACAGTTCCGTTTTATTTAATGCAAATATTACATGCGCATGTTATAAGAAATTTACATATATGTACGTCATACTGCATATACAATATCTATCTATTGTATATGTATGTTCGAGCGATAAGAAATGTTTTAATAACCAAAGACTGCAAACAGATAATTATTAATTATTAGAAATTTTATTTACTCTCTTCCCTTATGGCTTTTCATTTTTCATAGCTTTTAGTTCATTTATTTTTTTCTATTTTTTATTTTTTTTTTTAAATATCTTTCTCTTTTTTAAAATTTTTTTTCTTTGTATTAACTGGCTTCCAAAAAAAAAAAAAAAAAAAAAAACATCCAGCCGAATTATTCTTCATTTCCTCTATACGTACTTCTATTCCGATAGAGTGTCTCATCGAAAATTTGACACATCTAGTTGAAGTGGTTCGTTTTAAGCGCGGAATAGACACATCAAATGCTTGTCAAGCATCCCTGTAGGAATTTGAACTAGTGTCGTACTAGTACTTTACTAGTGCAAAAGCCACCAGTACTAGTTCTTTTCTATACCCCTCTCCATATAAAATTCTGTCGAAAATCAGTATAACATCTGTACAGTAAAGCACTAGTACAGTATGCACCAGAATTATTCTAGTACTTCTCGTTCCAATTGGGTAAATTTGCACCAGTTAAATACTAGTGATGTTTACGGGAAAAAGTTTACAGAATCGTGGATTCTTTTTCAGTACAAAATGGAAATATATATTTATAATAAAAGAAAACCATTCGGTTGTGTATTTATTATCAATTTATAACGTCTCAATGAATGAATGCAATTATTCCACTGATCACTAGTATAGTTATGGTGCAAACTTACCCAAACATTTCACTAGTCCTTTTAGTACTGGTAAAAGTACTAGTTCTTTTAGGCAAATTGCTTACCAGTTTTCTACAGGGATGTGAGAATGTGTACGTGAAAATGTGTGCGTGAAAATGGCACACGTCCCTGCAGTAATGAGCCGGTCAATTTCCTAACAAAGACTGGCCTTGAAACCGGTCCAAATCCTATCGGTTATGCAATAGCAGTTCGCTGCCATCGAATTTGGCTAACATCGAATAGTCAGTAATTAACGGGTTGGTTTAACCCAATACAGACCGGCATTTTTTTCTTTGTTTTTCGAGTTTCGTGTTTATGATGCTTTTCTGGCGAAACTTCAATAGCAATTGTCCAAGTCAGGTCAATGTTCGACGTATGAGTGAGTATTGCCCGAAACACTGAAACGCGACATAGTGATGCCATATGGCATCAGTGTACTATAATGGGTTAAGGATAGCCTGCAAATGACACATTTTAATCACCCTAGAAAATCAAATATAGAAATTGGTTTTTTGTATTTTCCGCATTTGACTAACCTAATCTAAAATCAGTCAAAATTACAGTCGTTTTTCGGGCCGGTCGTTCTCCAATGACAGGCCTATGTCAAAAAGGTATGTTAAATTCAGTGCCAGCTTTGGCGCTACCAGCGCCCTGTGCGATATTTCTTCGGCGCCGCCTAACTGCAATCTAGGGAATTCACTAGTAAGTTTAAAAACGTGCCATATCCGGGGCCGTGGGCGGGCGGCTGCCCAACCGGACCCTACCCAAACGCCGCCACTGGTTGAATGCATTTGAAATGCAATTATGAGAGACTAGTACTTGTAACATGAGGGACTGTTCGAAGACTACACTTGGGTCAGTCCATATTACTGTAGGGACTTGATGTTGTCTATACCCAGCGTTACACTGTAAAAAAAAAATTTTTTTTTTTAAATAGTCAACCTGAAATCTGATCGTAGAACTTTTCAATTGTTAATACTAGAAATTTTTATCTACTTCCTTTATTTGTTATTCAATGATTTATTTTATGTAGTGTTTTTTTTTTTGTTTTTTTTGTTTTTTTTTGTGTTTTCGTTTTCCTTTTTCTTCATATAAATATAGTTGTATTGTTTGCCTTTATGTTCATAATCTAAGTCAATAATAAATGTCAAAATCGTTAAAAAATTTTGGCAGTGAATTTTTTTTTTTTTACTTTATGCGTAATTCCATTTATTTTCCATCTTAGGCAACGCAAATATGGTTGTAGAAACCTATTGCTAATACAAAATACTTAAAAAAGAAAGGAATAAGTTAGAAAAAAAAAGAGAAAAAAAAACGAAGAGAAACGAGAAGTAACGGTACATATATGTACATATGAATTTCATAATCATGTTATAAGATCACAAAAGGAAAAATCTGACTTTGAAAGGAACAATTAAATAAAACAAATGTACAAATCGATTGAATAAAAGATCAAGAAAAATCAAATTCAATAAAATACAAGAAAAAAGAACAAAAAAAAAAATTCGAAAAGAAAAAATAAAAAAGGAAAAGATGATGGAAAGAAAAGAAAAAACGGAAAACAATTCCATAAAGTAAGAATTGCAATGCAATGAAACACTGAAAACACGTCTCGAAGATCGTCTTCTTGATCATTTAAAAAAAAAAAAAAAAAATTTTAAAACTTTTAGAACGAAGCTAAGGCAGAGAAGCCAATATATAGAATAAAAGGCGTGGCATCAATGTGCCAGTGGATTCGGAGCTATCTTAAATGTTGAAAGGAAAATCAATTGAAAAAAAAACCCAAAAATTTAACTGATATAACGGAACTAAAGTTCAATATAGTAGAAAATCGATGTCTAAATAAATATATATACCTATATTATACCCACAAATATATATTTATTATAAATATTTTACTCATCTAAATGTTGAAAATATATCAAATTAACCTAACGAATTTGCAAATATTGCTGAAGCAATTAATATGTTATGTGTCTATTTAACGAATACTCGTATTCATACATATATTCCAACTACAAAAAACAAAGGAAAAAAAAAACAACCAATTTAAAGAAAGAAAACGAAAACGTTTTTTCGTAGAGTCAGGAAAACAAAAAAACAGGGTTAAATTATCTTTAAAGCACTGAAACTTTCAATTATGATCACTTCAAGTCACTTAAAATCCCATACCCATTCTCTTTCTTTATACTTCCATGGACGGTGCCGAATTTAGCACTATTAGTGCCGTGGGAAAGATTTTTTGGGCGCCCCACTTAACTGCGATTAAAAAACGTTCGCTAGTAAGCTTAAAAACGCGCCCCCATTATATCCGGCGCCCTGGACGGTTGCACAACCATGCCCAACCCAAACGCCGCTACTGTCAGAATCATGGGCGTAGCGGGAGAAAGAGTGCTTTGGTAGCGCTTATATTTGCCACAGTGGTATATTGAGCAATTATAAGACATTAAACGAACAAAAATTTGGGGGGGAAAGAGGAAGTTTAGAGAGTTTTGGACGAAAAACCCAAAAAATCCGAAAAATTCATGAGGTCCGATTTCGATGAAAATTTATATATAGATTAAGTGAAAAATTCTAAGAATTTTGACGCTAATATTTTGAAAAAAATACTGATTACAACTAGTCTAGTTTGGGTCTAGTTCCAAACTGGTCCAAAAAGGACTAGTTCCAAACTGGTCCAAAAAGGACTAGTACCAAACTGGTAGAAAAAGGACTAGTTCCAAACTGGTACAAAAAGGAATAGCTCCAAACTGGTCCAAAAAGGACTAGTAATAAGTTTTTTGAAAAGGTTTTAGTACCAAAATTCATAGAATTTTTCACTTTTGCTATATATAAATTTTCATCGAAATCAGACGTCATGAATTTTCCGGATTTTTTGGCTTTTGGTCCAAAACTCTCTAAACTTCTTCTTGCACCCCCCAAATTTTGTTTCGTTTAATGTCTTATAATTGCTCAATATACCACTGTGGCAAATATAAGCGCTACCAAAGCACTCTTTCTCTCGCTACGCCCTTGGTCATAATGCATATTTAAAACACAATTTACCGTCAAGATCACACAAGATTGCATACCCTGTATGCAGTCGTGTAAATTCCCGGTTTTCTAAACGGGGGAAAAAAATGGTTCACTGACAGAGCAACGCTGAGCTTTCCAATTGCAATTTTTTTTTCTTTTATAGAAATATTGTGGCTCTGGGATAGCGCGTTGGGGATGCGTGTTATGCTCTTGATGCCAGGGTCCGAGAATCGATTCCCGGCACAGGAGAAACCGAGTGTAGTGTTCCAAGCCTAGCACTGGCTTTTCAAAAAATCCCATGCTAGAAGCACACTACACACACTGACAAGAAAAACCCCTAGTGGTAACACAACGGGTCGGTATACGGCCTAAGTGACAGCCACTCCAACATACAGACAAACATACAGAAATGTTCCTCAAGGAGACTTGCAGTTTATGTTTATGTAAACTGAAGGTTGTTATTACCTTAAACCACCCACCGCAGAAGAAACCTATAAAAGAATTTAAGAACAAAAAGAAATGAAAATAAACAAAACAACAACTCCATCCAGACTGAAATGAATTTTCGCATAGTCTCCAGCTTCCAGCTTCCAGTCCCCAGTTTCTAGTTACTTTATATAATCCGCTGTACTCATAAATACAACAATTGTATCCCTTTCGTTTACAGAGGTTCGCCCATTAGCGGGTCTTTTAAAAGGGTATAAGAAATCCTAGCGTTAGTAGCACTACCCTCTCGGGCTTATCCTTGCCATATGGCAGTATGTCCTAGCAAGGATTCGGCGTTAGGAATTAATAATCAAGTAATGCACTGAAGAAATTCAACCCAAAATAGTCGAGCATTAATGGGTGAAGGAAATGTTGATGGGATTCCATCTTGAAAATTTCTCTCTCTCTCTCTCTCTCTCCTTTTTCTCTCTCTCTCTCTCTCTCCTTTTTTCTCTCTCTCTCTCTCTCTCTCTCTCTCTCTCTCTCTCTCTCTCTTCCCATTAACCCAAATGTTTGAAAACCCAAAACCATATAGAACTATAGCTGCTACTTCGTCAAAATTTGCGCGAGCCACTATGTTTTGGTGAAAAAGTTGGACTGTGGTGAACTACTCCATAGTATACACTATAGATTGGTGAACTACGCAAAACCTTTTAACCGAAATTTCAGCTATAGTTCTATATGCCCAAAACTGAAACCAAAAGCAAAAAGAAAAACAAAAACAAAAACAAATTAAATAATAATGTAGTATCCGTATTTATGTGTATCTTTGTCTATTTAATCGTGAGCATACATATATATTTGGGGTCGTTCACATATTTCGTAACGCAGTTTTTGGCCATTTTAGTCACCCCCCCTTCCGCCTTGTAACAAGAAATAACTAATTTCAGACAAGGTAGTAACAGTCACACATGTAAAATTTTTGTTCTGCCATTAAATAATCCCTTAAATTTTTTTAAAAATTTCGCAATAGTTGATAAATATTACAATTTTAAAATATTCTATTTCAAATCAATCAAGTAATTTCTTTTTTTTTTTTTTCAAACGAAAAAACAAGTGAATTTTGTCATTTCCAACCTTTAAGCCCAGAATCCAATATTGCGAGAGTCCGATGCGAGAGTGCGCGACGTCACGAACCCAGCCGGGTGGTAGATATGCCAAAAGAAAAAAATAACTGTTTTCAAATTGTTTCACGAACCAGGTACTATGCCACACACCTGGTATATAGCTTGTGTATGGAACAAAGCGAGTAAAGCCAGTATTTTTCACTATTTCAATATACCAATGCTATGCAAAGTGAACCCAGTTTTCACACCACGGCACACCCTAGGACATGTATTAGAAAAAGTGGACAGGTCCGGTATATTAGCAGCGTGCTGTGCACAGCATTCTGTGTGCTATGCACGTGTTCGAGCACCTCCTGTACACAGTTCCGGCTGGGAAAATGTTTTGCGTGACGCATTTCAATCTCCAATGAGAGTTTTGCGTCACCCAGATGATAGCATCATTTCGCTTCTAGTAATGCAATATTTGAACCAAGTACCAATCGAATGAGTACCGAGTACTCATAAAAATTACACGTTATCAAGTGAGTTGAAATTTTAATTCAAAATTTTCAAAAATTTTCAAAAAATTTTCAAAATGAACCGAAATATTTTAAAAGCTCTTTTTCACGGAACAGTGAACAGTTTTTGCTTTTATTCGTTTAAACGAGTACCCAATAGCGAGTACTCAAAAAATATCTACATCATTAACCCTGTCAAATTGTCTCGCAACGAGAAATATTCAATTTTTCCAAATTTTCTCGCTACGAGGTCTCGCAGTGCGATACATTGGAGCTTGAACCATATGATTGGATGTATGGAATTCTGTGTGCGTCTCGTCTCGCGCTCTCGCATCGTGCTCTCGCATTGTTGGATTTTGGGCTTTATACCGTGAAAAAGGTTTGTGCTGCAGTTCTTAGATTTGACATATTGTACACACAATTGATTGGCCCACAATTTAAGATATCAGTTTTCGAAAGGCGACTGATAACGGGCGATCTATGATCATTCAAATTCCAAAAAAAAATCTCATAAATCTTTCAATTTTTCGACTTTGAGCATCATTTTACACGATTAATATAACGATTTGGAATATCTTTTTCACGTCATGTTAAAGAATGATGTTTTAAGAACATAAAAGATTTAAAAATTTTAAAATATTTTAATCCATATATGAGAAAACTGAGTTTCAAAAAAGAAAATGGTCGTAAAAAATTCGCGCGCGAAAATTTTTCAATTTTTCAGCACACAAAAACCGATTGTAGAAACACACCACTGCAACTGAAAAGAGGAAAATCAAATTTCAATTCTGCAGGCCTGTGTTATTATTCTTATTCCCCCCTCCCCCTTGTAACGTTTCGCCACCCTCCCCCACCCACCTTCCGCTTTACGTAATATGTGAACGACTCGTTCGATGTTGTGTCAATTGTAATTTCTTGAACGCTTTCAAGTTTAAACGCATATTTAAATATATTCAAATATAGTCAAATATTTTCATATATGTATACAATACATAAAATATAAATTATAAACAATGTTTGCAAAATCATAAGAGGGAAAATTCTGAGAGTTGCGAAACTTCTGGACTGGTTGAAAGGAACGAGTAGGCTTTAAAGATTAATAGTAAACAACAGTGATAGAAATATTTTTTGGAAGGTTTTACGAGAGAGTATATAACTAATAATGCAACTTGTATTTTTGAAATCGATATTTAATGTTTTATAGTAAAATGCCAAACTTTTAGATGCATCTAAATATTTACAAAAGTCCCTGTTACAGGGAAATTAAAGAACAGTTTTTCATTTGATATTCTTACATATATAGACTATTTGACAAAATCGCACATGGTGCGAGAATATTATTTTGATAGCTTTTGTACTTTTGCATAAAGAACGAACGACCCTGTACTATGAACGATCCTGTTGGACAACAGCTGATCTGATTTCGCATTTAGTTGTGGCGAGCACAGTGGGCAAAGTTTGAGAAAATCAAAAATAAAATGCTACACGGTAAAGCGTATTGGAACTAAATAAACATATAAGTAATAGTATGAAAACAAATAAACCGAAAAGATTCATTAACCCTTTCGCCCCTACTGGGACAATACGTCCCAGCCATTTTCAACTCTTCATAATTTCTTTATTACTTCGAATATTTCCATATCTCAAATACCCCAATAAAGCCTGAACAATTCTGTGTGGTGAAATTTACACATTCTAAGCGAATAAAAAAGGGGAAAAAAATTAAAAACAAATTTGCTGTCTTCTCTTGCTCTATTGGGATATAATGTCCCACCTAAAACGATTATTGGGATAATATATCCCAGGATAACGGACAGGATAACATACTTTTAAAGTACACCAAACATCTTAGAAAATCACACTATATTCAATAATCTGCTGTCAGAATGGTAAAAAAAAGGCACGCGTTTTCGAGAAAAAACTCAGGGGCGAAAGGGTTAATGTACCCCTATCCATATTGGGAATATAAACTTTTGATGTTATGAAACCATAAATAATCATATTTTCATATCCATTGTATACAAATTTGCACTTCTATAACGGAGTGAAATTTATAATGGACATCGGCTTTAGAAGATTTTCTTTGCGATCACACATGTATTGATAAGATTTAATAATTTAAATGCACATTACATGAAAATCGGAATAAGAAAATTCAAAAATACATAATTCGACAAATCTTCATTTAAAAAAAAATTATTTTTATTTTTAATTTAATTTAATTTAATTTTTAAAAAAATATTTTTAATTCTTTTAAAATTCTGACTTCGAAGTTCTTGAGTTTAAGAGGTTTGTTTTTTTTTTGGTCATTTAAAATATCAGTTGAAATTTTGGGTTTTATTTAAGATTTTACTTTATGAAATTGTACCTACGTTTTTCTTTTTTTGAAGTCATTTAAAAAAAAAAAAAAAATTCTTACTTTATATATAAATATTTTTTTTTATCAAACCAGACTTGTTTTTTATAAAAATACCATTATTTAAATTGAAAAATGAAAGAAAAATTCATGTTAATGTATATACATCAATATTTAAATATTATCTAACTTAAATAATTTTTAATGTGCATAACTTATTTAAAAAATATTAATAATGAAAAATATAATCAAGGATTTATTTTTATTTTTTTGTTTTAAAATAAGATATTTTTAATTATATACCATAGACGGCCGTTTAAAATACCTAACTTTTTTCGATTCGAACACACGATTGGGCTTTGACATGCTCACACACACACGCACACCGATTTTTTGAAATCTGTTTTTTTTTTTTTGTCGTTATAAAATTTTTCACTGATTCGTGGCATTCGTGTCACTGTTCGAAGTGCAGTCAATGTTAATTTGACGTTAATTCTTACAGTTTAAAGAGCATTCAATGTCCCTTCATTATTTTTTGTTTTTGTTTTGTTTTGTTTTGTTTTTTGTTTTTCAATAAAAATTCTTCATACTGATGTAATGATTTTTTTTAATTTGTACATTAAATACTTTAAAATAATAAACAAGAAAACATAAATGAAAAAAAAAAAACAAATATTAAAAAATACCCAGTTAGCTATATATGTCTATGTACGTATAATAATAAATGTTAGTGACTTTTTCATGTACATTTTATCCTTGTACATGTGTGCTTAAATTATTCGGAACTACAATATATTATTGCAAAATTCATTGATTACAAATTGCATATATGTAGGTATATGCATGTTTATGTATGTATGTACAACTGTTTGAACACATACTTAAATACGTATGCATATGTATATGTTTATGTACATATATGTATGGGTGTATATATGTATATGCTAGAGGGAAATTACAAAACAATTTTCTATTTTCTATAAATTTCGACTTTTCCATATATATGTATATATATATATATATATATATATATATATATATATATATATATATATATATATTGATATATATATATATATTGATTATATATATATATATATATATGTATATATAAACATTTGTTTGTTTATCGATAAATATGCTACCAAATATTTTATGTAATCTACCGCAATAAAAGAAAAAAAAATGAAAGCAAGCTTGCTTATGATAGAAAACGAAGGAAAACCCACATAAAATCATTACGGAAAGGAAATGCCCCCTATCAAAAAGTTATGGTGGCACTTAGCTACAAGATAAGAATTACAAGATAATATGAAAACTAAAAATGAAAGAAAAACTAGAAGCAAAAACAAAAACAAAACAACTAAATAATGTAAAAGAAATGAAAATCAAATAAAAGAATGCAATGAAAGCCATCGAAATGATCGTAAGCGAAGATAGAGTTCGATTATGACTGGGTTAATTGGTTCGAAATCGATAGAGACTTTGGCAACACCAGACGAAGAAGATTAAATTGAAATTGTAATCGAAATTGTAATCGAAATTGAAATCAAAATAAAAATAAAAGCTTTGAAAACAAAAGAAGAATTTAAAAAAAAATAATGCAATACCTACCAAATTATCAGGGGTGTCACAGAATCCGATAGCTGTCGGAATCGGAATTTTAGTCGACTGAATTTTCATATATATTTCATAGACAGCCGGATAAAATATGGTTCTGTGCAATTGAGAACCGATAATAGTTCCGATTCAAAATTGAAAACAACAAAATTTCTAAATTCTGTATTAAATTTCGATCGTTTTTTATTCCGATTCCGACAGCTATCGGATTCCGCGACACCCCTGTATATATGAATATTTGCATATTGTTATGTAAAATGCTACAGCATATATATAAATACATATATATATATATATATATATATATATATATATATATAAGCTTTATTTGAGCGAAAGGTTTGATAGGTGCGCTTGTAAAAATTTTGGGCGAGCGTCATTAATCTGTGTGGGGGGCAACGACAATGTACGTATGTACATGTATACATATGCGTATGTAGGTTTCAATTGAAATGCTAAAAAAAACTTATAGATATAATTTTAAATTTTAAATTTTTAGTTTTTAATTTTTAATTATAAAAATGTTTATTTTTAAATTAAAAAAACAGATGAAAATTATTTTAAAAAATATGAAAAAGATATTTATTTTATTTATATACTTTAATTTTAAAAGAATAAAACAAAACAAAACTACAAATCTATGTACTATGCTTATAATATATGTGTATGTTCAATTAAATAAATGTAACTTAAATTAAAAAAAAAAAAAAACTCCCCATTACGAAACATTTTCTTTGTTACAGAGATATTACGAAAATTGTTCTTTGGGCTAAGTATAGAACTTGAAATTGTATTATTGATAAAATCCGCGGACAGTTGGTATTTTGACTTTTCATCCGGATCGATCCAGCGAATCATCCAGAAAACCATTTCATCAAAAAAAAAAAAAAAAAAAAAATCTTCTATCTTCAAAGAAAAAAATTATTCTCGAATTTCTCTATGGAGTTGATTAAATTTTCATCTGACCTCTGGTGAGTAAACTACATAATATCAAGACTGATCGTGTCCAAAAGAAGAAAGCTTTCCAATCAATGAATTTTACATATCTTTCTACAATAAAAACAAAAAAAAAATAAAAAATATAGCTGAAACTAACAGTGATCTAGTAATCCAGTTAAATACAGTGTACTCTCTCTTAAGCGGCCACCTACCGGACCGAAAAATATGTCCGCTTAAGAGGAAAATATTGGATTGGCAGGATCGCCAGATTATTCCCAACAATTTTCCGTTTAAGAGGGGTATCTGCAAGGAGAGAGTCCACCGTATATATATATATATATATATATATATATAAGTACATTATACAGTCTCCTTGATTTTTGTGACAACCCTGGCTGTTTCACTTCTATAAGACCCAGTGAACATTGCATTCGAAAATTCAAGAGAATATATGTATATTTGGTATTTATCTTAGTGTCCATGCGAAAATTTCAGTTTGCGAAACAAAGGTAGAACGTTCTAGAGAGAGGAAGAAGGAAAGGAATTTCACGAATCATTTTAACGGTGCAAATACATTCATATACATATGTATGTATGAACGTCCCAAGTGCGAAAGATATGCAGCAGTATCTGAATAATTTGACATCGTTGACTGTGGAGAACGCGCGCTTTAAATTTAATGAAAACATCACAATTTCGAAAAAAAAACAGTTCTTCCTCTTCGACCAGCAAAAAAAAAAAATAAAAAATTGTAGAAATGAAAAAAATAAAAAAAATGAAAAAAAATGAAAAAAATGAGAAAATAAAAAAATAAAAAACTCATTTAATCAATCAGACCGGAGACCGGAGTGTGTTGTCTGAAATGTTTTCGAATGCCTCGACCACTATTAGTGGCTTCCTGTGCTTATGATGATCGTTTTTGCCGACAAACATACATACGTACGAACAAACATACATACATACGTACATACACATACGCCGTATACGCTCAGAACATTTCGGAGCATACAACTCTGCAGGCGCGTATGCATTTTAATCGGCCATCAGCAGCATGTACGCATATGTGTGGATGAACAAACATTCGCCTATTAAAGCATACGTACATACACGCAAAAGGAAACACACACACACATACGAACGCACGCACGAACACGCATAAGTATGAGCATTATGTGGATATCAATGCTTGTGACGGTTTCCTCTACCATTGTTGGATCTTTTTGACTGTGGGCTTTGTCTCCAGTTTTCTGATTGCAAGCAACGTCATATTGCAATACGCTCTTGCGCACAGTGGGCCGTTTTTCGATCTACTTAATAGAAAAAAATTACATACCCAGCAGTAATTTCAAGCAGGAGCGTACGCAGAGAAAGAGTGCTCTGCTAGTGCCTATATTGGCCAGGATGTTAGATTAAGCAATTATAAGACATTAGCGCAAAAAAAAAAAAAAAATTTGGGGGGGGTTTCTTGGAAGATTAGTGAGTTATGATGCAAAAACCAAAAAAATCCCAAAAATTTATGACTTCCAATTTCGATCAAAATTTATATACTTATACTTAGAATAGTGGCTCTGGGATATCGTAGGGGATGCGTGCTATGCTCATGATCCCAGGGTCCGAAGTTCGATTCCCGGCACAGGCGAAACGGAGTGTAATGTTCCAAGCGTAGCACTGGGTTTTTCAAAAATCACTTGTTAGGGGCACACTACATAAAAAGACATACACTCACACAAACACAAGAAAATCTCCTTGGTTTCACAATGGGCCGATTAACGGCCTAAGTGGCAGCCACTTCAACCTACCTACTTATACTTAGAATAAGTTTCGAATTCTATGAATCTTTGCGATACAAATTTTTTTTTTTTTTTAACTGATCGTCTCACTGTCAATCAAAGCAAAACGAAAGGTATGACGGGTTTGTTTTTTCGGCTTTTTATAAATGGGGTTGGCCCGTAATTACGTAAGGGAGATTTTGACACATTTTTCAGCACCCCCATGTAAGCATGTTTAAGCATAAATCAGACTCCCATGTAAGCCTAATACCAGAAATGGAGTAGAATTTTTCGTGCAGCTATAAAAATGACTTATGACCAGGATCCATAGCATCATAGTTAGGCCAATTCTGAATATTCCCGGGGAACGAATGCCCATGGAATTTATTTTTCTCGAGACTAAAAATCTCTTTTAAATAGAAAGGGTAAGGAAAATTATGGATATGGGTCAAATACCCATTCCCCATTAAAGTTATTCCTCCACATATTTAAAAAAGAAGAAGAAAAAATTTACTCTCGAGAAAATTAAATTCCCCGGGAATATTCAGAATCGAACTGAATAAGTTGTGACTCCTTTGTTGCTGAGGTGCGATATGTTCTACAATGGAAAGAAAAAAACTTGAATCGTTTTGTGCGTCGACCGATTAATACAACCAAGTTTCGCCGGTCCCTTGAAGATCGTTAGGTATATCCGGACTCTACTGTATGTTTGTAAAATGTGCTTCCAAACAGTTCCCTGCAGGAAATGTCAATAGTGAATCTATACTCGTTCTCTACTGACCGCGTCAACAGTACTACTGACCAGTTACATATACCCGTCGCAATGCTTTGCGTTATTGACATTTAACATTGAGTTGTCATTGAATGTCAACATTAGACCGAAAAACTATTGACGACCTATTGACGTCGGTAGGTACTATTATGTAGACAAAAAGGAGTACTCTTTCGCTTTATAAGGAGACACGTTGTTGACATGGTCAATAAAGATGAACTATACCTCTTGACAGTACAGTTTCTTTAATGACACCGCCTATAAATACTGTTGACGTTGGAACTAATTCTCTTGTCTATATTGACGTCAATACAGACATGGGGTCGTATGGTGACAGGCTTCCTGCAGGGTTGATATAGGTCCCCTTCGAAAGAAATTCGCAAAATTAAGAGCCTTTACTTATGTATATGTAGGAGCCTTCTTTTTCGCAATCCAAGCACTTGCCCCGTCCTACTGTGCAACGCTCCTCATCGTCGTCGAGTGCTCGAGTGATGATCGCGTGCATACAAAACCCATGCCGTTACAGTTAAATACATTCGGCCTTTCTTACGTACATGGATGTACAATGTACATACATACATACATACATACATACATACATACATACATACATACATACATACATACATACATACAAACGAACGATACGTACATTTAGTTGGACCCACATTGCACGTCGTACAGACAGAATTACATATTACTGTGTGTATGTATGTATGTATGTTAAAGTGCGTTTGTTGGACAAGCAGAGGTCCATTGAAAATACGATACAGCAGAGCGTATCTTGCGATTGTAACCATCAATGGTAGATGCTGCTAATGCTGGCGTGATGTGAATCTGGATGTGGACGTTGCTGTTGCTGTTGATGTTGATGCTCTGGTTCTATGCTCTTCTTCTGCTCGCTTTCATTTATTTCTGTTGTATTAGTGATCGTTGTTGCTCGCACTGCCGCTGCCGCTGCTGCTGCGCTGCTGCTGCTGCTGCGGCTAATGACGATTACTCGGCTTCTGGTGCACACCGGGTTCCGAGATATTGCCAGCTCACTATCAATCAAACACCGGAAGCAGCTGCTTTAGTTTTATTTTTCCTTTATTGAAGCGGCGGTGGCGAACAGTGGCAATGAAGACGACGACAACAACAACAACAACAACAACAACAACGCCGATGATGTTGATAATCGCAAATGCCAAGGAGAGGCCGAAGAAAATAATGAACGAATGAACAAGCGAGCGGTCGAGCGATCGAGCGCATGCTCGAATGGAGGAACAAACGGATGGATGAATGAATGAATGAATCGACGGATGCAGAAAAGACAGACGGCGGGGGGGGGGGGAAAAAATACGGAGGGATGTTTTAAAGATGCTTTCCGTCGTGCACTTTTCTCCCATCGACTCTTCTCTTCTCTTCTCGTCGCTACTCCGCTCTTCTTTACTCTATGTATCTCGATTTCTCCTCTCCTGCTCTTCACCACTATTTTCGACGTCATCGTCGTCATCTTCATCGGCTTGTTCAATTTCATTAAAGATAGTGGCGGCGGCGAGGACGTGTTTTTTTTTTTTTTCTTTCGCTCAGCTGCTTTCCGCGTATGCGAAGTTTTTTCTTCTTCTTTTTCATTTTATAGACATATAGAAAGTCTTGATATTCATTGGATGCAAAAAAAAAACATAACGAAAATTTCTCTTCATTCACAAGGATGTGAGAATTCATTTGAAAAAGAGAGCGAGAGAGAAAGGGATAGAGAGAGTGGGAGTGAGTGGGAGTGAGTGGAGAGGAGAGAGAGAGAGAGAGAGAGAGAGAGAGAGAGAGAGAGAGAGGTGAGAGAGAGAGTGAGAGAGAGAGAGAGAGAGAGAGAGAGAGAGAGAGGGAGAGAGGGTGTGAGAGAGAGGGTGTGAGAGAGAGGGTGTGAGAGAGAGGGTGTGAGAGAGAGGGTGTGAGAGAGAGGGTGTGAGAGAGAGGGTGAGAGAGTAGAGAGTGAGAGAGAGGAGAGAGAGGTGTGTGAGAGATGAGAGAGAGGGTGTGAGAGAGTGGGTGTGAGAGAGAGAGAGTGAGCGAAATAGAGCAAGAGAGAGAGAGAAAGAGAGTGAGCGAAATAGAGCAAGAGAGAGAGAGAGTAAGAGAGAGCGAGCGAGAATCTGTAAAAGGCTGATTATCTCGGTTCTCCTAATTATCGGCATGGTTTCGGCCTATTCTCTTGTTTCACTTTTAATTTCCACATGAGATTGAGTTGTGCATCATAGGTATCTAAGTCAACAAATTGGTATAGATATTAAGTATGTAGTGATTGAGCCGAATACCGAATAATCGGTTAACTGACTATTCGGAACGTAGTAAAGACAAGTTGGGCCTACTCCGCGACCATATTATGATGTCAAGATAAAAGCTGCCACCGTGCAATAGGTAATCATATTATTTGTTCGTGTTCTCCGAAAATAATTACCGTCAAACCGCCATGACTAGATACACTGGAATCTTCCAAATTATGAAAGTCAAAGGCTTTTGTGGACCTGTGGAGAAGTCTCCTGTTTCTAATCAATACAGTTGGAGTTGTAAAAAAATTCAAACTGTAGAAGTTTGAGTTATAGAACCCTGACTGTGTTACCATTCGAGGTCGACGATTAACTGTAGTAGATACCGCCAGGTCCATATAGGTACTGCCATATTTATTCTAAGTAAGTATGTAATAACTTAAGAAGAATCCAAATACTGGGCTAATGTGTTAAAATATCATATATTTTCCCCCACCTGTCTGTATCTCTCAACTTAGTTTTGGTTAAAATTTTGTTTTAGATTGGATCGTAATGCATACATAGTTACATACACAGGGACGGACTGGCGGTCAAAGGGCCCACCGGGCGTTTGTAAAATGGGGCCCCGTTACCTAAGAAAAAAATGAAAAATTAAAAAATCCTTACTCCATGAGTATTGATCCCAGATACAGCGCACTGGGTTGCCCGTAGGCCCAGTCCGCCCCTGTACATACATACGTATATTCATGGAAAAAATTCCCTCTTGTAAAAACAAAAGCCTAAAAGGCTTTTCTTATTTATTTATTTTTTTTTCAAATATTAACGGCAAATAGAGAACATTTACAATTATGAATGGCATGACCCTCAATTCACATCTGATAAATTGAAGAGCAAGCGCTTTGAATCATCATCGTCTGGAATTTAGTAGCAAGTTTTCGTTTTCGTTTTCGTTTTCGTTTTTGTTGTTAAGTTTATTGATATCAACTGAATCATCGAGATACATAAGTATTACAATGGGAACCTGCAAATTCGACAAAATCCACACCGCAACGGGTGGCGGAGGCGTTTTCTTTATCACTTCTATTATTCACACTTCTGGTGTCAAAAGCCATTGTAATAAAGCCATTTAATTAAGCATAGTCGCTGCCGCACTCGCCCCCTCTTCCACACTACATACATAACTACATTTGTGCATACATGTATGTATGTAAATACATGTGTGTGCCTTCTATGGCTAAGAGATCAAAAGACCGCCCAAAGAACAAAAGACCAAAGATGCTCTCGTAACGCTATCTCTGTCTCTTTGTCTCTTTGTCTCTTCGTCTCTTCGTCCCGTTCGGTAGCGGGCGAAGTGAAAGGAGAAAGCTTAATTATTAATCACTTTAATTGATGCACATCATACGGGGTGCGATTTTGCGCTTCTCTCCTTTGACAAGCGAAGACAAAAGATCGACGACTTTGGGTGTTGGTTGAATGCGCCGACGAAAAACCGCACGTTTCCCGCAAATTTCGACATAATGGACGGATAAGAATTTCCATTTCCATTTCCATTCGATGCCTTAGACGGAGACATTTGTTTTGTTGTCTAGTGTAATTAAAATGCAAGCGGTGAACTCGTTAAGCAACGTATCCGGCCTACCTTATTAACCACTTATGTATGTACATACATATGTATATATGAGGCGAGGCTATGGCTATCGATGTAAAATGCTACACGCGTCGAATACTAAACGGAACGAAACAATATGTGTGCGTTTGTATTCTTTTGTAGATACAGTATTGAGTTGAAAATCGCAAAAATTCAATTCGATAACATCAAAAATCGCTATTATACTCGCATATACTGTATGAGCATTTGCAAATATAGTGTAAATAAGAATATCATATGCATATCAACACCCAGCAGGAAATTTCCTTGAAAATTCAGCCTGACAGAACCGATGATGTCAGGGTGGGTGCCTTTGCAGGCGGTATGCGGTATGACATTTCGTAGGACACTTTCTATGACATTTTAAAACAGACTGACAGTGCCTTCTACCGGCCGACATTCGTCTTCGTGGGACTAGAATAAGTCACTGGTGACGCCAAGCAGGACATTTTCATGCTATGCGGTGCGATGGCGTATGAAGCATTTGAGAGCAGCGCATCCTCTTTTCTCTCTAAATGTCAATTTCATAGAAATCATTTGAAACTATCTTCTTGTTATATCTCTTCGTATAATTTGAAAAATATTAGAAACCTTTTTTTTTTTTTTACAATTATTGTTTGCCTCAAAGGGGAATCGAACTCGCGATCTTCGGACTTTTAGGCTCCACTATACCATGTCACGCTAAGGCTAAACTAGCGCTAAGACCTTATTTGAATTTCAGTATTTAATGAGATTCAAGAACATGAACAGCACCCTGTTACGATGACATTGTCCCCCAAGGAATTATGCGTGACAATGGGACCTATATGTCTCGATGCAATCTAAAGATGGAGAACGATAGTTGCGACCATCGATAGTCTCGATAGTCGATAGTCTGAAATATCGATGGTATCGATAGTACTATCGGAGGATATATTTTAAAATTTAAACTAATTTCATTGGCAAATTGCAAGTGATTTCAATCAAGCATGTTTGAGCTGTTTAACATTGAAATATCCACCATTTGAAGGTTTTAAATTTTAAAAATTAATGGTGGTCCTAAAATAATTTCATAAAATACTGTGCATAAGTATCCCTCCTCATTTAATATCACTTGATAATATACAGGAAGCCGAATTTTAAAGCCTTTCTTACTCAATTCTCCATACTTTGTAACCAGCACTGATGCTAGGCCGTATTTTGGTGACTCTTTTCCCTTGGATATTGACAAAAATCTCTTTATTTCTGTTTTCTTTAGGAAAGTTATCACTAAAAAATCCCTTGTAAACATTTGATATCATTTTTGGTTAAAGGTAAAATCGAAAAAAATCGCTCAAAACGGAAAAACCCCCTCGTTCTGGCATCAGTGCATAGAATAAAATTTTAGCATAACGCCTATAATTCTCATTTGGTTGGTAAAATGGGACACTTAAGACTCGCAGAGTTTCTGAAGATTTTTCGAGACTTGAGGAAGCAGAACGTGCGTAAGTCATAATCATCATCACCATGACCGTCATCATCACCATCATTATCAACGTCATCATCACCAGTGTTGCCAACTCCTCAGATGGAAAAAGCGCTGATTCATTTTGAAAACGCGCTAAAAAGCACCGGACATCAATGATTCCCAATTTCTATTGGTCCATCTTACAGCTGTTGTGTTAGAAAGCAATACTTGGCTTACGTTATTACAATGTTAAAAATTGAAGGAAAAACTACTTTGAAAACTTTAATGAACGCAACGAAAAAGCGTTAGATTTCGCGCAAAAATAGTTTAGCGCTAAAAAGAAGTTTTCGCGCCGCGGGCCTTCCAAAAGCGCTAGATCTAGCGCGAAAATCGCTAAGTTGGCATCACTGCTTACATTAATGGCTCGTTAAGTCCGGAGGCTGATTTAAAACAAGCCATGTTGGGGTTCGGGGGGACATGGAAGATACAGAAGAAGATTTCAGGGCGATGACAATATCACATCATTTGTTCTCTTTGTTCGTCTTCGACTTAACTGTACTGTTGTCCTACTCGACTGACATTATAGCAAAAACGGGCTAAGCTTACACACTTAAGCACACTTAGGTGGAACATGTCCGATCGTGCAACGATTAAGGTCACGAAAACAATGTACACTTAAAAAAACTCTTGAGCGAGATATTTCCAAATCCGACGGAATGAAAGTCATTCAAATGAATTCTATCCTGGCCCACTTAAACTCCTCGATGCCTTGGTGCAGCCCGCTGGGAAAATTGTATATTCGTATAATCTTCTTACATGGAACCCACAAGGGTTAGGAAATACAAGCTATCATGAAGTTTTAGTTGCCTTCCAAAACGCACCGACGCAGAAAAATATTTCAGAAGTGGTTTAGGGCATAACAAAACTGTCCACCGAGATCATTTTCCCAATCCCCTTTGTGATTTCCCACATTTCGAGGGGGGCTTGAGCCCCCAAAGTCACCCCCGAATACGCTCATAGGTCCCTTTGATAGTATTCATCCTGAAAACAATTCGTATCGGCCATTCAGGGTCATTTTTAATATTCGTATTCGTGCCAAATAGTTAAAATATTCCCGATAAATTGTACATTTTTTAATTCAAAAAAAAATTCAGCTACTACAATTAAGTTTTCTCACAATAACGTAAAAAAAATTCATAATTTCGAGAATCTAAAAAGTCAGTGCAGATTGCTTTTTATTTTTAGAAATATATAAATACTAGTCTCGTAAATTTTCTTGAAAACATTATAAACAGTGGGTCAAATTTTTCAATTTATCCATTGACTCCAGTCATCAACCATCATCAAACTGTCTTTACCATCAACTGCATCGCGAATCATTAAGCCAGAATATTCGTTATGCGATGAGTTGACAATAATCATCACAATATCGGAATCCATATATCCACTTATTGAAATTCGTGCCAATTCACTATCAAAATATCCTGAAACATGTCCAGTTTAAACATCTATTCTCCTCACAATCAATAATATCTCTACATATACTCATGATCACATATTTATCATTTTCACAAATATTCATACAATTCTAACACTGATATACATGACAATCATATGAAATTCCCTGTAAGCACATTAATCAAATCTAGCACTGACACATTTACATCCAAAAATCTCACAGAACTAAAATTATCATCATAAAACATAATCGACCATATAAACATCATCACCACATTTCAATTGAACCCCAAAACCATCATCACACATCAACATCATCATCACCTCCAATCAACAACACCATCATCAAAAAATCATCCTATCAATCTCACATCATCATTCAACCATCAAACATAATCCATCATCACCATCATCATCACCATCATATTCACCATACACAATCACCATCATCAACACAATCATCATCCATCATCACATCATCACCATCATCACCATCAACACCATCATCAACATCAACACATCATACATCACCATCATCACCATCATCACCATCAATCACCATCATCACATCAAACATCATCACACATCACACTCACATCACCATCACATCACACCATCATCACCATCACACCATCACACACAACATCATCACACATCATCACCATCACACCATCATCACCATCATCATCACCATCATCACCATCACTCATCACACATCATCACATACATCATCACCATCAACATCATCATCACATCATCATCACCATCATCACCATCATCACCATCAACACCATCAACATCTCATCAATCACCATCAACACATCATCATCATCACCATCATACCATCACATCACCATCATACTCACATCATACCATTACACATCATCACCATCATCACCATCATCACATCATCATCACCATCATCACACCATCATCATCACCATCACACATCATCACCATCATCACTATCAACACACATCATCACCATCATCACACATCACCATCATCACCAACACCATCATCATCACCATCAACACATCATTATCATCACCATCATAACATCACCATATCATACACAATACATATCATACCATCATTTATCACCATCAACATACCAATCATCATCACCATCATACATCAACATTACATCATCACATCCATCAAACATACACAAACCATCATCACCATCAACACCACCATCAATCACACATATTAACCTAATCAACATCATCATCAACCATCATTCATACACAACAACATCATCTCATCATCCATCAACATTTTACTCACCATACAAACACTTACTCATCATCATCCACATCATCATTCCATCACCATCAATCAACCTATCAACTCAATACATCATCATCATCCATCATCCTAACCATCACCATCATCATCATCATACCATTATTCATATCATCATCAATTCACCACTATCATCACCATCATTCATAACCAAATACCATCATCAGACCTCATCATCACCATATCTACATAACCATTCACCATCACAACATCATCATCATCAACATCATAACAACACTCACTCTATCACCAACTCACCTATTCCACCTCTATCACAACTCACCATCATCATCGACAGTTTCTATTATCGATAATACAATCGATAATTTGGACAATCGATAGTTTTGATAATCGAAAGATGACTTTTCGATCGCCTCTTGCCCTTATCTTAATAGAGGCATTTTTAGGAATCTGTCCATTAAAAAAAAAAGAGCCCTTTGTTACCGCCAGCACCACCTTTCCAATGCTAAAGTATGTAAATGTCCATGAATCAAAACTATCGATAGTCTTCAAAAACCATCGATGTTTTCGATAGCTTGAAACCATCGATAGTGCTATCGATTGTTTTCTCCAGCTCTATCTGAAGGTTTTTGACGACGTGATGAAGCAAGAAGGTGTGTATTAGTGATGTAACGAATGTCAATTTAGCATTCGCGAATGCGAATGCGAATGCCTACTCATATTCGCGAATGCGAATGCGAATGCGAATATTCATTTTTGAATCTATATCTCAAATTTGGCACATATCACCAAATCATTTCATTTATTATATAGCGCACAAACTTTGGAAAAAAATAATTCATTCATAAAAAGAATTTACACATTCATGCATAAATTTCAAATGTTAAAAAAAACATCACATGACACAACAAAACTAATCCACATTTCGTGCAAGCATAACCCCTCGCATACCAATGCTTATTGCATTTTCTTTAGCACCCTCAACGGTCTTCTCTTATCAAAATTTATGAAGGAACTTAAAGGCATTCCAAATCGTTTATTAGGATCGCAATGAAAATCAATTTGTGAGAAGCAGATTTTAAGTCAATATCTTTAACGTCATCATAAACAATTCTTAAATCAAATCATTGCTTTTACCATTAAATTCACATTCAGCCATGACCGTCATCATCACCAACAGCCATCGCCTCACCATCGCCATGTCAATCATCATCACCAATCATTCACATAATCTACAATCATTCATCACCATCATTATCACACACATCTTTATCTTATCACCATTACCATCATCAACATCATCATCACCAACATCATAACCATTACCATCACCAACATCATCATCTCCAACATCATAACCAACAACATCACCATCTTCACCAACCTCACCATTATTATCACCAACCTCACCATCATCATCGATAGTTTCTATTATCGATAATACAATCGATAATTTTGACAATCGATAGTTTTGATAATCGAAAGATGACTTTTCGATCGCCTCTTGCCCTTATCTTAATAGAGGCATTTTTAGGAATCTGTCCATTAAAAAAAAAGAGCCCTTTGTTACCGCCAGCACCACCTTTCCAATGCTAAAGTATGTAAATGTCCATGAATCAAAACTATCGATAGTCTTCAAAAACCATCGATGTTTTCGATAGCTTGAAACCATCGATAGTGCTATCGATTGTTTCTCCAGCTCTATCTGAAGGTTTTTGACGACGTGATGAAGCAAGAAGGTGTGTATGTTATAATCATCATCACCATGACCGTCATCATCACCGTCACCATCACCGTTATCATCATCACTAACCCCACCATTATCATCACCATCATTATCACCATCAACAACCTCACCATCATCATCACCGACATCACCATCACCATCATCACCAACCTCATCACCATCATCACCAACATCACCATCATCATCACCAACCCCATTACCATCATCATCACCAACCCCATCATCATCATCATCATCATCAACCTCACCATCATCATAATCAGCCCCACCATCATCATCACCAACCTCACCATCATCATCATCACCATCAACAACATCATCAACAACCTCGATAATCGATATTTTTAATAATCGATAGGTTCAGTAATCGATTATTTCAATAATCTATGGATCCAATTAAAGATTTTTTTTAATAATCTTCGGTCCAATAATCGATAGTTACTTTAATCGATTGTCGAAAGTATCGAAAGGATCAATAATCGATATGTTCAATAATCGATATTTTAAATAACCGATACGTTCATTAATCGATTGTTTCAATAATAGATAGTTTAAGTAATCGATTTTTTCAATAATAGATAAGTGTAATAATCAATAGTTCGATAATCGATATCTTCGTTAAGCGATAGTCAAAATATCGATAGGTTAAACAATCGATAAGTTCAATGATCGATATTTAACCATTTCTAGAATCGATAGTTTCGATTATCGATAATTTTGATAATCGAATGATGAATTTTCGAGCGATCCCTAATCCAAATAAGGGCATTTTTGGAATCTGTCCATTTCAATAAGAAGAAAGCGCTCTGTCACCGCCAGCACCACCTTTCCAATGCAAAAGTAAATGTCTATGAATCAAAAATATTGATAGTCTTCAAAAGCTATCGATGTTTTCAATAGTTTGAAACCATCAAGAGTGTTATCGATTGTTTCTCCAGCTCTAGTGAAATCACTGGAAGCACTATGCCATAAAAAAATATGCCTACAACACGTAAAATTCTATGAGTTTTCTTTAAAACCTGCAGTGCATTTGCCTCGAACGCCACAAAAGCGAATGAATGAAATTTCATATGAAAATTTTTATTCTTTTTCCATTTTTCAATAATTTCACTTTTTCGGGGAATACCACATCTATGTGTTACCCTCTATAATAGAAAAATTTGGAAAAGAAAACATTCACCGGTTGAAATATTCTCTTCTAACATTGCCAATTGAGTCAGCAAAATATATAAGTGTATACATATCTCGAATTTGTTTACTCGCTTAGGCCAGAGGCAAAGGGCAAAAATGTAAATAAATAAACAAAAATTAAAACTCGAAAATTAAATTATGTTATGTTAATTATTTTACGCATAACCATGTCGGTATGTTTCGCGCAACGAATCTTTTAACTTATTATCTTATCGTAAATCCATTTATGTTCCCATATACAGGGTGTCCAGAGACATTCTGAAAAATTTTAACTCAAGAACGGTACCTCGTAGACAAGTGGTGCGCGAACAAAAAATACAGCCCTGGACCTAAGCTATCACATAATATTTTAATTCGCAAAAAAAGTTCCCTGGACACCCTGTATATATACATTCGTATGTTTTTATGTATGTATACATACATACATATATATATATATGTTTCTATTTTCATGCGTTCGTGCTCGTTCTACGTATGCAAGTCTGTCGGTAACGATAAAGAGGGCGATCGACGAAAACGTGAAATACGTTCTGACCCTGGACAGCAACCCATAAAAAGATTATTTAACCCTTCAATGTCCATGTCTAAGTGGACAAAAATTTCGCTCTTATTATTCAATAAGATTTGGTTGGTGACACAAAAAAGGATTTAAAAAAAATATTTAACCCATTTCAATTTTATAGGCCCATCACCAGGGCATATTACTTCCGAGGCTATAGCAATCAGACGAAATGATCCCTCATAAGATATGTCTGAAGACAATGGACTCGTGACAACCGAAAGTGCGAATGTCATATCGGTCGATTGGTTCGTCTTGCCAGAGAAATAAGTAAGTAGTATAATAAAAAAATAGTGTTTCTAATTACCTTAACTACAGTACTGAAAAGATGATAATTTGAAAGAAATTGCCGGACACAAACAAATGATTAATTAAACCTCTGTCACCTGCGGGAGGCACTGGGAATTGAAGAGTTAAATAGAGCTGCTTTTGAAGCATCATTTCTATTCCTGCTGTGGTGACCTTCGCCCTCAAAGCTTCTCAAAGCGTCGTTGAAATTTTTTTTTTTTTTGGCTTCATAAACATCTCGGAGGATTAGTGGAAACTCGCGTTTGGAAAATCCAATTCTATTCCCACTGTATCGTAGCTTTTAATCGTCTCTCGTCTCTGAGTGGGAAAAAAAGGAAAAATTTTAAGATCGATCAATTTATCTAGATTTCCGATCTCAATAGTTTTTGCTCGATTTCGCTACAGCCTTTCTGTGCATAAATTTGTACGATTGAACATTTGAATATATACATATGTAGTATGTGAGTATGCCATATAAAGCCGCACATAGTAGGCACAGTGGTCAAAGCATAAAAACACGAATCCATTACCATATTCAATGACGAGCATTCAGCATTCGGCATTTAGCAGTCAGCATAGAATATGCCTGCTTGTATCCAAAACGATCGAATGTAATCATATGTTTGCTGGGCCCTATACACATATGTATGTATGTATGTATCTATTTTAACATACTGCTGATTATTATGCGTAATACGAGCTTCGGCATACAAACGCCTTCAAAAACGCGTGTGTATGTACATATGTATGTTCAAAATAGAGAAATTTTTTCATTATACGACCGGAAGCACTTCCTCTATCAATCGAATTTGCTTCATATGACAGCGTTAGATAAAGAAATGAACCACTGAACGAGCGGCTGAATGAAAAAAATGAATGAATGCATGAATGTGGACGGCTGTATGTATGTTTGTACAATGTACATGTATGTATGTGTTCATATCCCAGCAGTAAATGCGGTGCAAATTGACCCCATGATCACCGCTGTCGCATCAGAGACGAAGGAACTAGAGATATGTATGTATATATATTTATAATATTATTCTGTTGCACATATGTTACTTAATAATTATGCCGAAGAAACTATGGGTCAAATGTGAATTTTAACCTTCCGCTTTTGCAAACAAAGGTTTTTCATGCCATATTCGACTTATTTTGGTCATCATTGTTGGTGAAAACATCTCAAAAAGCAGAGAAACAATCACTTCAACGTCCCCCAAAATTCGAGCCATTGAAAAAATTTTTAATTTTCTTTAATAATTATCTTAAAATGGCCAATTTATGATGATTTTTCAAGCAACATTTTATTATTTCTCATGCCTAAAATTATGCTTAGAATCAAAATAAGAAAAATTCAATTTAAAAGCTTTTTTGATTAGGTAGAAATTTCAATAATTTGTAGCATGCTTTTAGGCATATTTAAGATGGGCCTTCTTTTTGAAAAGCGGAAGAAAAAAATTCGGCTTCGACCTATGGTTCCCAGGGCATTTTTTCTCCAAAAAAAATTGTAGAATCTTATTTCACGGGGGCAATTTTCAATTTTTTTTTTTTTTTTTTTTTTTTTTGTCGAACAAAACGATCCACCTTAGTATACATAAGGTCACTAGAATCTCACTATTAACATGATCGACGAGGCGCGTCTACGGATTGACATTGTTCAAACATTAATTGAATATTGACTTTTACTCCGCACGAATCAGCGCCCTCTGTGGCATTATGGACAGCATGTCCGCTCAGCAATCCGAAGGAACGAGTTCAAATCCCCGCGCTGGTGAAAACAAATTTGGATAAATGGTTAATATTGGAATGAGCAAATAATTTAAATGGAAAAGTGTCCCAGCACTTGGGGATGAGAATACAATACGTACCTACAGCGAATGTACCCGTAATTATTAAAATTTCAATTGGACCAGGTGACTCTACCACATCACTGGTTTTCCAGCTACAACTAGCGTCCGCTCGAACATACATACATATGTATTTCCATACAAAGTATGGATAGTAGAATGCATTGTCAGGAGCATAGCGTGTCGCTTGTACATACTGATGACGGAGGAACTAGTACAAGAGTGACTAGTTGTCACATTTGCTGCAGGGATACGTATGGCCGAGTCTATGCCAATGAATACATGGGCAAATGGGTATAGATAAGTAGATGAATCGCTGACTGATTAGTTGAATGGCTTAGTGCCATACTCATCGTGATGTATCCCGAGATTCTGGTAAACAAAAACAAAAAACAAAACAGACTACAGACTACGATGGAAATTGAAATTCTCTTGAAAAAGTATACAAAAAAAAAAAAAAAAAATTGTTCCGGTTTTGTTGCTTCCACTCCATTGTGTTCGAGCTTCCGCATATTCAATTCTTATATATTGAGCCAGTGTTGGACAATGGTCCAAAAATAGTCAAAATAGCTTAAATGAACCGTTGCCCCAGGAACCATTTATAATGCGTTTGCAGCCATATTCATATCCTTTTTCGGCCCACGCTATCGATGACCCGTAAAAGAGTCAAATCATTGACATATTGACACCAATCACTCATAGAACCGAAAAATTTTCTATAACCCATTTTTTCTACTCCCATTACTCTACATATTGCCTTTCATACGAGTACATTACATTTCTCAGAATCGACTGAACTCCGAAGGAATACGTGCACTTCGAACGGACTTTAATGTAGCAGATTTTCCCATGTTCAAATATTCGATCATTCAGAGAGTCAGAGATTTGGGCGCTTTAACCGCCCCGAGCAGACATTAGGTATGTATAATATCCAAATTAGAAAAAACAAAAAAAAAACACAATCAAGATTAAAGAGAAAAAGAGTCAAAAGAGTCAAAAGAGGCAACAGTTCAGCTCTTACGTCATTTTCTCATTTGATGCAGAGATTTTTTTTTGTTCCCCACTTTTCTGGTTTTATCCAGAATAATTTGATTTAGAAAAAAAAAAAACTGACATGCCTTTTTCATTTATAAATAATTATTTAGCTTTAAAATTTTTTAACCGAACCGATCTTTTTTTTTTCTTTTAAACAAATAAAGCGTTACATTGCCATGGGAATACGAAAACACAGCTTCAAGGGCTCAAGCGGGCGAAAAAAAATCGCATGCGATAAATTATGTAGACGCAAAATTTATTTCAGGAAAAAATGTTTTATTAGGTTATGTTTATTATGTTAGCCTAAAGTATTGATTAATTTCCGCCTTAACTTAAGACGTATCTCATCGAATTCGTGCAATTCCACCAGATTGGTTTCCTCCCCCGAGTCCGAACGATGATCGTACAACTCCTCGCCATAGATGCAGGACCAGTCTGCCAAAAAAGGAAAAAAAAAATTATCAAATGAAAATCGTGTGTGTGTGTGTGTTTTCACTACAACCTTTGGTAAAATTTTGCGCATGAAAGCGCGTCCAAAGCGTATAACGATAATTCTGTGTCCTCAAGGAGTAGCCCATAACTTTGATATTCTTCAATTTCGGTTTGTCACTATTCGGATGTTTTGTCGGCTGGATTCCTGGCCGTGGATACTGGCTTACCGCTACATATTGTTCGGCGCGCCCGATGCCATTCATTTGGGTATACAGACTCTTGCCTTCGGTACATGCAAGTGGCGATCCTGCCATCGATCTAGCCGATTCATACGATTCCGGCGATTCCGATTCCGATGACTCTGACGATTCCGATTCCGATTCCGATGACCCTGACGATTCGGTCGGTCCATTCGATGATTGTTGTTCGTTGCATTTTGGAATTCGAGGTAAATGCGCCAGGTCGACGAGCGTCGGGAAGATGTCCAACAATTCGGTAATGGAATCTATGTACGACGGTTTATTCAATGGAAATTCCGGACTGCGTATGATGAGTGGAACGCGTAGTGCCACCTCGAAATTGGAATATTTCGCCCATTCGGCATGCTCGCCCAGGGACCAGCCGTGATCACTTGTTACCATCACGATTGTACGGTCGCCGTTTATGTGCGCCATAAATTTGCCAAAGAGATCATCCACATATGCCACAGATGCGTAGTAAGCCTGGCGTATTTGTGCGCTCTGCCGCACCGATATGGGACCATAGGGGAACGAGATGTTCATGTTCTTGAAATCGTCGCGCGAACGTACATCTGTATACGGATTCCATGCGACGCTGGGCATATCGTACGGTTTCATCGTGTCTTCGGTGTAATTATAGAAGTCACTTAAATAGAAATAGTCGAGAAATTGAATGGGGAAGCGAAAATTTATATGCGGCTTATGGAAACCCAGCGCCAGAAAGTACGGTTGTTGTTGTTGTTGTTTTCGCGATTGATTTTCACGTGACTGCACGAAGCGTATTGCGTCGTTCACCGACTCGATGTCTGGCAGCGTCTTGAACGGCTGTGTCTGCAAATGAACTGGACAGATTAAATTCTTACGCAGTATACCGCTCGGATCCGGGCAAACGGGCGAGTTCATGAATTTTTCCGTTTTCGGACGAAACGTTGGACTCGACCAGCTCAATGGATAGTCGTCCGTATTGTTGGACGATACACCCGGATGGAAAATCTTGCCGGCACTGTAAGTGTTATAGCCATGCTCCTTAAAGTACTGTGGCAGTGTTGTAAAATTACCAGCAAATGTACGCCAATAGCTATAAAAATCATAGAGACGAAGCGTATCTGGACGGCGGCTGGTCAATAGAGAATTCCGACTGGGTGCACATAGCGATTGCTGCAACATAACATCATCATACAGAAGACGCAAAGATGCACTGCATCGAATCGAATCGAATCGAATTGAATCGACTTACCTGACTATAGGCGCGAGTGAATACGAAACTTTCATTCATGAAGCCATTGAGATATGGTGTTTTCGCCAGCCGATCGCCATAGCCACCGATCACTGGACGTAAATCGTCGAAAATAATCACAACTACATTGTACGGTGCATACGACGACGACGACGAGCCGATCCTATTGCTCTGTTGTTCCTGAGCTACTACTGTCAGCGCCGAATGCATCCAAATCCATAAATAATAAACTATTCTTTTCAAGAACATCGAACAAGAAGATCGCGAACTTTGCATGACGAGAGCGCACAATTTACAAAAATAACACACAAAAAAAAAAAAAAAATTAAAAATAAATAAATAAATAAAAACAAAAATAAAAATAAAAGCGCAATGAACAAACAAATAAATAAATAGAAGAGAATTAAAATAAAAATGAAAAGAATAAAACAAACAAATAAACAAAAAGAAATTAAACTAAAAACGTTCTACATCTATGACGACTTTCGGAAGAATGCGAGATGATTGCACGCTGACCAAGTGATGTAGGTACTACGTGTTTTGGCTATCGAATATTTTATACCGTAGTAAATTCAGGCGATTTTTCGCTGTTGATTTCATACCCCCAAACGTATGTCGGACTGCGTACATTCATAAATGTGATTGCGATAAGCAATGTTGTGTTGGGGTGTTTTTTTTTTTAATTTTTTTAATTTTTTTTTTTGTGCTTTATCTTCATCTCTGATTGCTTGCGAGCACAAAAGGCCGTCCTGGAAACGCATTGGCTTGCTCCAAGATCCAAATGAGCTAAAATGCCAATGAAATCTACATTTCAAGCACAAGAGCAATGGATAGGACGGACGGGTGAGAGCGGAGAGCGGAGAGCGGAAAGCGGTTAGCGGAAAACGATTTAGGGTCATGCATCTTGTATTGCTGCCATTCATTGTTCAATTCATTGGGCAATTGAGACATACAGGATGTATGTACATACGTTACGTGAGCATCCACTTATATACATACATGCATATGTATATATATACAGTAGACTCGCGAAATCTCGAACACCACCCGGAAACTCGTCTACTTGAAAACTTGGACACTTCTTTTCGTGCGTGCGTTTACTGCTCGAAAAGTCGAACAAAAACAAAAAAGAATCGAAAAGTCGAACAAAATTTTTCTATATACTTAATTTTTCTTAGAAAAAAAAAAACAAAAAACAAAACCGCAAAGGAAATCAACGAATGGAATAACGACGATCTTCCTTCCGAGCTTGTTCAAGATGGCGATTCTGAAAGTGAAGTTGATGAAATTGAGCAAACTGAACGTACATATAAAATCGACCGAAGGCCATATTGTGGACAACTGCGTAAAGAGTTCGCCCAAGAAAAATTCACGTATTACAATCGCTGTGCGAAAAATCTGTTTTGAAAGCCAGCGAGAAGAGAAAATTACAAATTTTTTAAACTATATAAAAGGCATTTCAAAATATAGCCATGATACAAGAAAACAAGATAGCGCCACTTGAGAGAGGAAATGTCACAAACTCAAAATCGCGATTCGTTGTTGTTGTTTCCCATGTTAAACCGGCTTTTTACTTTTTTGAATAGCATGGGAAACAACAACAATTTCTCGCTCAGTGACGTCACAAACTCAATTTTCGGCTCTCAGAGAGAGCCTCAAAATAGCGGTACTGAAGTGGCGCTATCTTGTTTTCTTGTATCATGAATATAGCAACATTCCTGTGGTGAGAACGGGTAAATCTCTTCATTCCTGCAGGTCAGGGACGGACTGGGGGTCAAAGGGCCCACCGGGCGTTTGAAAAATGCGACCACGTTACCTCACAAAAAAAAAAAAAATAAATCCTTACTCCATGATTATTGATCCCAGATACAGCGCACTGGGGGCCCACCGAGCATTTTCCCGATTGCCCGGTGGCTCAGGCCGCCCCTGTTGCAGGTAGCCGAAGGACCTGCTTATTAATGCCATGAATATGCTATATATCAATCATATAGAACATATCAATGTCGCTGTTCATATTAGACGACAAATTATCAGCGACAAAGTTGTTTTGTCGGCGAGGGACGCACGGGGAAGAGATAAAAACGCTCCCATACCACAACCCCGAACGACTTTTGCCATCAAACCAACTACGTCGCTGGTGGTTTGTCGCCAAATATGAACAGCACATATAACCATATATGTCACTCTCATAGATAATGCGCGGGACATTTCCCGCCAGTTAGAAAGAGATGTTACTCGGCAGACAAAAAATAAGCGAGAGAGAAATATTTTTGGTGAGTACCTAAGTGCAAAATGCTCAGTTTGGTGGGTACCCAAGACCGTGGCGGGTAGCCAAGACCGTGTTCGAAAAGAGCCAAAATGGAAACGGCTCCTGAGTGACATATGAGTCGTTCAGTGGATAAAGGGAATGAGTCCATCCAATGAGTGATCAGTGAAAATCGCTTGGAAACATTTGAAATGATTTTTGGAAAAGGTAAAATCGAAAAAAAAATCGCTCAAAACGGAAAAACCCCCTCGTTCTGGCATCAGTGCATAGATTAAAATTTTAGAATGACGCCTATAATTCTCATTTGATTTGTAAAATGCGACACATAAGACTCGCAGAATTTCTGAAGGTTTTTGACGACGTGATGAAGCAAGAAGGTGTGTAAGTTATAATCATCATCACCATGACCGTCATCATCATCACCAACCTCACCAGTGTTGCGAACTCCTCAGATGGAAAAAGCGCTGATTCATTTTGAAAACGCGCTAAAAAGCACCGGAAATCAATGATTCCCAATTTCTATTGGTCCATCTTACAGCTGTTGTGTTAGAAAGCAATACTTGGCTTACGTTATTACAATGTTAAAAATTGAAGGAAAAACTACTTTGAAAACTTTAATGAACGCAACGAAAAAGCGTTAGATTTCGCGCAAAAATAGTTTAGCGCTAAAAAGAAGTTTTCGCGCCGCGGGCCTTCCAAAAGCGCTAGATCTAGCGCGAAAATCGCTAAGTTGGCATCACTGCTTACATTAATGGCTCGTTAAGTCCGGAGGCTGATTTAAAACAAGCCATGTGGGGTTCGTGGGGATATGGAAACGCATCAAACGTACCGACGCAGAAAATTATTTCAGAAGTGGTTTAGGGGATAGCAAAACTATCCACCGAGATCATTTTCTCAATCCCCTTTGTGATTTCCCACATTTCGAGGGCGGCTTGAACCCCCAAAGTCACCCTCCGAATACGCTCATAGTTCCCTTTGATGGTATTCGTCCTGAAAACAAATTTCCAATCATAATTTCCCTCCAAATGCAAAACTACCCCGAGAAATGGTAATTTTTTTCAAAAAATTCCTACAATTCTCACTGAATTCATGATTTCGGAAACGTATATAAAGCAATGAATTGAAGAAATTCTCAGTCATCTCAGTAGAGACTGGAGACTATCGGCTTACACGGTCTTTACCCAAACACATTTTCATTACCACTCACCAATCAAACATTCATCTCTCACTCTTTATCACACCATCATCATCTTCAACATCACAATCCCAACATCATCATCACCATAACCTCACCATAATCTCATCTCGTAACCTCAGACATCATCATACACCATCACACACACATCATCATCACCATACCACCATCATCATCACCATCACCCAACCTCGCCATATCATCACCAATCATCACATCACATCACCATCATCATCATCACACCCCACATATTCATACAACCAACTCACCATCATCATCGCCATCAACAACATCAATCACCATCATCAACACATCACCATCACCATCGTCATCATTACCATCATCACCATCACCAACCTCACCATCATCGGCATCATTGCCATCATCACCAACCTCACCATCAAAATCATCATCACTAGCATCGATAGTTTCGATTATCGATAATTTTGACAATCGATAATTTTCATAATCGAAAGATGAATTTTCGATCGGCTCGGCCCAACCTAAATTAATGCATTTTTAGGAATCTGTCCATTTCAAAAAGAAGAAAGCCCTCTGTCACCGCCAGCATCGCCTTTCAAATGCTAAAGTAACACGCTATTTAAGCGAACCCGACACGGTACTGAATTCAGTACTGAACGCTATATGTGTATTAGTGAAATAGATGTGTATGCGTCTCACTTACAACAAGGGAAGCGATTCAGTACGCAAAATCCAAATCGTTTTGATTTTGCGTACTGAATGGCTGAATTCAGTAACGCGTATGCGCGACATACTGAATTCAGTAACTGAATTCATTTGAGAGAAAATTTTACGGCGAGACGACGTGATGGCGGACAACGATGATAAATCATTTATTTTGGAATTCATTGAATTTTACCGTGGTTTACAGCGCTGTGGGATATAAAAAGCCCAGAATATAGCAATCGAGTTATACGGGAACAACAAAACCAGCAGCTCCTAGAAAAATACCAAGAGCGGTATCCAAATGCATCCAAAAAAGATGTTGGGAAAAAAATTAACAATTTGCGCAGCAACTACAAGCGGGAGGTAAAACGCATGAAGGAAGCTGAGAGGAGTGGTGCTCGTTTTTCGTTTTCCTTTTTTTTTAATGCCACTACAACAGCCGCCAAAATTATTTTGTCCGCGTTTGACATCGTCGTCTGCACTCGTTGAAAACAAGCGACAAATAATGAAGTATACTAAATTCAGTAACGTGTCGACGCAAACATACTGAACACGTACGTATGAATTCAGTAGGCTATTCAGTACCGTGTCGGGGTTCGCTTAACACGTTAAGACATTTCGATAATGAAACAAAATTTTTTTTTGTAATAAGGACGCAAAAAGTAGTAAAAATTTCGTGTCTGGGAATCGATACGTCTCAGTATCGCACTACCGAGGAATCGATGCCAAATATCGATAGTATCACTGGAAAAGCATCGATACACGATAGTATCGTCTCGGTATCGCCTATACCTAGTTCTGGCACTAGTGGCTACATCTTGTTAAACAAAACTTTGAAAATGATTAAGCCGGGAGTTTTCAAGCACATTACTTGTCGAAATAATACGTATCCAAAAAGCAGCATACAAAGGTTTCCTGTTCCCGATGAGTTTGTTTTCTGGTCAACGGTGTATGCCGACTATGATCCTCCACAGTACACAGCTCCTCATATTAACGGCCTAGTGTGGGCAGATCCTGAAGACTTTACATGCTCGGACGAAAATGCGCCCAAGTGGAACCACTTGGACGGCAAAATCAATCGCAAATCTTTTACCGGAGACTATATAATCGAAGATAACGGTAAGCCGCAGAACCCTTTTGGACGAACTGGTCTACGTGGACGTGGGCTCTTGGGCCGTTGGGGTCCTAATCATGCAGCCGATCCCATTGTAACACGCTGGAAAAGGGACTCTGTTGGTTGCATTTTGAAAAGTCCCCTAACCGATAAGAATATACTACAAATGGTTGGGATTCAAAGACACGATAATCATTTATGGGCTATACCTGGCGGAATGGTCGATCCAGGGGAGAAAGTAAGCGTTACACTAAAGCGAGAATTCATGGAAGAAGCTTTAGATAGCTTTGGTAAGTTTGAATAAGATAAAATAAAATCTCACGAGGATAAGTAGGTATAAATATCTCAATTGCAATGTTAATAGACAACCAAAAAATGATTGATGAATTCTTCGCAAGCGGCTCGGAAATTTATAAGGGCTATATTGACGATTTCCGGAATACTGACAATGCTTGGATGGAGACTGTTGCATATAATTTCCATGACAGCGATGGTAAACAAGTTGGGAAACTTGAACTTTCAGCCGGTGACGATGCTGCAAATGTTAAATGGATGGATATTGATTGTAAATTAAAATTACACGCAAATCATATTGATATTGTGGAGCAAGTTGTCAAGCGTCTGAATGCTCATTGGTGAGAATGTGGTGTGGAAGACTTCCGCTTGGCTTTTTTCTGTGATTGAAGGATGTTTTTTGCTATTATTTATTGAATTTGTATGCATTTAAATTTTTTTTAAATAAAATGGTAGTGTTTCTTCGTGTGGTAGACATTAGTGGTATCATGCAACTTCGCAAATTGCAAATGGAAATTTGTCAACAACTGTCAAAATTTATATAAAATTACGATGGGAAAATTGCGAAGGAATTTGCGAAGCTGCATGAGTACCACTATTATTTCTGTTCAAATGACAGCCCAGTCGGAAATTTCACTACCCTGCAAACACACTACCTGTTAATTACCAGGAGATTTAACTAATAGCGCTAACTATACTTTTTGGTAGTCAATATGAAAAAGATTCTATTAGCTCCTTAAGGGCAGTGTGAAAAAACGACCTGAAACATATGTACGTGTAAGAATTTATCCTTTTCTTTCATATGAACTCTCGCATATGTTTTGACATACTGTTGTCTTGCTTTTTTATGGTAGGCATACTGACTGTTTCACGAGTGAAATACCCAATACTATTAACAACAAAATTCGTTAGACATCACGTATATATCAGTAGTATTATCAGGAAGCCTTTTAGGTAGGTGTATGGAAAGCCTCACGGAAATGCCTTAGGCATTCCTTTGAAAAGAGGTATCACTTTTTGGCAAGCCTATCTAACGGTAGAATATTTTAGGGCTAGCGTCAAAATTAAGTAATGCTGTGAAAAAAGATAAAATTCTGTAAAGAGCTGCAAGTCCAAAAACATTCTTTCGACTTAACAATTTTTATTCCATAGTGATGCTTCATCTAGTCCAAAAAAAATTCTTAACAAGTAGTCGGTATTATAGCATGAAAAACTTTACTTTCGCATAGCACAAAGCCGCTTACATCAGCCGTCTCTTTTACGCATACGTAATTTAACAAAGGCTTTTATCCTACTTGCTCTCACTCATATCATACCCTAAACTTTTTATTTTATTTGTATTAGTGTTTATAAAATTTTTTTCAACTGTATTAGTGTTTCGGGTAGGCATGTCTTGCAGGGTGCTTTCGCATGCATTCTGAAGTAGTGAAATTGTCTTCTGCAACTACTCGCATTACTAACCTTTAGTTCTAACGAAATTTGCTAGGAGATGAACACTCCCAACGAGAAACTACCCATTACGTTAGCAATGAATTTTTGTGCAGCGATGTCCTAGGAAAATCGTGCATTACCATTTTAATTGAAACTGTAAGCGCATGTCAATTTGGTTGTTGTTGGTCGAAAATATAACAAAAATCTTCTACTCCTTACAATTCCGATAACCTGATAATGTATAGTTGAACATATAAATAAATCATTAAATTACAAATTCCATGAATTACGTATTTTCCCATTGGGCTGTTTTCATACATGCAATAAATTCCGGCTGGGAACATTCATGCAAGTTACAAGCAGCATCATAAAACCCTAGTTATAAGCGATCAGTGTGCGTAGCGGTGTACTATAGCGATAAAAACATGCACATCCCTAGTTGAGTCAATTCAAATAGAATCGTGCCGAATGGATGGAGCTGATGGAATCCACGACTACCACCAGGAAGTCGCCAACACAGGCTTCGGTGACATGTTGCACGACCGCGAAAGGAATCAAAAATACTATGCAGCTCTGCAGAAGACCATAACGCGTATGCACGCGCAAGGAAAAGAGGTCCACGTTTTAGATATTGGCACAGGTACTGGAATACTGGCGATGATGGCGATTGCCGCTGGCGCCGATAGTGTGACTGCCTGTGAATCCTTCCTGCCAATGGCCAATTGCGCTAGACGCATTTTTGTGGCAAATGGTATGGAGGAGAAGGTTCATTTGATAAAGAAACGTTCGAATGATATTAAAATCGGAAATGGTGCCGATGAGATGAGGAGAAGGGCAAACCTTTTGGTCACCGAACTCTTGGACACGGAATTAATCGGAGAAGGTGCTCTCGCCATTTATAACCATGCACATAAAGAGCTTCTGACGGATGATGTAGTCTGTATACCGGCGAAAGCTAATTGCTATGCTCAAGTTGCACAATCACCGTTGGCTGCACAATGGAACTCGATGAAGACACTTGCGAATTTGGATGGTGAAATGTTACTGAGGCCACCGAAAGAAGTTGTCGAATGCAAGAGTGAGGCCGCATTGCATGATATACAGCTGTCCCAGTTGCCATTGAATCAGTTTCGGCCGATTACGGAGGCGGTAAAAGTTTTTGAATTCGATTTCAGTAGAAAGGAGCCACGTGAACTCGAACGACGCAAGGATATAGGGATAAAGACCAGCAGCGTAGGATCTACAGACTTGGTTTTTTATTGGTGGGACATTGCGCTAGATTCCGATGGAGAGATAATCCTTAGTTGTGCACCATTTTGGACGCATCCGGACTTCCATTCGCGCACAGATGCTGTAAAAAAATTGATTGCCGCCGGTATTCCATTGACGAATTGTATACCATGGCGCGATCATTGGATGCAAGCAATTTACTATATACCGAAGCCGTTGCACTTTACAAAAGCGCCTGAGGAGTTCATACTCAGCTGTAATCATGATGAATTTTCGCTATGGTTCGATGCATTCCCGGCAGGAAGTAGCATCAAGAATGTGCCACGCCATTCGTGTACATGCCAGCTCCATATGACGTACTCTCGCAGTCGCATTGGACAGCTCAATCAATCCATACGCAATAAACGATTCCTGCGCTATTTGGAGGAATCAATCGACTTAAAGGACGCTCATATGCTAACGTTAGGCGATGGTTGTGTTTTGGGATTATCTGCTGCAAAGCTAGGCGCCGCAAGCGTTATTTGCTATGAACCGCATCGGTTTTCACGGCATTTTATAGAGTCTTTGGCGACAACGAATGAGCTGAGTAATGTCACGTTGATAGAGAATTTCGATGAACTGGATGAAATGGATGTCGCTCGGCTGACGCATATATTCGCTGAACCATACTTCATCAATTCGATTTTGCCATGGGAAAACCTCTACTTCGGAACGTTGCTTTCACGTTTGAAAAGCAAATTTCCACTGCCGGAGAATGTACGAATCGCGCCACATTCCGCACGAATTTATGCTGTTCCAGTTGAATTTCTCGATCTTCATCGGATTCGTTCGCCGGTTATTAATTGCGAAGGATTCGATTTGTCGCTTTTCGACGAAATGGTTGCGGTAAGTTTTTTTTTTTTTTTTCTTTTCATTTAGGGCGGTTATTCCCAGTGATAAGATTCACATAAACTTGTTTTCAGACATCCACAGCAGTCTCGCAGACGAATATTGAAGCGCAGCCCCTGTGGGAGTATCCCGGGCGAGCACTGTCAAAACAGCATGAACTCCTTTGCGTGCGCTTCGGTAATTTCGAAGAAGAAGCTCGTAACAGCAATGGAACAATCGAGATTGAATAGTAAGTTATGGAAAATATTCAGCCCGATTCTAAATATTCGCGCGGAATTTTTCATAGGCGTCAGATCGAAAAGAGAAATCATTTCGATATTTTTCATCCTATTCAGGGAATTGTTTGTTAGAAATAGTAAAACAACGATAGGAGAAAAAAGTACATTCCCTTATGATTGATGGAAGTGCAAGATATTGTTGAATTTTGGCCTCCATTTATTAATCTTACCAAAGTGTGAACAATTGGAGAAGATTCTACTTTCTGTTCTATTTGAGAATTTTTAGAAAAAATCCTTCAATAAATAGAGTTTGGATATAAAATTGTTTGCTTTAGATCTACTCGTTCATTTTTTATATCCTATAAAAGATGATTGAACCATTTCATATCTATATTGACTGCTAATCCGCTTGTTCTTTCCTTCCTGTGTAGTCCTGGACACTGCAATGGCATCGCTATATGGATAAATTGGCATATTGACGCAACCGACAACCCGAAATCAGTAGTTAGCACCGGTCCAACAGAACCTTTCGCCCCAGGCGATTTCATAAAATGGGATATGTTTGTACGGCAAGGTGTACAACTCTTTGGAGAGTCCAAATTGGGTACGAAGTCAACAAGCAGGATTCATTGGACGTGTGATTTCGAAAGTGGAAAAGGTCAACTTCAGTTGAATTTCAATGTGATAAACATGGATCAGGGAAATTCATGAAAAAATTCACAAATAAATAACAAATTACAAAAACGTTCTTCCTTGTGTAAGTACCTATATTTTTCATTTTTTTTTTTTTTTATTATTATGCAAAACGAGCCATAAATATGATCCTGTGTGAAACCTTTTTTTTTTTTTCTTTGCCTCGTGCTAAAATTCGACTACCTTAAGTAACTATTTCGAATTTTCCAGATGGCGCGTTAAACGGATTTGCGCATATTTGAAAATATGTATAAAATTTATGAAACATATTCCCAGAAAGGAACCATACGCATGGCGATTAAGAGTCCTATAATTTCTATTGCTTTGGTATTTCCTTTTCCATTTTGGTTAAAACGATATTCCGTTGCGTTTGCGCTGCATCCGGGCGCATTTCTTGCTTATCGAATTCACCTCCTCTAAGGCGTTTGCGTATGTCCAATGCACGTATTATCGATCATGAGCGAATGGTCTTTCTTCTCGAGATCCCGATCAATATTGGCTGCATGATCCTCGAGCAAATTGTAATTTGCTTTGGCTTCTTCGATTTTTCCCATTAGACTTTGACGTATACGCTTTAGCTTTTCCACTTCAAAACATAGTTGATTGTGTACCGTGTCCACACAAAGTTCCATACCCGGACGCTGTGCTCGATTTTCCAAGCGTGTTTCGCATAACTTAAGTGAACCGGTTTTGCCATGAAGCGCCTCCTCTAAAGTTCGTATTTCAGCGAGTGCCTTCTCCATTTCATCGCGCATCTAGAGATCAGTGAATAATGCATCTTACCTATTTGATAATCATGTATGTATGTATGTATGTATGTATGTACAAACCTTTAACTTTTGCCATTCAATCTCGTTCCGCAAACGTTGAGTTTCGAAAATGCGCTTGCGCAGCGTATATTCCGTCTGATCCTGCTGCGTATGCAAAGCGTTCCTCGCTTTCTCGCGACAGACGAAAAGCGATTCACGAATCGCGTAAGTATCTCTCAATTCACTTTCCACTAACTTTTTCACAGTCTCTGTATGATCTTTCCAGGCCTCGTACGTGCAGCAGCTGAAACACAAAAGAAGCAAAAAAAAAATTTTTTTTAATCGAATTATTCAAATTATTCCAAATATACTTCTCGCACTTTTTCGGATATCTTCGTGGATTCGCCTTGAAGGTGATTTGCGATGAGAACTTATGCAAATCAAGCTGTGCGGCATCTAAGGACAAAGCCTCAATAGCATGATCCAAATTTATGGCAAGCGTTCCCTTAACCTCTTCGAGGCGTGTCAGTTTTTCCCATGCCTTGCCACATTGATCCATTAGCATCCGTTGATTACTCTCGATAATGGACAATTCGGTTTTGATTTCCAAATCGACACTATCGTATGTCAGTTCGTTGGCTAATCGCCCATCTCGTGTGCTCAAACATTCGGATACGATCTTCAATGGTGTTTGTAATGCGTCCAGTTCACGCTCAGTCGATGCTTTCTCTTCTGCTAGGACTTTTATCTCTGCTTCGATACGTTTGTATAGAATTTTTAATGTTGCTCTCCATCGATCCAACTCCGTAACGCTAGAATTGTATACATAAATTAAAATTGTATTGCTTGCCTTTCGCGCGCTCTCGCTTGAAGTTGATAATCTAATTAGCTAGGGTCTTTCAGGTCTACTTACCGTTCCGCGAGCGCTTCATTTGTATCGTAATTACTCCAATTGGTTTCGATCCTTGTCTCGTTGCGTAAACTGCATCCGCTTTGGCGTACATCAAAGGCATCTTTTCGACGAGCATCGGCTACGTGTCGCAGGGTATTAACCCTTGCATGCCAATCCGATAATGCCAAGTGTTGCATAGGCTTTTCTAACGTTACAATGGATTGATTCGACATTTTTCGATTTTTCTTTATTTAGACTCAAAGGATTGCGTCGTTCAACATGCAAATACTCAGCGAATTCCGATGGACATTCACTAGAACAGAATTTTCGATTCGGCGTGCCGTTGCTTGGCATTATGATGCGATGGAATTACAAAAACATAACAAGCAAGTCTCCAGGCTACCGAAAATTCCTTGGTAAACGTTGCTATCGTCGTCGATGGAATTATGGCTATAAACAAACTCTTTAAGCTGGTTCATTTTTGAGCGAAAACAGACTATGTTCAATTCAGCCAATATTGATTGATATGAATATCTTGTACTTTTTTGTTGACGGCTCCGTTTGACGAATAATTCGTGTCCATTCCGCGATTTTCTTTTTGCCATTACAAAGCTTTACATTATGACTATTCGCTCTTGTTCCTTTTTGATTCCTCACCTTGCGGAGGGGATCTGAGCCCTCAAAAAAACCACTCCCTGTACACGCGCCCCTGGTTTCGATCGTATGGAATGAATGGCTTTTTGATCGATGAAGACACTCAACCAGAACGGCATGCCGATGATGATTTTATTGAATTGATTGCTAAGAAAATGACTTTGTAATATGTGGAAAAATATGGATGGAAAAAATTAACTAAATTTAAAGCAGTAGCCCACATAAAATAAGGTTTTTTTTTTGTTTTTTTGGAAAATTGATAGTCAAAAATTTCATTTCAGTATGTAGAGTTGTTTCAGAGTTGAAAGATTTTAAATATATAAAATTATACATATAATTTTTTGAATTATACATAAAAGATACACAAGGGAAAATAAACCATTTAACAAATGGCTCAGCCAGACACATTTATTACTCTATCTCCCGAACAACTTTTGTGTCCATTTTCAAACTTGCACAGTACATTTCTAACATTCGACAGCCCTTACAAATAAACCGATAATTTTTCGTTAAAAATTTTGCCTCATATATTGTAATAAGTGGTATAAAAATAGGTGCACGATAAATACCACATGCTGTACTAAAACGAATAAATATATATTACATGCGATGCGGTTTTAATTACACCTTATAATTAATTATTTATAGCAAAAAAGCAATTAAAAAAAAAATAGCAATTCGCCTTATTTATACATAAATTGAATTGAAAAAACAATATTTATACATTAAATTGTTACACAGAAGCATTATCGACACAGAGCATATAAAATAAAATTTCGTATAATTATCTGCAAAGTGGCAACACTGCTTGGCATCCCATCAAAAATTTGACAGAGCTGGACATACTGTAATACTTGTCGGCCGGCTGAACAAGTTTTTTCAGTTGTTTCGCGAAAATTGAAAGTGTTGTTCGTTCTGTTGGTTATCCGGCGATTTAGAAATTGAAGTAAAATATATAAATAATTTGAATCAAAATGGCGGAACCACAACAGCAGCCGTATCAAAATCGTGAGTATTGTTTATAATTGATGTTTTCCTCAAAGAAAATGCTGGAAATGAACAAAGTCGGATGAGTCAATTGTAATTTTTTTTTTTTTTTTTTTTTTTTTTACTTTTTCTGGGTTTAAGCGTCGATTTTAAATGGAAATATCGATTTTTAGATTCAAACTCTTAATTATTTTTAGAAAAGAACTCATCGTGTCATTCGCTTTTAGTTCACTCATAATAAATTGTTTTTTTTTACAGTCTTCATCTATGCCAGCTTACCACGAACTCAGCGTGGTCAACCGATAGTGCTCGGTTCCGATCCAAAAGGCAAGAACTTCCTCTACGCAAATGGAAATTCGGTGATCATACGAAACATCGAGGTAAAAATATGGATTAAAACTCCATAGAAAATCTAATTTTGGTTTAAGACTTGCAGAACCCCTCTTCTTATTTTTCTTTCTTTCCAAATAACTCTCATTTTACGGAATCCCGTCCTCATAAGTCAGTAATGCTTTCATTCTCCTATTCGACATTCCCATTTGATATCGGCCATAAGCCTCCACAATGCTATGAAATTAGATAAAAATTTATTTTTGGACGTCAACAGCTGCATATAAAACAAGGAGAAGCACTCAAAGTGGAGCGACGTACATTTTATGAATCGTATTCGCAGCAATCATACGTCCTCTTTTTATTTTGGGGCTTTCTAATTTCATAACATGTTATTTTTATTTATTTTTCAATTTTTTATTTTATTTTGTTTTTTTTTTTTTTTTCTTACATTTTTTCCTTCGTTGAAATTTCATTTCATTTTCCTTGAAAAATGTTATCGTTACGAAAAGAAAAACCCACGCAATATACATATGTGGCTTGCGGAAGATGGACTAAAACAAATGCACAAGAGAATTTTCATGCCATTCCATTCGATGTGAACGATGTGACGGATCATCGTGTTTGTTGTTTGTGTATAAACGTTGCGACTAGTTTTATACTTATATCTATTTCATTCGTTCGGTCTGCGGAATTTTCAAATTTGGAATTATTATTTTCTTTTTCAAAGTCTCAGTTTTTTATTGGCAAAGGAAACGACAACAAAACAGATGCGCACAATTTGTTTATGTCCATACGAATTTGGCAACTGACTCATTGACTGATTGAATAATTCACTAATCCGCTAACGCACAAACACACCAATTTTACAACATTAGAAAGGTTCGACAGACAGACATATTCCTACAGGACTTTTTTCAAATTCTTTTTGCTACGAATTTCCAAAATATTAAAGAATATAAGTTACCTACCATATTGAAATCAAAGGCTCTTTAATGCTCGTTTTTGCTGCTTTTATGTTTCTATTTTACATTCTATTTTTATCATTAAAGAATCCAGCAATCGCCGATGTCTACACCGAACATTCGTGTGCTGTCAATGTGGCCAAATATTCACCAAGTGGATTCTACATCGCATCAGGCGGTACGTATTGCATCACTTTTAATATTTTTTAGTATTTTCATCTTAATTCAGAACTCAGGCAGAACAGAAATTGTATGTATTTAAACAGAGATGGACCAAAAAATCGACCCTATAAAATTTTTAATTGAATACCCATCCAACTTCGCTGTTATTTTTTGAATGAAAATCGGTAATCAGTCTATACATATACTTTTATGGTTGAAAAATAATGCATTCCTAAGAATATTTCATGTTTAGTTTCCTGAATGTCCGACGATTTGAAATAGTAGCTCGAAATATAAACGTTTGAAGCACATCCATGTTATCCCTAATCTAATTAAACACCCAAGTTTCTTATCTTTTTTTTTTTTTTATCAAATGTGTTCGTTTAAATAATTTCAATTGCATTTTCGTGCTTACATTGCCATATTCGGCCGATCCGATGAGTCATCCAAGAAATTCTTCCAATCGGCATTTTTTATTTATTTATTTTTATTCTTTTTCAAACTTATTTCTGTAAAATTAGCATTTTTTAGTCATATGTTTTAAAATAAGCTTGTAAAAGAATTTGGTTTAAAAAAAAAAAAAAAAAATATCATCTCACATTCCCAGCGGGTGCATGACTCATGTTCGTAGTTTCTTTTATCTTAAATACTACTTCATACTCGGAAAGGCAACATAATTCATTGAGCTGAAAAAACCCCTCTGAAAATACCAAAAATGGCATCGTATTCCACTCTCGACGATGGTGCGTCAGATGCTTTTCCTCTTTTCTTTATTTTTATTTATTCTTGTTTATTTTTGTTTACTTATCTGTGAAGTTGGCAGTTCGCTGCTGAATAGCGTTATCGCAACCGGTTGCTTTGCGCTCCAATTGTAATCGTGTAACGGTCTCCTATCACTTGCCGCTCTGTTTGCCTTTCAATCTTGCTGCCATTTCGGCCAAAGTAACGAAAGAAAATAGGTTATTTAAGAATGAGTTATCTTTTTACCCAAAGTACTAAGTTGAGTTTTTGAAAACAACCGAAAATTTTCATCATTAATTCGTTTCAAAATTTTCTAATGTCGTTTGCCATTTAATTTCTTTGAAAATTCAAATGTTATTTAACGTGTGTCATGTTGTATTTAACAAGGCGATGGCAGTAGGAATTGCTCTTCTTATCCCGTTCGCTTGCATTTTTCAACGAAATTTAGAATTTTTATAGGTACTTGAACAAAATTAGGCTATTCACAAAGGCTGCTAAAATCCCTTCTAATGTGCTAATATGCTTTTTATATATGGAGTTTGACAGCTTTAGAACATTAGAAGGGATTTTAGCAGACCTTGTGAATAGGTCAAATGTAAACAAAACGAGAGTTTATTTTGGCATTTCCGAGGTTTTTTTTTTTACATTGTACTACTGCCACCACCATGTTAACAACGCCTTGATTATGTAACAAAAATGTTTCCCCAAAACGACGTACGACTATATAAAAATAATTTTTTTTTTGTATATCTTTGAACAAAAAATTTGATAACATTTTGAATGAGTTTCCTGATGACATTTTTTGAAAGTGTCAACTGCGTACTAAAGGTTAACATGAAAATTGTATGACTTTATTTATCATATAAAATGTTCCCAAGCTATGGCAGAAGTTTAATGATACCGAAAATGACAGATAACCTCAAGTGTTCGTTAAAGCAGTACCTACCACCGTATATGTAGATAAATAAATAAAAGTTTAAACAAGTAAGAAAGCTAAAGTCGGTCAAGCCCGACTTTGAAATACCCAGCGTCCCGACATTATGAGCGCACTATGTTTTGCTTCTCTATATGTGGGCGGGCCACATAAATTTTTTTCCTACACCTTTCATTCGCCTTGGTCAATCTATGTTGCGAATTTGAAGCTTCTACGCCTTTTACTTCACAAGTTACGATAAGCCCTTATTTGTGGGCGTGGCTCGAGGAGGACGGCGTCCATTTTTTTCCAGGATATGTCCCTTTTCGTAGTTTGCCAGTACACCAAATATCAATGGAATGTGTTGAGTGGTTCGCAAGTTACAAGCATTTTACTGAAAACACAATTATATTCATTTGTGGGCGGATGTCTCCCATTTTTACTTAGGATCATACTCGGACCCCGATATACATGTGTGCCAAATTTCGACTTCATTGGTTCAGCCGTTTCGGTAGGAGATCCGACCACGGACGGACGGACAGACGGACATGTCTAAATCGATTCAGTTTTTGATCCTGATCATTTCTATATATATTTGTCTATATCTCCGGAGCTTAATTATCCCTGTTACAAGATTCGCACAAAACTAATATACCCCGCTTACGCTGGGTATAAAAATTGACTCCGTTCAGTTGTCTTTATTTTTTCTAAATGGATAAATTCTTTAAAGCGAAGAGGAATTAAATAATGTTTAACTCTATGTACCATGAAGGCGTCTGAACCTGTTTCTGCTTTAAAATAATTCATTAATTTACAAAAAAAAAAAAAAAAATCCTCATTTGCCGTATCTAACAGATGTTTCGGGAAAAATTCGCATATGGGATACCGTCAATAAGGAGCACATTTTGAAGAATGAATTCCAACCGATTGGCGGTCCGATTAAGGATATCGCCTGGTCGCAGGATAACCAACGCATAGTCATCGTCGGCGAGGGTCGGGAACGTTTCGGTCATGTCTTTATGGCAGAAACGGGAACGTCTGTGGGTGAAATAAGCGGACAATCGAAATCAATTAACTCATGTGATTTTCGTCCAGCACGTCCTTTCCGTATTGTAACAGGTGAGTTTTTTTTTTTTCTTTTCTTTGCTTTTCTTGTTAACGTAGGGGGGGAATGTAAGGAATATTAATCCATTAATCCAATTTTAAACTCGAAATTACTTCAAATTGACAGGTAGCGAAGACAATACCATCGCAGTTTTTGAAGGTCCTCCATTCAAATTCAAAATGACCAAGCAGGAACACTCGCGTTTCGTTCAAGCGGTTCGATATTCACCCGATGGAAAATACTTTGCCTCGGCTGGTTTCGATGGTAAAGTTTTTCTGTATGATGGTGCAAGTAGTGATCTTGTCGGTGAGGTTGGAAGTCCAGCGCATAAGGGCGGTGTCTATGCGGTGGCATGGAAGCCTGATAGCACACAGCTGTTAACATGTTCTGGCGATAAAACCTGTCGATTGTGGAATGTTGAAACTCGTGAAATGATCAGCGAATTCGTACTCGGGACAATGGTCGATGACCAGCAGGTGTCGTGTTTATGGCAAGGCGAACACCTTCTAACAGTTTCACTTTCGGGCAATATAACCTATTTGAATGTCGATGATCCATCGAAGCCAGTTCGCGTTGTGAAGGGTCATAACAAGCCAATCACAGTGCTCGGACTGAGTGACGATCGCAGCACTATTTACACTGGAAGTCATGACGGTGTCGTTGTCAATTGGAATTCGGGCAACGGAGTCAACGATCGCGTCGCTGGAACTGGACACGGCAATCAGGTAATGTCAATCAAAATGTCATCCAATGAAGTCGTTGATCAATAACACAATCCATTGTATATTTGTTTTTTTTTTTTTGTTTTGCTCATGAAGATAAATGGGATTGCAGCTTGGGGAGACTTTGTGTACACGTGCGGTATCGACGATAGCCTACGTCAGATAAGCATCGAAGGTAACACTTACACGGACTTTGTTGTCAAACTCAACTGCCAACCGCGTGGTCTAGCGATCCTCCGAAATGAGAACATCATTGCTCTGGCATGCGTGCGTGAGCTTACTCTTGTGCAAAACGGTACCAAAGTCCATTGTTTGCCCATCAAATACGAATCAAGCTCGATTTCGGCTAATGCTGACACATTGGAAGTGGCTGTCGGAGGCGATGATCAAAAACTTCGCGTTTACAAGCTGAATGGTGGAAACAGTCTGGAATTAAAAATTGAGCTCTGTCATCTGGGTGCCGTCACCGATTGCGCTTATTCACCAGACAATAAGTACTTAGTTGCTTGCGATTCACATCGAAAAGTTATTCTCTACACAGTCGAGGAGTATAAAGTGAGTAAAGACACACAGCCTACATAAGTTTCTCACATTTCATAGAGAAATTTTCTTCATCTCTTACCATTTATCTTCATATTAGCCCGCTCATAACAAGGAATGGGGCTTCCATAATGCACGTGTCAATACTGTTGCATGGTCTCCGAACTCGTTGTTGGTAGCTAGTGGTTCGTTGGACACAACAATTATTATTTGGTCTGTGACCAATCCCAGCAAGCATACTATCATCAAAAGTACGTTCTACACCTCTTTAAATTACTGATTGAATGATTTTTCAATGCGTTTTTTTTTTTTAGATGCTCATCCCCAATCGCAAATTACGCGTTTGGTCTGGCTTGATAACAATACTGTGATCTCCACTGGTCAAGATTGCAATACCAAAGTCTGGAAAGTCGAAAGTATCTAAAATTTAAGACGAAAGCTCGCTCACCTGCCAATAATGTCAATAATTTAATGAAAAAAAAAAAAAAAGCTTTCTGAATCAGAGAAGCTTTTACAACAAAAAATTCAATGAAACATACTCTTCCGGTGAAACAACGAAGTATGGGTACAAGAACGAATGATCAGAAAAATGCGTCGACAGAGGGAGCTACTTACAAATTAAATTAACAAACAATTAAAAAAAAAAAAAAACAAAAAGAGAAACAACTTATTTTTCTACTGCTAACTAGAGTTTATCAAAATTTTCTTTTGCTTTGAAAACTATAGTTTATTTTTTCTTCCTTTTTCCTTGTTTTTATTTTCATTTTTGTTGAATATTTATTCCTTACATATCTATGTTCCTTTTTTTTTTTTTTTGCGTTAAGATTTGTATTTATCGTATAAACTATTGCATTTCAATCTGTTTAGCTACATGTTTTGATATCCATTTACTCATTGCGAATAAAAAATATTCAAGATTGTCAATATAAAGAAATTGTATATCCAGATTACCACAGCCTATGGGCTTATATGCCGTATGTTCATGACAGTTTGTAAAACACAAAAGCTCTTATTAATCATTGCCTTCACGCTCCTATCTAACTGTTAGCCAAAGAAGGAAAAACGTTTAAAAACGGATAACATTTTCATATGGGACCCATGTCTGTTTCTTCGCATCCCAACCGAAGCCGAACTAAATGTTTTTCTGTAAGTTTTCCCTCAACACGTCGAAAGTAGAACTTACAATTATGTTGATGGGGCAACAATTGATCAAAACGAGAACTAAAAACCAACAGTATCAATGCCCTTTGATGGGATAATCATTTTGAGTGTGGATGCAACTGGAATGTTCTATAGTTTATTGATTGAAAGATAACTTTCATCGCATCATAGTAGACTTGCATTGAAGAAAAGGCATTTTTGTACAAGCTTCCAAATGCAACAATGAGAAATCGCATAGGCTGTCCATTATCTTTTGACTTCTTACCTTCGTAGAATTTATTAATATTCTCAGGCTAATGTTATCCGCTTTTAATTTGTTGCATATACTTCGTCTTCGGACCTACACAAAATAGTTCGTCTCGGACATACACAAAATAGTTCCTTTTTTGTTGTTGTTTAGAAAATTCCATTGAATTTTTCGTCTTGCGGCTAAGAGGAAAGCAACGAGAATTTTCGAAATTAGCTGGCGAAACTCGTGTTTACAAATTTTCAATTTCATCTTAAGAACTTTTTGGCTAGGGCCGCAGCTTGAACGGAATTGATGGCAGGACTGAAGGGGTTAGATGGAGGGCGTATGTACAACTTATCAAAGGTAAACGCTGAACATAATTTCATATTAATTTGGAAAAAAAGTGACAATTCGAGTAAATTCTGCTTTGAAATAGGTACGTTCAATTAATATTGATCATTCTCCTTTCCTTACTGGATGGCTGCCCTGACTGTGGGATAAAACTTTTACAAAAGATTGGTTGATATAAACAGCCTCGAATATATCGAAAAATCTTGCCTTAATCGGTTAAAACCTTATTTTATTTTATATTTATTATGAGGTAAATCTACGAGAATCAATATCGTGATATATAAATGTGATACACGGTGTTGTCTCTCTCTCTCTCTCTCTCTCTCTTCTTTCATGCTCGCTAATTCTCTTTCGGCCACAAATTTGGTGTGACAAAAATGCTGTGAACTCGCCAAGAAGCAACCGAAAAAATGCTTTAGTGCTGCGAAACAGGCAGAGGCCGGGTTAGACCAAACCAATAAAAATGATGAGAATTTTGCGCGATGGACAACAGCTCGGAGAGTCGATGCCAATGGCCAGGCGACGGAGCAGTACGTTTCAACAAGCTCGCCGCATGCTGTTGCTGCTGCTGTCGCCGCTGCCGAGTGTTGGACGACGCGCCGTTCATACGGACAGCAGACTGATCGCAAGAGCAATAACGAGCGGCCAGAACAGAACAGGGCATAGCAGACCAGACCGACCACACACTTTCGGTAGGGTCCATCCATACGCGGACCGCCAATCTTTTCAGGCGACGTTTCCGTGTCCGTTGCAACAGTTTTTTTTTTTCTCACAGACAGACCATCAAAATTGCAGTTCAAATCGCGCGCGCTGGAACCCCAAGAATCATAAAAACGGTACTAATTCAGAACAAAAAAAAAAAAAATAAAAAAAATAAAAATAATAAAAACAACAAGAGAAGTAAAAAGTGAATTTTCCAAAAAGAAAAATAATTGATAATGTTCGATTTTATCATAAAATATAAAATATCACCCGAATGCACATGCTTCCCAAAGTGTTGATCTAAACTGTTCGCTGTTCGGCGAGTAAAAAAAAAAAAGAAAATTAGAGATAAAAATCCCCCAAACATGCCTCATAATCTCTTTGAATATCTTTGATGGCGATTTGGCAATTTCATCGCTTTCTCCTTTCGCCTTTCTCCAGTTCGGCAGGCTCAATTCGATGGCTCAACTATTAATAGCCAGCATGGCTGGGCTGGATTTATTTTATTTTCGGATTTTTTCGGACAACTGCGTAAAAATGAGATGTCGCTAAATATTTTGCACTTAAAAAAAAAATTTTTTTTCCATATTTTTTTTTTTTTTTTTTGTGCTTCAATATTTTTCCTTCATTATTTTCATTAGAAGCTCTTTTCTGGTGTTTGCTGTCTTATTGCCTTGTTCGCGGTGTTTTTGTTGTTCTTGTTGTTGCTGATAGTGTGATTTTTGTTTTTGTTTTGGTTGTTGGCTTTCCTTAGCTGGGATTTGGAAAATGCGAAAAATTATTTGGAGAACTACAAAAGAATCATTTGTTATCGCAGCGCAGCGTTAATAACACTTGCTGGGAAAGTGTTTTCCCGGAACTGTGTGGGATCGAACGTTGACCAATAGGTCTGAGTACTGTGTGCGGTAAAAACTTATGAAGACGCGGCTAGTAAGTGCTTAGAGTGTATACGAAAGAAAATTGAAAAAAATTATAACTATATGTATAAGCATATGTACCTATATACATATATGTATGTATATACTGACAATGATAAAGAAAAGTGCTGCAAAATTAAAATGGAAAAAGATATAAAATTTTTAAAAACTAACTTCTATACGATTGAGAATCCCCCAAAACGCCAAGGTGGAGGGTTGAGGTTAAATAAAAAAAAAGTTTTTATGACAAAAAATTAATCAACGAACCTAAACCTTCACTAAAGACTATACTATAGACTATATTGAGGGTAAAATTAGCGTCCTTGGTTCTCCGGACGGGCAGTATAGTTTAATACGATCATTTTTCTAGAGCTCCAGAAATTTTTATATCCTTTCAATGATCGTCCTGTCCAATCTAATTAAATCAAAATAATCTCTCTCTCTCTCTCTCTCTCTCTAGTAATTTTTTTCTTTCTCTCTCACTCTCACGGTATCGTATCCAGGCATCTAGGCACCGTCAAAATGAGTCGCCATTTTTTGCCTTGTTTTCTTTTTGTTTTTTTGAATTTTTTTGTTTTGTTTTTGTCTTTCTTTTTTTTTTTTTTTTTTTTGCATTTTTTCGTCTATCAACTATGCACTCTCCGAAATGGCATGAGTTTTCGTTTGACTGCACCAAAAGAATAGTAGTGCATCGTGTAATCTGAAGTGAAAATATCTTTCACACCAGTGTCACAGTGTCCGACTAATAAGAACAACAACAAAAACAAACGGCAATGGCAGCTACAACATCAATCTTATTACACCGCAACACTAACCGTACATTACGGTACATAATTATACATACATACTCAAGTTTCACACACACACACACACACACACACATACATAATCACAACACACAACAGTACTCGCAGACATAGAGAACTGTACTTAGATTTGTACCCGACCGGACGAACCTACAAATATAAATCACAAATCGCAATTGGAACATTCTCATAGCCAAATTAAAAAAAAAAAAAAAAAAAAAAAAATTCAATTGGAATTGAGGAAAACCCTCTAAATTTAATTTCAGCCATCTAGCTGTTGTGTTGTAGTTGTTGTTTTTCTCTTACAAATCCTCTCCTATTCTCCTTTTTATTGTCATTTGAATTGTATCGCTGTTCTTTTTTTTTTTTTCTTTATTATGCATCCCATGATGAAGATGGGGAAGTTGTTGGCGCTTTCTCAGCTTCTTAATTTTCTATTATTCGGAAAAAAACCAAAAAAAAAAAAAAAAAATACCCCCTCCGAAAGGAAGCAGTTGGAAATGTTCTCAATACAGCATATTATAACAAAACAAAAATATAAAAAAAAAACAAAAATTCAAAAAAAATCGCAAAAAAAATAAAAGAAGGTGAAAAACTTTTCTTTTACAGATTGCACGAAAATTAGGAAAATTCCCATTCGAAATCCAATTTAACCGGTAAAAATAGCCCGCGGAGAAAAATTATCATCATGCATTGTATTGTTGTTAGTGTAATGGACGCTTACAAACGGTAATACCAACATCACTGATAAAAGAGAAAGCAACGTTTATAAGAAATAGAAAATAAATAAAAAAAAAAAAATGAAGAAAAAAAGAAGAGGAAAAAGAAAATGCAAATTGCATTGAACACGCGAATTCATACGCCCAAAGTCCTCCGAATGTGATGCATTTTCCAATAACGTGCCCACATGTACATACATCAATGTATAACAGCGCGCGCGTGTGTGTGTGTATGTGTGTGTGTGTGTTCTCATGTGAATACACGTGTTCCTGTGTATGTGTGCGTATTTATTTAATTTCTTATTAGAAAATTGAACTTAGCCAAATAGATAAATAGCAATTGATGTAGCTGACGAACGATTGCGCTTGAAAATCTGGTATCACAACATGATTAAGAGTTAGAGGATACGCTTTCCCACAAATCCTTTCGAAAAAGAAATGTACATTTTTCCTTTAAAAAAGGCAATGGACTCTCTTCTTTCCTCATGTTACTTTCGAATCGATCTACATACATACATACATACATACGTTTCAAAACTGAAAATATTCCAGCAAAAATTTGATACATATGTATGTACAATGGATATGACCGTGTGTGTGTTCGCCTTTCAACTCTTTTCGCCCCATTAATTTGCCTAGTAACAATAGAAACTATCTTTGATACATTGCCGTTCTGATTCGTTTGTAAATACCCTGCAGGAAATGTCAATAGTGAATCTATACTCTTTCACTACTGACTGCGTCAACAGTACTACTGACCAGTTATACCCGTCGCAATGCTTTGCGTTATTGACATTTAACATTGAGTTGTCATTGAATGTCAACAGTAGACCGAAAATCTATTGACGAATTATTGACGTCGGTAGGTACTATTATGTAGACAAAAAGGAGTACTCTTTCGCTTTATAAGGAGACACGTTGTTGACATGGTCAATATAGATGAACTATTCCTCTTGACAGTACAGTTTCTATAATGACACCGCCCGTAAATACTGTTGACGTTGGAACTAGTCCTCTTGTCTATATTGACGTCAATATAGACATGGGCCATATGGCGACAGGCTTCCTGCAGGGTAGTAAGTACCTCCGGATTTTAAAGAGATCATTCAAAGATAATGATACTGATAATGTCCCTTCCACAAAACACCCCTTGATTGGAAATATATACAAGTATATGTATATTTATACATATATACAGTAGAACCTCAGAGGTAAGAACCACTTTTTTTCTAATTTCTCCAATCTTCTCATTTCTGGAAATTTCCTGTTTTCATTACTAATATTTTATTTGAAAGTAACTTAAGACGGCCTCTGTGCCGTAGTAGGTTGTGATGCCAACTTACGAAGCGAGCGGCTCTGGCTTCAACTCCCAGCTAAGGTCGTGGATGTTTGTGTCATTTTTTCTGTTTCTGTTTTCTTTGTTCTCCCATTAATCGTGGTATCATCATGTGAAGCCTAACTGTGTCACCCAACCTTAATGGTGGCAGCCACACTAACCTAAGCCGACCTAACCTAACATTCGATAATTTCGCGAAATGGGATCGATATGTTTGCTCGAAAGTCCAGTCCTTCTTTTTGTTAGCATCACCGTATAAAATTATTGACGCTTTTAATGGGTTTTTAATAATTAACATCGGAACTGCCATGAATTTAATCGATTTCGCTGTAATTTCATGCAGTATTTTATATTTTTAAAACTTCAATTTTACTATCCAAAGATAAGGCGTTTTTTTTTTTTACATCTGTTCGAAATTCTTTTTTCTCATGCATAAGGGGCTGTCTATTAATTACGTAAGGAAGATTTTGACCATTTTTGAACCCCGCTCCTCCCCCACGTAAGCATACATAAGAAAAAAATTGAAAAATTAGAACTGCAGGTTGTTGTAGTTTCAGAGGTGGCAATACAATGGAATGACCGGTTGGAATTTCTGGACAGTTGGAATTTGTGAGGGTTCTAATTTCGGAGGTTCTACTGTATATGCATATATGAATGTATAATTATAATAATAATAATAATAGCCCCTGAAGTGCTTTCTGTACATTTCACATCCATACATATGTACTTTACCTCTCTACGAAGGTGCTTCTAAGTCGAAATTCCCGGAGAAATAAAGGAGGAACAATTTTATTCATTGCGATGGACTCGAAGTATGTACATACCCTGCAGGAAGCCTGTCGCCATATGGCCCCATGTCTATATTGACGTCAATATAGACAAGAGAACTAGTTCCAACGTCAACAGTATTTATAGGCGGTGTCATTAAAGAAACTGTACTGTCAAAAGGTATAGTTCATCTTTATTGACCATGTCAACAACATGTCTCCTTATAAAGCGGAAGAGTACTCCATTTTGTCTATATAATAGTACCGACGTCAATAGTTTTTCCGTCTACTGTTGACATTCAATGACAACTCAATGTTAAATGTCAATAACGCAAAGCATTGCGACGGGTATAACTGGTCAGTAGTACTGTTGACGCAGTCAGTAGAGAAAGAGTATAGATTCACTATTGACATTTCCTGCAGGGTACATACAGACATATGTATGTAGTTGCCAGTAATTTTGATGGCGCCCTCTTAAACGCGTTGTCCTGGAACGCATTGTCGCCTTATGAACATTTGAATGGGGCCGGCCGCTCAATAAATGGCTGCATAATTTGCATCGTCCTGCGAAATTCCTAGAATTCTATTCTACATATGCCAATGCTTGAGTGTGTGAGTGTGCGATCGGTCGCGCGCGCGTGCGTGTGTGTGTGTGTGTGCCTTTCGGTACTAAAATACCTTAGAAAGCTGATGAAAAGCCATAAGCTGAAAAGCCGAAAATCGAAAACGGAAAGTTGAAAGCTGAAAGCTGAAACACTGAACGAGAGACAATTGAAATGGAATTTGAAAATAGATTTTCGCCGTAATGAAAACCGAAAGAAAAAAAAAAATGTATATCTGCGATTTTTCCCTTCTCTGCTTCTGCCCAATGTTTCTTGTTGTATTTTTGTTTTGTTTTATGTAAACGAAAATGCGACAACAACAACAACAACAAAGTGACAGATTTTCTTGAATTTTTTCGCGCGCTCATCTCAGATAAATTTAATTTAATTGTCAGTTCAGATCAGTTCAGTTCATTTTATTTCATTTCATTTCAGTTTGGTACTTGGCCAGCCAGTATTGCCTTTTCTCTGGTACATGCTGGCATGGCTTGTGTGTGTGTGTGTGTGTGTGTGTATTTTCGTGTGTTTGTGTGTGTTTATTTGGAGGTATGGTTGTTTGCTTGCGTGTAGAATATATTTTTATACTTTTTGCGATCTTTGTGTCGAGCATGCTGAAAGTCTCTTCTTATCTAACGGAAAATCATCAAGAATTTCAAAATTTGACACATTTTCAATAAGTACTTACTTATTTATTCCAATATTTTGCTGGAGTTCAACTGGGCTCGATAGAGGGAATCGGAATTTTACACTCAAATTTAACTGCATACCTCAAGGCGAAATTTTATTCACCATCTTTCATGTCCGCTTATTATTGGTTTCGATAGAATGGCCCATGAGGATAAATAAAGAAAAAAATTAAATTAAAAAAAAAAAAAATCATTCACCACGCTTCGACAGAATGTCTCATTATTGAATGACAAGTCCAAGTTCCATTCTTCACTTATGATCTCTTTCTGTTTTCTTTTATCACATTGTTTCCTCTTTTCAAATGTACCTAAAAATGTTTTTTTTTTCGGTTCTTTTGTTTTTTTTTTTCTTTGTATTAAGCGAAATCACGTTGTTGTCACCTGGCTAAAGCTGCTGACGCAACAACAACAAGTGTCCCAAATTACAAAAAAGCAAAAATTCAATAAATAAATAAATAAATAAAAATCAAAAGGAAAATATTCAACAGTGAAACAACAGTAGCACAAGTAACACGAGAAACAAAAATAAATCAATTCAAGTGAAATAAAATGAAAGCATGTTTGAGCTGTTTAACATTTAAATATCCACCATTTAAAAGTTTTAAATTTAAAAATTTAATTTTTGTCCTATAATAATTTCATAAAATACTGTGCATAAGTATCCCTCCTCATTTAATATCACTTGGTAATATACAGGAAGCCGTATTTTGGTGACTCTTTTCCCTTGGATATGACAAAAATCTCTTTTTTTTCTGTTTTCTTTAGGAAAGTTATCACTAAAAAATCCCTTGTAAACATTTGATATCATTTTTGGTTAAAGTAAAAATCGTCTCATACAAGAAATTTCTGGCACAGTGAATAAATATTTAGAAAACTATAATATCTCATTGTAAAATGACTATAGATTTCTGAAGTTTTCGAATGAGGTGATAACGTGCTAAGTCATAACACTGACGTATCAATCAAATCTATGTTGAACAATGGAAAAACGTTATTTACGCGTGCACGAATCAATGATTCAATTATTGATCAGCTGTTAGAAAGCAAACTTGGGCTTACAGTTATTACAATGTTAAAAATTGAAGGAAAAACTACTTTGAAAACTTTAATGAACGCAACGAAAAAGCGTTAGATTTCGCGCAAAAATATTTAGCGCTAAAAGAATTCGCGCCGCGGGCTTCCAAAAGCGCTAGATCTAGCGCGAAAACGCTAAGTTGGCATCACTGCTTAAAATGGCTCGTTAAGTCCGGAGGCTGATTTAAAACAAGCCATGTTGGGGTTCGGGGGGACATGGAAGATACAGAAGAAGATTTCAGGGCGATGACAATATCACATCATTTGTTCTCTTTGTTCGTCTTCGACCTAACTGTACTGTTGTCCTACTCGACTGACCTTATAGCAAAAACGGGCTAAGCTTACACACTTAAGCACACTTAGGTGGAACATGTCTCGATCGTGCAAGGATTAAGGTCACGAAAACAATGTACACTTAAAAAAACTCTTGAGCGAGATATTTCCAAATCCGACGGAATGAAAGTCATTCAAATGAATTCTATCCTGGCCCACTTAAACTCCTCGATGCCTTGGTGCAGCCCGCTGGGAAAATTGTATATTCGTATAATCTTCTTACATGGAACCCACAAGGGTTAGGAAATACAAGCTATCGTGAGTTTTTAGTTGCCTTCCGAAACGCACCGACGCAGAAAATTATTCCGGAAGAGGTTTAAGGCATTACAAAACTATCCATCGAGATCATTTTCTCAACCCCCTTTGTAACTCCGAACATTTCTAGGGGGGCTTGAAGCCCCAAAGTCACCCCCCGAATACGCTCATAGGTCCCTTTGATAGTATTCATCCTGAAAACAAATGTCCAGTCATTATTTCCCTCCAAATGCAAAACTACCCCGAGAAATGGTACTTTTTTTTCAAAAAATTCCTACAATTCTCACTGAATTCATGATTTCGGAAACGTATATAAAGCAGTGAATTGAAGAAAATCTCAGTCATCTCAGTAGAGCTGGAGAACTATCGGAGGGTATATTTTCAAATTTGAATACCATCACCATCATCAACACCATCACCATCATCATCATCATCATCATCACCATCACCATCAACAACATCATCACCATCAACAACATCATCACCATCAACACCATCATCACCATCAAAACCATCATCAAAATCATCACCATCAACAACATCATCATCATCAACAACATCATCACCTTCAACACCATCATCACCTCATCACCAACATCATCATCACCATCAACACCATAATCACCATCAACACCACCATCATCATCAACAACATCATCACCTTCAACACCATCATCACCATCATCACCACCTTCAACACCATCATCACCATCATCACCCATCATCATCACCATCATCACCATCGTCTCCATTATCTCCATCATCATCAACACCATAATCATCACCATCATTTTCACTGACCTCACCACCATCATCATCGTCATCTCCATCATCACCATCAACGCCATCAACAACATCAACACCATCATCATCACCATCAACACCACCATCATCATCACCATCATCATCATCACCATCAACACCATCATCATCACCATCAAAACCATCAACACCATCATCACCTCCATCAACAAACATCATCACCATCAACACCACCATCATCATCACCATCATCACCACCATCAACACCATCATCAACATCATCATCATCACCAACACCATCGTCTCCATTATCTCCATCATCATCACCATCATCTTCACTGACCTCACAATCATCATCATTAACCTCACCATCATCACCACTATCATCATCATCACCATCATCATCACCATCATCATCAACATCATCATCACCATTATCATCATCACAATTATCATTACCAACATCATCACCAATATCACCAACCTCACCATGATCATCATCATCACCTTCATCATCACCACCATCATCATCACCACCATCATCACCACCATCATCATCACCATCATCAACACAATCATCATCATCACCAACCTCACCATCATCTTCACCAACCTCAGCATCATCATCACCAACCTCACCATCGTCATTACCATCACCATCATCATCACCAACCCCACCATTGTCATCAGCATCATCATCACCAACCCCACCATTATCATCACCATCATCACCAACCTCACCATCATCACTATCAACAACACCATCACCTTCGTCAACACATCACCATCATCATCACCATCTCAAACATCACCATCATCACCAACCTCACCATCAACACCATCAATACCATCAACATCACCATCTCACATCAACCAATTACATCATCATCACCATCATCATCAATAACCCACTTCATCACTATCAATCACACTCAGATCTCATTCCATCATCATCACACCAACTCCACCATCATCATCACCATCATCACCATCAGTCTCCATCATCACCATCATAACCATCAACAACATAACATCATCTCACACAACACATCATCACCACTACCATCGTCACATCATTATAACATCATCATACTGTCATCACCGTCATCATCTCACTCCATCATCACCATAACAACATCACACCTCATCACAACATCAACACCATCGTCTCCATCATCACCATCATCAACGCCATCAACAACATCAACACCATCATCATCACCATCAACATCATCATCACCAACCTCACCATCGTCATCATCATTATAATCATCATCATCACTGTCATCACCGTCATCATCGTCATCTCCATCATCACCATCAACAACATCAACACTATCATCATCACCATTAGTCTCCATTTATCTCCTCATCATCACCTATCATCACGCACATTTTCATACAAAATTTTGACGACCATAATTTTGATACCATCGAAAGATGAAATTCACGGCTCGCCCATCGTAAATTTAGTGCATTTTTAGAATCTGTCCATTCAAAAAGAAGAAAGCCGTGTGTCACCGCCAGCACCATCTATCCAATGCTCAAGTAAAATTCCATGAATCAAAACTATCGATCGTCTTCAAAAACCATCGATGTTTTCGATAGTTTGAAACCATCGATAGTATCGATAGAGCTCTCTCTCTCACTCTCTTGCATACGATTTTTTGTTCAGAATGACCCCGTCTACCAAACCTATAAAGAAAAGCACTTTAGACCAGGGGTTCTCAAAATTTTTTCGGACTCGGAGCCCTTGAAAGACATAAAAATTTTTGAGGAGCTCCAGCCTAATTTGTTACATATGTCACTATTCACCGGCAATAAATAGTTCCCATAGAATTGGAACCTTTGATGATGAAAACCCTCGGGCTCCGCGGAGCAGACTTTGGGAACCGCTGCTTTAGACGATTGCAATTTTGAATAATGCGTGTAGGTCTGATTTAACTTTCTGCTTCCTTTCATCTATCCTTACAGGGTGAAGTTTCAAAATCCTTTGAGAGCCCATTTCGGAGAGCGTTCGATTGCGTGGGTCACTAACTCATGCCCAAGTGTTTTTACGTTAAGATCATGGAAAATGTCAATACAACGAGTACGGCAGCACAACGACAAAAGCAACAGCAGCAGCAGCAGCAAGAACAGCAGCAACACAGTTTTCAGCATCTGCAGTCAGAGAATTTGCAGCAGCAGCAACAGCCACAAAATCATGAGAACCAACAACAATTTTGTCTAAGATGGCACAATCACCAGGTAAAAATTGAGATCTATAACACCATTCAAAGTTCTTAGCCACTGTTAGAAAGCTCTCTCGCCCTCTCCCTCTTCCATCGCCACTCCCAATGTCTCGCTCTGTCATTCTCTCTCTCTCTCTCTCTCTCTCCTCTCTCTCTCTCTCTCTCTCTCTCTCTCTCTCTCTCTCTCTCATTCAACATCCTCTTTGCTTTTGAGAGAAACTTATTAAAGCCAAAGTGCTTCATATATCAAGAGGTTTAAAAACTCTCTTAAGCACTCTCTCTCTCTCTCTTTCTCTCTCTCTCCTTCCTTCTATATCTCAACTATTGGCTTTCTTTCATAATGTCGAGCACGATTTATACTGGGAGGGTGAAAGTACTTGATCCTCGTACAATGCGTTTGGCTGAGAAACTTTAGTCCAGTGTGCGATCTGCTCCGCCTATCAAACCTTATCATCTGTGGACATTTTTTTTTCTCTCTCTCTTTAGACAAGTCTTCTGAGTACGCTGCCCGTGCTGCTGGATCAGTCGCACTTGACGGATGTAACGATCTCGGCGGAGGGGCGTACCCTTCGTGCGCATCGTGTCGTTCTCAGCGCCTGTAGCAGCTTTTTCCTAGAGCTCTTCCGCGCTTTGGATGCTAGCAATCATCCTGTCATCATTCTTCCGGGTGCCTCGTTCGCTGCAATTGTCGCGCTGCTCACATTTATGTACTCCGGCGAGGTGAACGTTTATGAGGAACAGATTCCGGTGCTTTTAAACCTAGCCGAAACATTGGGCGTAAAAGGCTTAGCCGATGTTCAGAATAATGTAAGTTATAATCCATAAATAATTGCAATAGCTTAATAATAACTCTTTTGGAGGACGGTCTCTTAAGGTCCGGTTGGAACCATTCCATGACTGATTTCAAGTTTTAAAAATTCATTTTTGTTCTTTCTTAGAAATCAGCGTCAAAATGCCGTTCTATGGACGCGTCATGCGAGCAGCCAAGAAAGACTGAAGACGTTATTGATACCCAATCGCACTCCGTACCTTCGAGGGTTCGATCACCAACGCCAACTCCAACACCGCCTCTACCACCAGCACCACCAGCTCCCGTCTCGGCTCCTCCACTGGCTTCATTTAGTGCGCCGTTACAGCCGCAACTGCCATCGCAGCCGCAGCCGCAGCAATCAGCGCCTGATCTGCCAGCGGCTCTGCACCCCTTCACAAATCCGCTGCTTGTGGGAAAATTTCCAACGCAACTGGAAAGCCTCTTCCTCAAGTCACTACAATTTTATCCAAATTTATTGCAACAGCCGCTAAATTTTTCACAGACCGCCTTGAACAAAACCACAGAGCTGCTGGCGAAATACCAGCAACAGTGTAATATCTATCAGGGAGCCCTTAGCACTCTTGGTGGTGGCACAAAAGAGACTCTTGCACCTCTTAATGAGCATTTTGCGGCGGTAACGCCAGCGAGACCGCATGAGGACGTTTCTGGTTTCAAGCGTTTTTGTGCGAACGAAAAGACGCACGGTTGCGGTATGTTCCTGCAGCAGCACGCTCACCATCAGCACCAAAAAGAGGCTAAACGAATTGACAAAATCGCCGATAGCTTGCGCTTCAACAGCAACGGTAGCGGTACGATGGGCAGCCCTTCACCGCAGCTACAACACAGCCTCCAGGCAGCGCTGCCGATTTCATCATACGCCGCCGTAACGACAAGCACGAACTGCAATTACGGCCAAATGATCTCGCCGCAATTTAGCTCCACGAAATCGACGACGAATTTCACAAGTTCCGCGGCAAGCCTGCTGCGTAATCAAAGTCCACACCACCAGCAGCAGCAGCAGCAGCCGCATCAGCAGCATCAGCAACAACAGCTGCATAACACAGCTCCGAAATCACCAACGTCTAACGCAGCGGCGGTATTTGAAGCAAACATCGAGGCACAAAATGCTGCTGCACGCAACCTACATCAGCAGATTGAACAACAATTCGCCGGCTGCAATCGTCCCTGCGGTATTGCCAATGTCGTAAACACCGATTTGGACGATGTTACAATGGCGGCTCCCAGTTCGAAATGCTTCGACAATAGCAATGGTAACCAGCAAAAGTCACCCGCCCTGTCGGCGGCAGCTGACAAGTTCCATGGAACGAGCAAGGCCGCTTCGTCTCTGGCCATATCGCACAGCCCCGGCGCGAACGCTGCCCAGGGTAAGACTCCATCCAATTCAAAGCTGTATGCGACATGCTTTATATGCCACAAGCAGCTGAGCAATCAGTACAATTTGCGTGTGCACTTGGAGACTCATCAAAATGTGAGGTTAGTTGCGCTAGTAGCGGCTATATTGCGTCCCAGTGACTGTGTTTTTGCTTGCATCTCCATAACAGTGTGTGTTTGATGATTGCGCCATTCTTAAGCTACATGCATACATGTATTGCTAGCCCATAAAAAGAAATGCACTAGGTGTGACAGCATTAATAATACATATATTCTCTTTACTTCCTTCCCTCTCTCTCTCTCTCTCGCACTCTCTCTCTTTTTGTCTCCCATACTTTCTGTAGATACGCCTGCAATGTTTGCTCTCATGTCTCGCGCAGCAAGGATGCACTGCGAAAGCATGTATCCTATCGGCATCCGGGCGCCCCATCGCCCTGTGAAACTGAAGCGCGTCGTAAACGTGCATCTAAGGTGGTCTTAAGTGGCGGCGGGAGCAGTAGCAGCGTCGCCACCGCTAGCAACATGCCAGCCACATCCTCGCCAACACCGGCAATCATTGGCGGTGCCTTGGATAGCGGAAACAGTAGCGCGAGCAGCAATGGCAGTGAGGCTCAGATTGCAGCAGCGGCAGCGCATTTGAATTCGGCAGCGGCTTACATGTTCTTGCCAAATCAATTTCACTTAGCTGCAGCCGCAGCCGCAGTTGTCCAGCAGCAGCAGCAGCAGCAGCAACACGAACAGCAACACAACAACAACAACAACATCAGCACCAACATCAACAAGAAAAACAACAACTTCATCAGCAACAACAAGTGCATCAAACTCCGCCACAAAGCTTTTCGGCAGCGGTTTCACCCATGGCACTTGAAATAGATGTGACATCAGCCGCAGCAGCGGTTACCCCAATTAAATTAGAACAACACAGTCCCAGCTCATCAGAAACAACATCCAGTCCAAAGTCCTCGCAACATCAACAACAACAACAACAGCAGCAAGTCAAAGGCAGTGACGCGGCCTCAAACAACAATACAGATCTGCTGATAGGTCTACAACGTTCAAGTCCAACTTAAAAGGGAGGCGAAAGCGACGTCTAACTCGAATAGGATACTTAGTTACATTATATATACAATAATTCGTTACATTAGCGACTATTTCTAGTCAAGTACTTTGTTTAATCCCAAGAACTTCTTAGTCCCGGCTGTGATACATAGTGGAATTCGATTTTTGTGACATTGTCTCGTTTACGCTCCTCTTATTCCCAACATTTTCATCTCTCAAAAAGACCAATCTACACGTTTGTGCGTGTTGATACATACATACATATATACATACATAAATTCTTACATACATACATATATACGTACGTACAAACCTGTACATATAAAAATACATTTGTATACATGTATAATCCTTATGCTTAACACCATTCAAACATCCATTTGTAGGCTAGTCAATCCAAGTCAATTGAAAAAAAAAATTCAAACTTTCAACATACATATGTATTTCTCGCGCCATTTTTTTTTTTTTTTTTTTTGTGTTATACAGCCTTCTACTTTGATCGCCTAGAGGTGTGCTTAATATTTTATTGCTAACAATATTCCCGCGGAGAACTCAAAGCATAGCACTTAAACGAGTACTTTTATTTTTTATTTACTAGATATATCTAGGAGCTTCATTTATTAAACTGAACCTCACACTGTGCTCTATTGCCTATTCTATATTTCTCTCTCTCTCTCTCTCTCTCTCTCTCTCTCTCTCTCTCTCTATCTTTCTGTCTTGTTTTATCTCTCTTTCCCTGTCCGTCTCCCGTTATCAAAAACATCAGCTATCATTATTATCACCTGTGCCTTTTTAAACATATTCTCAAAATGCACACAAACATAAATAATTACGAATTTTATTTGTAATTAAAATTTAAAAAAAAAATGATCGATACTACTTTCTATGACCGTAGATCGAACTTTTGCATTCTATTTATTCGTAATATTATTTAGAGAAAGCACTCTCACACACATTCAAATGTTTGTTTGTGTACGAAATCCTATGCATTCGTACATATACACACATATTTACAAGCAAATTTGAAAAAGCACAATTGCACGTACATACAAAAAAAAAAAGACAAGGTTTTACCTAAAAGAGTTTTTGTTATAAGAGATTTTTTTTTTAAATAAACTCTTAAAGCACTGAGAAATGAATTTCTTGAAATTTACCTAGTGATGGTTATGATGTTACATCTATGGCATGCTGAATTGGATTCCCTTTCCCCAAATTTTGAGGGATAAGGGAAATTTCGTTCTACACAATATTTATGAAGAATGTATGGAATTTTGAAAGAAATGAATTGTCAAATAACAATAATGTAGCGGCTATACGATCATAAGTTGTTCGAATTAAAAGAATTTACGAACAATTTAGAATTCCCGATAGAAATAGTTTATTTACAATACTTCCCGGGGATAATGAATTCACTGGAATCCAATCACAACCTGTATAGCTTGGCTCTGCCAACTAACCAGTCATTCACCGGCCTCGTTATCGGTAAGTTAGACTTGAGTGTGGGTAGTAATATAGAACATTAATTAATAATAATAATAGATATAATAATAATAATAAAAATAACAATAAAAATAATAAAAATAATAATAAAAATAATAATAATGTGGAGCGTTGGAGAGCCTCAGCTCCCGTCAAGTGTTCAAGTGTTTATCTATATTCGCCCATTTACGTGTGACTGAAAGAATCCGTGTATAAAACTAGTTAGTAACCTAGATTAATACGAGTATCCGGCTTTCAGGGGTAGCATGATGTTTTGTAAATGTGTGAGTGCAAACAAGTATCGTGATTTGCTGGGCACTATCGACTTTTTATCGTCTTCGCGTATTGTTTTTCGAATTTAAACAGTCATCAGCTTTCGATATTAATATTGATACAAATATGTATTTAGATATCTATCGATAAATTGCAATACACCGATACGGTGCGAGTCTGAACTATGTCTCTATAACAAAAGTTTGCGTCTTGACCAAATCAGGTCGTGTCTTAACTAGCTCTCTATAACAAAAGTTTGCGTCTTAGCCAAATCAGGTCGTGTCTGAACTAGATCTCTATAGCAAAAAGAAATAAATCAGAAATTTTCTGAAGTGTTTTATTATATGAAGATTTTCATTTCTGTTTTATTTCTGACAGAACTGAAGAGAGCCCCTACATAAAGGAAAACCATTCATATTGGGACCTATGGTCTTCTTTTTATAATTTTCAAAGAAGTCTCCCACAGTACCATGTAAGTCCAAAAGGGCTGCGATAAAAAGATAAATTAAATCTATACTATACACATAGCAGCGTTTTCAAAAATTAGATCCCAAAGATCCTTTGCCATCCTAAGCCTGCAGCATTGGACGTTTCTCTTTGGATTCCAATTGAGCATTTGTTAAGGCATATCCCGTACCACCCTGTGAGGATTTAAAACCAGTAAATATGTGAATCCAATTGAATTATTAACAGTCCTACCCTCTGCAGTGGTATGATATCCTTTTCACGAAGTTTCTGACTCGTTAGAGGATGTATCATGTCTTTTTTAATGAGTTTCTCCACGCACTCCATAGTGACAACGTCTCCACTAAAAAAAAAAAAATGATTTAAAGTTGTAACAGAACGTGAAAAAAATAAAGACTATATCATTACGTCGGTCGCAGTACTGCACAAGGAACAGCATTGCTTAAAACATCGTGTGTAACTGGGCACATATAACGCGCCTCCTTAGTGATCAATGAGCGATTACTTTCACCATCATTTACCAACGTAAACTTTATATCGATCAAATCTTTAGCCTTCAATGGCTTCTCTGATACTGGACAATAAATTGTTGGATCTGGCTTCTCGGCCTTTGCACGTCCAGCGTTCGGACACTCGGATGGTATCCAGAAACTGGGGAGTTTCTTCTCATTTCCATTGTCCATATTTGAAATGGAACCAATCGATTGCTCTTTAGACGCTGCTGCCTTCGATGTGGATGCACCAGCATCGACTGGTTTGCTAGCACTTGTGAATCTTTCTATGCTCGCATTCTGTTTCTGTTCGCTTTTCTGAGCCTCAACGTTTTCCTCCAGACGTCTTAATCGTTCGTATTCCTTCAGTTTGCGACTGTATTCATTTTTCTTCGAGATAATATATTGCAATATAGCTTCCTTGTCGAACAGATAGCCGTCCTTGGTAATTACTGGATTGCGACAAGGTTGCAGCGTTAAAGAACAACAGTCAAACGACTTTATCGAATCTTTGCCCAATCTTTGAGCATTTGTACCATATCCAGCTTCTGCTGCATCACGTTTCTTTTCGTTGTACGTGTAAACAGCGCCGGCGGTGCAATTTCGTGCATGTCGAGTCATAATTTTTTTTTTAATTGAGTTTATTCGAAAATATCCACACAAAAAAAAATACATAAACAATTCACTTTCTTAGGGTTGTTGCAGACTTATCGCATATGGTGCTGTCATTCACTCTACGATTTACAATCGATTCATTGCGGTTTTAGTCGGCGTTCATATTAGGCGAAAAATCACTGGCGAAAAAGTTGGTTTGACGGCCAGGGACGCACGGGGAAGGATGAAATTCCAGAATCAGACGTATGAAGCATGTTTCGAAAACATCCCTTTTGCATGCATGAGAAAGAAAGAGAAGCACAGATTGTTCCGGAACATTTAACAAACAACCGTTTCTTTTCTTTGCATGTCTTAATTATTTCACATTGGTTCGTGTGTTTGAGGGCATGGTGCAATAGTCCGTGAGTAATGCGTACGCGAGAGAGAGAAGGGGAGAGAGAGATACAGAAAGATAGAGACTCTCGGACTATTTTACCCAGGCCCTGACTCTGAAAAAAACCCCCTCCAATTAGTCCCCGGTTATATTACGCATATCGCATAGAATCTTTTGGCGGAATATTGCAAAATTACAATTTGTTTCTAAATAACAGTTAACTTTCTCCTCATAACCACATTATTAATCCTTTTAACATGCATTGAAACTTTAAGTTCAAGAAGGTTTTTAGATTTATTTGCGTAGAGTTTTAAAAATCTCTGTAACCTTTGATACAAAAAAAAAAAAATTTCTTTTCATTTCGAAGATCTGTAAGACCTGTAAATTTATACATTTGCGTTTTCAATCTCTATTAACTTCAAAGTTCTTCAAGCCGCGGCATTCCGTAATAGAGGGATCATAGAATAGACCCTCACCACAGGTGACAAGAGCACCCTGACCATTTGAACAAACGTAGTAGCGATCAGGGTCTTTGTGTGGGTAGAATTGTACGCCTGATTTGGGGCAATCAATGTTGACACGGTGGGGTGGAACAGGAACCGCCGCAGTCCTTGATTTTCGTGAAAGAGCCGTGATCTATAAAGGATAGCGTTACAAATGCAGAAGAATGTGTCTTTTTTGAATGCATCATACCGAACAGTTAGCGCGACTCTTAAGATCGCAGTATTTTTCGACTGGATTAAATTCTAGCGACCCAGAACATTTTTGCGGTACTGGAACTCCATTCAAACAAATATAATACCTGGGCGAAGAAGTTTGGCGAGAGAAGGAATAAAAAAAAAAAAAAAAATGAAGTTTAAATTAACCGAAAATCACACAATCGATACGTACTTATTGCAACTGGCTCTACTTGGAATATAAATGACTTGTTTGTCAGGACTTTCAATGGGACATTGGTTCGATACGCAATCGTAATTTGTCGGAGTATCGCATTGCTCCTTTTCCGGATTGAAAACCAAGTCTGGAGCGCATTTTCGCAAAATAAGAGATCCGCTAAAGCACATAATGTACTTGTCGCAGGTGCGTGGAAATTGATGGAAGGACAAATTGTTTGCGCCACACTTTATACACGAGTTCGATGAAGTTTCGCAGCTTTGATTTTGACCATTGAAATACCGGTTGCGTTCGCATTGCTGTTGAATTGGCTGGCCGTTCTTGCAAACAAAGTACTTGGAGCAATTTCTGATGTCAGTAAGGAACATATTATCGGCGACATTTCTGCACATGTCGTGCTCGTCCTGCTGCGCGTTCGCTCCAGAATTAACGAAAATAAAGGCGATAATAATCGCGCCGAAAAACATATCCAAACGCTTGTATTCCACTGGTAAAGAAAGACGTTGAGAAATTGATTGTAATTAAATAATTATACCTATAAAAGCTGAATGCAAAAATGTTCCCAACTGATTTTACTTGCGTTTGCGTTGCGGACGTATTCCAGTAAATTGAGTATTCTTACTTGGTATTTGTTGAGCACCTTCAACGTTGATTGATGCCGCAATGAATATCGATCGACCATAGGAGCGCTACGTTTTTATAGTCATTTATACAATATCATATAAGAGATCACCATATGCCCGTGCGGCTGCTGTTTACATGTAATAACTTTTATATTTAGTGCAGGAAATTGCAAACAATATGGAAGATAAACTATCTGTAGATCTGATCTTATCGAATGCTGCTATTGGCGGCTTTTTCTTTACAAACTTTTACTTTTTGTGTCTTGGCAGCGTGCAAAATTTCTCTCGAATAGGCCTTGCTTCTTAAAGGGAAGCAAAAGCAATTTCCTCACTTACGGAAGTTATCAACAATCAAACTAGAACCTGAAGAATTTCGGAGAACTTATCTCTCAATCAAGTTATGGCAAAAGTTAGGTGATACACAAAAAAAAAAAAAAAAAAACAATCAATGGAAACGAATTCAATTAGCAAATTTAACTTCATTCATTTTCTAGAATATTTATAATATTTTTTATGGAAGAAAACAAATATCGGCTGTGGGGCATTTCTAAAATGAACCATAGCTAACAAGAGTCGCATTTTCAATGCTTAACACAATCATGCTACATCATGCTCCATGCTTCCATTGTCGGTCGCGCGAATATTTTCAACTATATTACGAAATGCTTGGGCAGTACTGGACTCGGGCAGTGCACTGAGCACGGAATGCATCGTACCAGTCAAAATTCCAAGACGTGGATCAATAGGTAGTGTGCCTAGATGTGGGACTCCGCTTATTTTCGCCAGCTGAACACCACCTTCCGAAGAGAATATATTCGTGCAATTTGTGCAATGCGGACAAACGAACCTTAAGGACAATAAAATTGAAATTTGTTTTTTTTTTTTTTTTTTTTTGCTACCATATATTCTAACAATATTACCCTTACCCACTCATATTTTCAATGATTCCGAGTATTTTCATGCCTGTCTTCTTGCAAAATGTTATTTCTTTGCGCACATCATCTAATGCTACGTGCTGTGGAGTCGTTACCATAACAACACGCACATCCGGAACTTCTTGCATGCACTCCATGACCGTAATATGCTCATCGGAAGTACCCGGCGGTGTGTCGATTATCAAATAGTCAAGCTCATCCCATTTAACATCAGTTAAAAATTGCCGTATCATCATCGTTTTCTTCGGACCACGCCATATGACTGGATCGTTACGATTTCGGAGTAGAAATCCGATCGACATGACGGCCAATGTTTTTGAATCGTCTGCATAGATTGGCACCCAACCCGAATCACACTGGAATATATCTCGTCCTTCAAGGCCCAACAAATGTGGTATACTTGGACCGCATAGGTCGATGTCCAAGAGACCAACCTTCAAGTCATGCTCCCGTAATGCCAAGGCCAATTGTGTGCTTACAGTTGATTTTCCAACACCACCTTTCCCCGAAAGAACCAATATCACATGCTTCACTTGTTCAAGCATGATTTTTAATGTAAAATTTTTGAAAGCAATTCAGTACTCCAATAGTCAACTTGTTGTTTTGGACAGCTGATATGCATTGTATGATGGCTGATATAATGCAAACGTAGGGCTGCCAGATCTTAAGGGAACTCCTATGGATTATGTACTAATGTAAATGTTGTGCCTTCTCCGGTAGCATCATTTTTCCTACAAGACCCAAATGATTTCGTGACGTCAAAAACTGAAAACAGATGTCGCACACATTCACCAAAAGAGGCACAACTCAAAATTTGTTAATTTGATATAACATATGGATCTCGTTCATTATGCGACTGGCTATTTGCATGAAAAATTCTAATTGGCTTTTGTTATGGCAAATAGCCGAAAAAAATAGATAGGTACATAGGAGGCATTTTTATGAAGCTGCGCTCTACTCATCAAACTTTTGTAAAAAAAACTTTAACGGCTTAAAAAGTAATGCCGTATTGCGCCCGTTTACACATACCGTCTACATCGTTCAACAAACGCAGTTTTTAGGGGAGAGGAGAGCGGGGAGAGGAATCCCCGCTCTCCTCTCTCCTAAAAACGCCGAACAGAGTTTGACAGCGTCACCTCTTTCAATATTTTTCGCGCACACAACTAAAAATATTGAAGCTATAGCTACCCTGCAGTAATGAGCCGGTCAATTTCCTAAGAAAGACTGGTCTTTGACCGGTCCAAATCCTACCGGTTATATTATGGCAGTTTGCTCCATCGAATTCGGCTAGCCGGCGGTCGGTAATAAAGGGGTTTGGTTTAAGGGTAGTCTGTAAATGACACTTTCATCAACTTAGAATATATACAGTGAACTACGGATAAATGCAACACGAATAAGTGCAAAAACCTCATAAGTGCAAGGTGGTTTGAAGCCTTTTTTTATGAGTTCCCATGAAAACATGCACGGATTAATGCAAAGAACGCACAAGTACACAAGATTTCGAGGAAAAAACGTGTTGCATTTATCCGTACTCTACTGTATAAGAAATTTGTTGTTTATTTTCCCCATTTGACTAGCCTAAAACCAGACAAAATTACGACAATTGACCCAAAAAAACTGACCTATGACCAGCCGTTTTGCGGACTAGTCCCTCCCCAAGGACAGACCCATGTTAAAAAGGTCAGTTGAATACCCCAACGGGAAAATACGTAATACATGAACTTTGTAATTTAATGATTCATTTATAAGTTCAAAGAAGTGGAACTATGCATTACCAGGTTATCGGAATTGTAAGGAGTAGAAGATTTTTGTTATATTTTCTACCAACAACAACCAAATTGACATGTGCTTACAGTTTCAATTACAATGGTAATGCACGATTTTCCTAGGACATCGCTGTACAAAAATTCATTGCTAACGTAATGGGTAGTTATGTTGAATGTATAACTTACTTTGCTTACCTTTTTCCGTTGGGACATTGCAAGTGGAATTAGGAAAGGACTAGTAGTGGTAACATGAGGGACTGACCGAAGGCTACACTTGGGTCAGTCCATATTTCTGCAGGGTATATACTAGGCATCCCAATCGATCCGGGATTAAAAAAAATATAAATGTAATCGAAATCACGTTTATAAAATGAAACTAATCGTATTAGGAAAAATACTGATCAAAATACGACTATCTATCGGATTACAGTATATAATATATATAAGAATATACGTTTGATATTGTGTTATCAACTTTATTAAATGTAATGAAGTCTCTAAGTAAATTATAAAAATCGGGAGAAAACTTAAAAATTTTTATTACAAACATATTACCGATATGAAAATACATAGTTTATTGCAAACACATTGCAACATATTACATACATATTGCTCACATCTCTAAGCCTAGCTAGACGTATTTGACTTAAAACTAAAAATAAAATTCACTAAAAAGTAAGTATGAATAATTTAGAATAAAATAAAAAAATAGTATTATATCTAGATATTTATTACGACAGAAATGAGACACAATAAAATTAACAGACCATTACACTCAAAGGATAAATACATACAAATAATATACACCTTATTAAAATTGATACACATATTTCAGCTGACGTAAACGATTGACGATAGAATATTTAATATTAATGTTGTCATGATTCCATAGCTCGAATTTACAGAGTTTAATGATGTTGCATGTTCACATGTATTTCTTTTAATGAGGTTTCTCATTTGAAAAATCTGAATTATTATTAATAAATAGTTTTTGTTTTTTACCAAATGGACCTAATGAAAATTAGCATTCTTCAACTTGTATAAAAAGTTTTTAATCGGTAAGTATTCTTTATAATAATTTATAAATATTTGGCTACATCGAACAGAAATTTTTTATAAGTCATGAAATTTCGATTAATTTGTTGCAAGCTATATCCATACACATATTTGAAATTTGTTCTTTATTTGGCAAAATAACATGAATCACGATATAAATCGAAAACGCAGTGTCAGACTTGAAAGCGCTCTAAGTCGAGCTACTAATAATACAAAATTTGAAAATAAACACTCTCATTAAACGTCCCAAAAATGTATGATTCTTTTTTAAAGAATTTTTAGATATAACGAGAAGGTAAATACTATAGAACGATATAAAATCGGTACTTTTGAACTGTTAATCCCATGATTCCTCGGGTTCATTATTATCGACATAGGTGGACGAGTTCTCAGCGACTTCTCCGTCTTTTTTCTCATCATATTGATATGGTTCATAGTCGAGGAAATCATCGTTGTCTTCATATATATCATCGCCGCGCGCATTATAATACTCTTCAACGTATTCTTCGGTCAGTATGATGAAATCATTTTCGACTTGAAAATTCAATTCCCCCAAAGCACTCAAAACATCGTTATCTGTGGCATTTATGGATTTAGCATAGTCGTTAAGATGCTGTATTGGTATTTGATACAAGCAACGCTCACGATTATAGAATCTTGAAACACCTTGCGATCTGTGTATGTAATGTAAAGCTTCATCCTTAATCTTTTGATCTATAGAACGACTGTCAACATAATAAGGAAAGTCAACAGCATAAATTTCTTTGTACTGCACTTCAGGCCGGACATCCGCTGGCAAATCCGTAACTATCGGCGTCGCAAGTGGGCGATCAATTAAATCGTTTCGCGCAAAAATTGCCATTTGCGTTACATGGCCCAGTTTTTTATGTTGCGGCGGAGCACTACCGATTCCTACGAACGCGACCGAATAATTTGGATAGCATTTGCAAATATTATTTGCCCAACTCTTAAACTCTCCGCGCGTCCACTCAAATTTATGATCGTCTATACGAAATCCATTCGCATTGAGACCATTAAAAAGTACATTATATTCACTATTCGGTGTCGAGATAATAACCAATTTCGGCTGCATAAAGCCAAATACATTCTCGGGCACCTTCTCGAGGACGTCTTTCTCTAGATGTTCAATCACTTCAATGGCTATTACAACATCGACATTGCGCAGATTCTCCACAGAGTCCGTAATACTCCCTCGGAACATTTCAATGCGCAATGGACGAACTCGTCCTTTTATATAGTCCACTGTGAGAGGCTCTCCCCGATGTTTAGCCAACATCATGGTAGGTTCATCGATATCAACTTCAATAATATGCTCCAATGTCTCTATCCGACGCATTAATGGCAATAAACGCATATCAGCGCAACCAAATTCAACAACCTTCTTCAATTTCGATGTCCAACGGGGATCCTCCAAGATACGCAATGTGGCAAAATATCTTTGTTGATAGACTGGCGGATCAAATTTTATATCTCCAAGTCTATCCATTGTTACCATGTCGTGCGCTTCCAATTTATATGTAAACATTTTTATTGTTGTTATATTTGAACTTTTTTATAAACAGGAAAGACTAAAACGAAAATTATATCCTACACGTTCATATTTGTTTAATTTTAAAAGTTGCATGCTATGTTTTTATATTCGATATGTGCTGTTCGACCTTTCGTTGATATTTTGATCATTAAGTGAAAAATTTAATTACGATTTAAACGATTTCGAACAAATTCTCTAATTCCATGTCACTATCGATAGTATCGATGTTTTTAAAATTCTCGTAATATCGATGTTTTTTTTTAGACTATCGATGTTTTTGTGGTGCTCTACATTATTATTTATCTCCTATTTTGAATATTCTCATTATTTTTCATCGTTATAGTTTTATGAACTGTTTTTTGGCTGTTTCTAAATTTGTGAATTTAGCTGCTAAATATATGTTGCGAACAAGCTGTTATATAACAACAAAAACATTGTCTGTGATATGTAGACCTCCTCATGACCCTTTTTATTATTCAAATATATTTTGAATTGATATATTTTTTTTTTTTTTTTAATATTATAAAGATGAAAAATGACTGAAAACGTTTTATTTTTATATAATTTGTAATGTAAGTAGCTAGTAGCTACCCCTTCTTCATGCGAACCAGAAGGCAGCCAGAACGAAGTTTCAAAATAACTACATTAAGGCCTTTTACACTAGTCAATTCTCATTTTTATTCGCTTTTAGAGTTACATCAGTGTTTCCACATAGAAAAGAGGACACAAAATGGTTTATCGAGTACGTCATCTAAAAAACGCTCATTTTTTCGTAAAGTTCCCGCTCTTTGCTCGCCCAAAAAGTTAGAATTGACGTCAATAAATGACTAGTGTAAATTCCTCATTAAAGAAAAAATATCGATAGTATCGATGTATTGCTCCAAAAACACCGTGAACATCGATAGTCGCAAACATCGATATTTCTCCATCTCTAAGGTCGAATATTGCGAGAGACGCGCAAATATTTGGCGTGACGCACTTCAATGCTAGTTCCGCACGAATAGATGATAGCATAATGTCGCTTCTTGTAGTGAAACATTCGAATCAAGTACCAATCTTTATTTTTCTTAAGGTACATTAATACTTTAGAATAAGAAAAATCACCCAGCAAACAATCGGATGAATTTTCTGCATATACTGAACACACTGTTGGAATTTATTTCATATGATCGCATGTTCGCGGAAATTGCTGCCCTGAAATTCCTGCACTTTTGGAAACAAGGCACTAAACAGCCGTTTCGTCAATGTTGCTCTGAATTTCAAAATATTTGTTCGTACTATGAGGCCATTTACATTTCGATAATCAACGATTAATTGGAAACAAATAACCGATTAATCGAAATTTTTTGTTTATTCTGACATCACTACTAGTCAGTCTGTTTTGCACAATGTTTACTTTGTGCTTCCATGCAAACTTTCAATCGCGGTGTTTCCTTAACTAACGGCGACCACCAAAAACGGATTGCAGATTTGGAATCAGGAGCCCATTTTACCATAAACTAGATTTATGTTAATAAAACGTAGCCAATCTAATGGATCTTCAGAAATGGACACCGCTTTTTCTTTACTCGCTGTCAATACCGCTTTCACTTTTTATGTGGCTGGGAAATGTAGCATTTTCGAAATTTTGGAGCAGCAATGACTTTGATGGTAAGAAGTTGAACACCAAATATGTATAATCTAAGTAATGATCGAAGGAAAATCATCCATTATCTAAACAGATCCTTCAGTTATCCCTCCAACTCGATGGCTCTTCGCTACACTCGGCCCATTGATATTGATGACGATCGCATTGAAAAGGAAATCTGTGAACACATCGGGAGCTGCATTGGGCATAGTTTTTGCTTTCATTCTGTCAATATCAAACCATGCATTCTTCATTTCCTTGGCGACGTTCTTCTTTAGTTCATCCAGGGCAACGAAATTTATGGCGCATGCAAAACGAAAATTCGAAAAAGACTTTAAAGAGGGTAATCTATGGCTTCGTGCTTGGAAAATCATCGATTGATTCATCTGCTTGAAATGTGTTCTTACACATTGTTTACACCTCTCGTTTTAGGCGAAGGCCAACGAAATTGGGTACAAGTGCTTTGCAACGGTGGCATGGCGACACAATTGGCTGTTCTCTATTTAATTGACTGTGGAAGCAGCGAGAGAGCGATTGATTTTCGTACTGACTATCGTGCCAGTTGGTTATGCGTTGCAATAACAAGTATGCAGCTCTTTAAAAATAACTCCTTCAATGATATCGAACAATTTTTTTTTTTTTTATTATTTCGACTTGTGCAGGTGCCTTCGCATGCTGCAACGGTGACACTTGGGCTAGTGAGTTCGGTTCAGTGTTATCCGCTGGAAATCCAATTTTAATAACAACTGGTAAACGTGTACCTCGTGGAACTAATGGTGGTATTTCTTTGATTGGCTGTTTAGTAAGCTTTCTTGGTGGTATGCTCGTCGGTACCGCATTTTATTTGACAGTCTTCTATACGGTAGAAAGCAATGCATTGCTAAGAGCACCTCCTCAATGGCCCATCATTATATGCGGTGGCATAGCTGGTCTCCTCGGTTCGCTTTTGGACTCTTTCTTGGGAGCAACTTTGCAATATTCGGGCGTGGACACAGATGGAAAAATAGTCGAATTTCCAGCTCCTGGCGTACGACATATCAGCGGTATGCGCATTGTGGATAACCATAGCGTTAATTTAATTTCCAGCATCATTACTGCTATAAGTATGCCATATTTTGCGGCCAAATTTTGGCCAGTTCGATAAAAAAAAATTCGCTTCTGACACTTTCACATACGTGTGAAAAATTGTTTCTCATAGAGACGTTTGAAATAATGATTGATAACAAATTTTTATTACAAAAAATGTTTCGACTGGCTTATTTTAAGTTTTTTTTTTTTTTTTAATCATCTAACTGGGTCCATGCGGCAGCTACTGCAAATCGTTGTGCTTCTCTTTACTTTCATACAATTTATTTATTATATATATTAAGTAGTCTCTAAGTCAATATAATGTATTCAATCATTTGGTTTTTGATTTTGTTTTTTACAAATCATCGAACATTTTTGGATTGTTTAAAACCGCATGCAATTATGTAACTGACTGGATTCTAAATTCATTAAATAATTGACAGATTTTGACAAATTTATAAACATGATAAACGAATAAAATCGATGAAGTCCGAGTTCGGTGTACACCCAGAAAACGTTTTCGGAGTGTTTATGGGGCTCAGATATATGGACCGTACATGGACCTACATGATTCACGCTCATTTCATATATATATATAGGCGAGTCCAAAATTTGTCGAAAGTATGACACTGAAATGAGTCTAAAATTTTCATTTGGATACATTGGGATCGAATCTTCAGGGGGTATTTTTGAATTAGAAGCTTGTACACTTTTCCGTACGCAAGTTACTATAAAACATTATTTGTGGATATTTGTATGGGCGTGGCTGAGGGAGGACCAGGCCCGTTTTTCGCGGACATATGTCTCTCTTAGTCTTTGACCAGTATGCCAGATATTAATGAGAAGTGATGATTGGATTTGGTTCTCGAGTTACAAACTTTTTCTTCTTTATATAAATATTTAATTTATGGACGTGTCTTAACATGTCTACGTAAATTTCGACTCGATTCCTTCAGCCGTTTCGGTGGAGGTCCCACCACAGACAGACAGATGGACGGATATGTCTAAATCGGCTCAGCTTTCAGTCTTGTCCAAAAATATACATATATATTATATAATAATAGTAGACTCGCGATGACTCGAATACTCCATACGTCGATCAACGTATCAACTTCAACTTCCCCCCCATCCATTGACTGCTCTATACCCGAAAATAGGTCAAAAGCTCTATAATTTTTTAATCAAGTTTAATTTATATGACCAATTTAGGTAACAATTTATCAATTTCGTCCGCCAATCGTTCGCTTTAAAATCCCTTTTTTTCCATGCTTAAACCGCAAATAAAGTATTGCAAATGTACTATGGTTTTAAAGGAAATCGACCGCAGATTTGGAAAAAATTAGAAAAACATGTGTTAACAGGACCTTTTTCATACCAAAATGGCTCCTAAAGTAAAAAAAAAAATGGAAAGTTTCTTCAAAAGTTTTGACTTAAAAAAAAAAAACAATAAATTTGCCGCATAAAGTATTAGGGCAACAAATCAAAGAAATCGTGGTGAAATCTTTGCCAAATAAAGAAAAAATACAATTTTTGTTATGCAAAAATAATTAAATATCAAGCCATTTCTCTCAGCTTTGCATATAACGAAATGGTTTCATATGCTTTCCTTTTTTTTTTTTTTTTGTTTTATTCCATGTGATATTTTCCGTCGAAAAGAACTGGCATTCATTTTATTCAAATGTACATTATTTTTCGCTTAAGCTCCGTGCACTCGGCGATGAATTGAAAAAAAAAAATAATAAGGAAAAATGAGGCTTTGTAAACCCAACAGTTATTGTATGTCAAGTTATCTACCCAAGCGGAAATTTCACAGCAGTATCCTCCGTCCATCCCCGTCACTCTCATATGTTTCCTTCCAGTGTCTCGCGTTTAACAACAGCCCCCCCCCATTGCCCACTGTTTAATCCGGAACATTTATATACAGTGTTTCAAGGGGATTAAGAGGAATCCCTCTTTTAAGTCCAATGAAATCATTTGGTAATAACCATGCTCGTTTTTTTTAAGTATTTTCGTGAATCTTCGATTTTATTTACATCCACGGAATAATGTATGCAAATGATTATTGAGCAGCGATATTAATCCCCCCCTAACACGGAAATAAAATTGAAAAAAAGAAAAGAAAATAATAAAAAATCCCTCCCCTTCATCACAGCCTGGATAGGCTGTATGTAAAAAATATTTGTGGAGCGCATTGCCTATTGGGTATGCAGGCGCTCATTTAACCCAAATTCATGTATGAATTTTTGAAATAGCGTACCTATTTACTTTTCAACAAGTATCATATGAGTACCTAAAGCTGGCCCTCTGGTTTAAATGGGTGCTAGAATGTATGGTATGATGGGGTTACATACACTTAGGTATGTAAACAAGGCATCCAAGCAGCCATACTCAATAAACGTATGCAGTGAAAAGTACCGTTGAATTCGGGGTCATATGACGAAAGTCAGAAACAAGCTTGAAGATAAACAAAATCAACATATATGTAAATGGAATGCATGTAAGCATGAATATTCAAGAAAAAGTCTGCATATTAGCATGATCGTGTGTATGTATGTGCGCGCGTGTGCGTATGATCGCAGGTTTGTCAATAAAAGCGAAATTGACTTTTACTTTCGATTTCGTAAATCAACGAAAGACTATAAAAAGCACCCGCAGAAGTATGAATTGGTCCATAAACACGCCCCACTAACTCGAAGCGCTTGAAACGATTCACGATACACGATACACGACACGACACGACACGACATGATGAGCCCAGCTGCGTTCATGGTGTGCAGTTTAGGTGAGCAGCATCTTCAAAATTATGATTTTCGATAGCCAGCCTATACATACATGGGCACACCACATAAGTATTTAGATTCAAAACGAAATTCTTGTTTCATATTTTTCAGCACTTTTAATCTTGCCCAATGCACTCAATGCAGCGCCATTGTCATCTGGACAGGACTATAATCTAGACAATGATGTACGACAACGTCGAGATGCGGAGGAAATGCAACAACCGCAACAATCGACAACAGCGGCCGCTCCAATCGAACCAAATAAAATTGAAAAACAACCGGAAGCAATTGGAGCAACAATACCAGCAGTAAATCCTTCCGAAGAAGACAATAACGCAATTGAAAATCTGAATGCATCATCGTTATCGCTTAACAATACGTCGGTCTTAATTCTAATACGCGATGCATTGAAGAAAGTGACCACTGTACTTCCAACCGAACAAGTCGCAACAAATGCATTGCAATACTTTCAATTATTCGAACATTTCATACAACAAACCATCGAGCGTGTAATCGACGAATATGACGACGACGATGAGGAGTCAACAACGATTAAAATCGACGAGGAGACAACAGAGAAAATCGAAATTCATGAAAACGCCATCAATTCGGTTGCCAACAATCAAACTATGACATCAGCAAGTGAAATAGAAAAAGAAACGAAACATCAAACGCCTCAGGAGTCAACTCAAACGGTCCAACCTGCAATGGCAGCTAGTGAAGCCAGTACTACTCCGTCGTCATAGAACACCAAAAAAGGGTTTTTTTCTTCTTCTTTTTTGTTTGTTTTTTTTTTTTTTTTTTTTAGACTCTCTCCATTAATAAGTAAATTAGATTAAGTAATTTATTATATGTATATTTTAATTTATTCGAAGCCAAAAGTAAGTTTCTCTACGAAAAACTTACTTCAGTTAAGGCGGTATTCGAAGCATAATATTTTATTATCGAAAACTCTCATTAGCGATTAAATTTTATGCCATAATTTAGAAAAATTGAAAACTCTCAATGTAATCAAAAGTCCCCATAGAGAGAAAGTCTTATTACTGTTTCAGCTTTAAAAAAAAAAAAAAAAAAAAGAATTCTTTCCTCATAATCAAGTAAAAACAAAACAAAAAATCCAATCAAAAGAAGTTGACTTTGTAGCTCTCTCGTATTTTGAACTTTAAGGCGCCTGAAATATGGGTGCGAATTAGAGAAAGTTTGAAAGATATTCATTCGGATACACAACCAACATAAAGAATGAATTCAAGAAAGTCAATTCATGACCCAATTGGGACTGGTTCAAAACAGGAATGTCCACACGCATGCATACATAAATATAAGTGTAGAAAATGTGTTAAGTGGCGACATTAAAGAAGTATGTATGTATGTAGAAAGAGCTCCCTTCAGGCCATGAAGGAAATACAACAACAAGAAGAAAATAAAAAAAAAAATTAGCTTTACTACAGTTGGTCAGTTATGGTCGACAATTACTTCAGCATCTCAAAATATTACTTAGTTTCGAATTGGAACGAAATGCAGAATCAATTAATAAATATCAATGTTAATTTTCCAAGTGTTCCAAGTGTCCTGCAGTAAAGTGTTGGGCGAACATGAAAAAATTTTGAATTGTGCCGGTTTAGTGATTAGTGTGCGATATATAGGCTGGCTGAGTATTGAATTGACCGTTTCAATAGTAGCCACTTCATGTCATATTTATGGACAAAACATTATTATACATTATACATATCGCACCCTTGCTACTAAATCGGCACAATTCAAAATTTCACATTTCTCGAAAATCATTCAATCTCTCTTGAAACTAAGGAGAAATAATATTTTTTCTAATTTTATATTACTCTTAATCGAATGCTGCATCAGTCAATACAAGCGTTAATTTTGTAGGTGTTGGGCTTCTTATAGAAAAATGCAATCGAACATAAAAAAATTGATTAAAAAAATTTTGAGTTGTGCCGATTTATTAGCAAGGGTGCGATATATCGATAAGATGAAACAAAGTGCCAAATTACCTGTCTACCATCATGTTAACGGAGCACAGATCGCAACAAAAGCTCTCCTAAATAAAGAATGCCTTCTTTTCCGTTTTTGTTGTTGTTGTTGTTGTTGTTTGTTGTTTGTTTGTTTGTTTTTTAAAGAGACTTCATAAGCATGAAAAGAATCAAAGAAAAAGAATTAGGGAAAGTCGAAGTGACGAATCAAGTTTTGGAATTGTATCTTATAGCAAAAGCTTCGATGTCTGCATTTGGAAAACGAGCCGAAGCAGTTACGATCAAGACTTCATCACTTCTGGACGTAGAATTGAAATACGTTAAACGGTCAGCAATGAAAATTCCCATAATTGCATTATGTTGCCTTATTGGTGAGTGGAATGGAATGGAATGGAAGGAATGGAATGGAATGGAATGGAATAGATAGAATATGATTATTATTATTATTAATTTTTTTTTTTTTCTTTTTGTATTTACAGCAACGTTACTAGTAATAACTCCTGCCGTCGATGCTAAGCGTAAAAAGAATAAATCCTCTTCGTCCTACTCTCCGGCGGCTAAATCCAAAACAAAAACAAAATGGTCAACTACAATGGACAGTTCGCCCGATGGAGCAAATCCAATGGTTGCAACTGAGGAACATGGATATTATGTGAAGCGAACATTCGTCGCACCGGATGGAACTGTTCGCACCAATATCAGTAAGAATAGTACGTCCAAGAGTGTTCCTTATTTAGCAATTCCGATCGCCTGGTTCCCTTGTCCAGAGGGACTTGCCTGCCGTAATGGCGTTTCGGCCATTTCGAATGCTGGCGTTAACGCTTTGAGCGAAGGTTTTCTATGCGATGACGATTGTACCGAACCCTATGAACCCATATGCGGAAGAACACCCACCGAGATTGCTGTTTTTTACAACAAATGCAAACTTAATGTTGCTAAATGCCGTACACACGGATATTGGATCGATTTCCCGATTGACGAGTGTCGTAAGGAATATCCAAAGGAATTGGAATATACGGATAGCAAATTTAAGACGTCTCCATGCTTCAAATCGAAGGCAACTGAAAATACTGAAGCTACCCAGCAGGCACTGGCAAACATTCCCTCGTCATCGGAAGCTTCCCCAGCTATAGATTTGAAGGAGCAAAATCCGGAAACCATCATACAAATTAATAAAAGTCAACGAAACGTCAACATAAATTAATATGGATAAATGGATAAATAAAAAAAAAAAAAAAATTAAATTAAATAAAAGACTATAAATTATATTATATATTATAATATAACAAAAAATTACCGCGCTTATTTTTTTCATAAATGTATGTACATTTCAAAATCCATCCTGTAGCTACTCAAAACTATATACATACATACATATAGTATAACTCGGCTATCGCAATTTTTTTCCAGTCCAAAGACGCGATAATTCGTGTTCATAAAAGTTTGGACGAAAGAAAAAAAAATTAAGATTTAATCAGCTAAATTTGTTTGCCCTATCATCGACAGGAATTAGCATGGGTTTTTTTTTTTGTCGCATATTGGATTAGTAGGTATAATCAGCTAATGCACGCGAAATAGTAATCAAAGTAAGGCAAAATAAATAAGTATTTTTTTCTGTTTAATAAAAAAAAATCGTTGTATTTCGTAAAGATGAACGTAAGGCCTTAGGATTATGTTATGGAAAAAACTTCCTTATTCCACGCAAGGTTTTAAAAATGTTGCATTTTATAACTGAGCAAAGCGAGCGATCCCGTTGCGGTGCCTATAATGGGATATTATTTTTAATTTTCATATAAGGCAACCTCAACATTTTCATTAAATTATGCTTTATATATACGTATATTCAAACAACGATATCATGTTAATTCCCGCAAGGGGAACCATTATGGTTTACGGGCTTGGCAAACCCGCGGACCCTAGCTAACAGTTGAACAGTACTGAAAATTGGGTATGGAATCTAACTGGCACTGGCTTTAAGGTCACGAAAGATTGACTAAACGACCTTGTTAACTTAACACAGCGGGGATCAGGAGCCCCACGGTCTGAAAACCATGGCCGGACCTTTGGGAGGCCCCCTTATGGGAGTCTGGCTGGAGCAGTGGTACTTGATGAGTTGGTAATGGCACCGAAACTTCACCAATGATTTTGACACTTGTAACACTTAAAGTCGAATGATGCCCCCCCCCATGGCATACTGACTTCAAACATCTAATATATACCTACCTATATCTTGTCAATTTCAATTAGTGCTTTCACTAACAGGACGTGGAACAGGACGAGCTTTGAAATTGGGACTGTTCTGACTTTAAGAGCTCGCCTTAAGCTCTTAAGCCCACTCCAAACTCAATGGAATTTATTGAATTCTTGCCTTTCCGGAATAGCATGCTACTTTTTTTAAGCCAAATGCAACTGATTGAAATCAAAATTTAGTTTCAAAGCTACTCATTAGTCCTCTCAGATCAATATCAATGCATCCCGCATTCGTCTTCGAACAAGAAGTTTGGGTCCCGCTCTCTAGATCGATGATGAAAAATGATTCGATTCCGATTTAAAAAAAAAAAAAAAAAAAGACACCCTTTTAAAGACACATCACATCCGTTATCATCTTATAAAGCCCTATTATAAATTAATATAGCACGAGCATTTTTCCCTATAAATTTTTCTCCGTCGAAAAAAACGCATCAATAAAAGAAGGAATGTGATGAACGAACTTTGCTTACAAATATTTGAAATTCTTGCTTCCTTTATATTCCCTTTCAAAGGTGTTTTATTTAATTTTTTTTTTTTTTTTTGATTCATGTATGCATGCATCTCGACACAAGATGAAAATTTTCTTAAACCTCTCTCGAAGACAACATCTGTATTAATGAAGGCCCTGCGAGACGAATCGCTCAACTTTAATCAGACTTTTGCCTTAGATAGTCGAATAGAATACTGTTTATTCAGCTTTATTTGTATATTATATATTTGTATAACGATGTATTAAGGCGATAAGGCAAAGAAATTTGTTATCATTAATTCCAAATGAACATTCGAGGGATGCCATGGCATGCGTCTCAGACTTTTTGAAAAAAGAAAAGCACCATTCATAGTGCTCTTTTTATGTTTAAAAAACAGTCCGGCCGGCGCTGTATGCGCGTACATAATTAAAAAACTGAAATTATGTATGTTTTTCCCCCCAAGTGACACTGTTCAATTTTTGAAATTATCATATTTGGGCTTTAGGTCAATAATTCTATATATTAATTGTTAAAAATTCAATTCTTAATATTTAGGCAAATATGTACTTATGTTTAATCTTCGATAGGCTTTTTTTCACATCTGACTATATGCAACGTTATCCCTGAATCAAGTAAACTCTCTGAAAGGAATACGTATTGAGGCGTTAGATTATTGAGTTGTTTGGAAATAAACATAGCAATGTTGAGGCACTAAATATCCTAAACAGAATGAGATGAGATGTTAAGTAATAAAATTGAAGAAAAAAAATTGAAGAAAAAAAAGAAATAATTAAAAAAGTTATAAATTTAAACAGTTTTATTGAAGATAACGATGATTATGATGTCGGTAATTTAATAAAAGCTATAAAATAATTCGGTTCATCCAATGTACCAGTCGTCACAACACTCTCCTCATCAATAAAGGGCACTGAACCGACAAAAAAAAAATACAATCGTCTGTCGGCTTAACTGACTAAAACAACCTTACTTCTTCCTACACTTTAGGATTGGTTTTGGGCAGCGTTTTCAATTTCGAAAAGATGAAATAGAGCAAATCTTAAAAAATACAAATTTTCTTTCATACAAACTGGGTTCAGATAGTTCTAATTTGTCTGATATCGAACAGTTTGAGTGTATTTTGTTTGCATATAATACGCGTCCACATATTTTTATAACATATATACACATATGTATATATATATATATTTATATTTATATATCGATAATTTGTTAACTTAGAGTACCGCTAGAAACAAAACGAGAACGTCTACGTTATGACGACAGATGCAAAGGCAGGACACCTTAGATTACGCAAACATAGTAGGAAATCTTAGTTCCTGACAATAAGTGATTGTTGGCAAACAATTAAATCGGTTGCTGGTTTGAGGCCTGTTGATCATTCGGATATCCAATTGGTACTGGTGGTAAAATGGATGATGCAGACGACGCAGCTGATTGATGCGGCTGAATAGGCACGGACGAGGGCGGAGTTGTCATAGTTGTCATCGTTGTTGTCTGCATTTGTGGGTATGATGGTACAGTTTCTGCTGTTGGATATGACAGCGTCATCGGAGCAGTCATGTATTGTAGATTCGGCTGGGACATTGGAACGTACATAGGCACAAGAGACGTTGGCGGCGGTACACCATATGAAACTGATGTCTGATGATATTGCTGCTGTTGTGTTTGTGGAATCATTTGTACATGCGTCTCATTGGCATTCGAAATAACATGCGATGGAATTGTAAATTGTGAGACTGTTGGAACTGGTGGTGCTATCGGCTGCTGTATTGATGTACTAGAAAACGGAATTTGCGGCGCTGGAGGTTGCTCTTGTTGCTGTGCTTGTTGTTGTTGTTGTTGTTGCTCCTGTCCTTGTAACTCTGGCGGTGATGGTGAATTGGATGCAGTTAATTGTACCTCAGTAGGATTAACGGAATTCAATAGTTCCGGCGAATCATCCGGACTGAAATATTGTTTGAAAACACTTTGCGTTGGTGCTGAAACATCAGTGTTATTGGGAATTGTAGAAGGCACAATTGAAGGTTGCCTAAAAGTATTTGTTAAAGGCGGCACATAGGGCAAAGTGGGACTTATAGTAGTAACATTTGTTTGATTTATATTAGTATCACCAACAGCAGGCAATAGAGCATTTTCGGTTACCGATCCCTTAACGTCTTTTTTCGGAGCTTCCGCCCGCGTCGGAATGCGATGCAAATATCCATATCCTATGCCACAGCCTAAAGCTCCTTGACCTCCCCAGTCGGAATCTGGTTTGATTGTCACCTCACGGCAAGCATCGTCATCTATATTGTAAACGTAAATTTTTAAAGGTTGCTTCTCGTAGGCCTCAATCAAAGTGAATAAATCGTCATTCTCATGTCGAACAGCCTCGACACCAATTACATAGTCCGTGTATGCCCGCAGTCCGGCCGTTTCAGCCGGTGAGTTAGGATGAACCTCCAATATATGCCATATGTTTTCGTTGGCACGATCGAATAAACAAAAACGTATGCTAACACCGATCAAACCTTGCCCACCCCAAGTCGTACTAGGCGTTAAGGTCACTTCACGTTCCGTATGAGTCTTACTCGAATAGATGGTGCAACGTATCGACTTATTAACGTTTTGCCGAAGCAGCTCTTTCAACATGTCATTGTCCTGATCAAGACGCGTATCACCAATGGCTACTATAAAGTCAAAGAAAGCGTCTAGACCTGCCTGAAAAAACAAAATAAAAAAAAAACAACGGAAACATAAGTTCTTTGTTGATGAAACCATATACCCCTAATCAATTTTATAGCCTTATTAAAGGCTATGGATTATTAATCCAATTCTGTAGAACAAAATTTTTTGCCACTACATATTATAATATATCATGCAGTAAAGGCTCAAATTCGAAATTTACTTACTTGTTGCCCTGGCGAATTATTTTGTACTTTGAGTACGTGGTAGCCACCGGGGACGCTTTGATTTATACCCATTTTTACAATTTTTTCTTCAAAACGACACAATTAAATTTAGAAAAACAAAAACTTGATCGCTTTTTCCTTCCGAAATTGTTAGCGAGACACCAAAATCCTACCAAATCCTGTTGAACTCGTTATTTCTTGCGTGGCACCACGTCTTTATAAATAAAATTCTTTCGATGGTGAGCCCAGAATGTCGATTTATTTTGATATCGATACTTGTGCCTTCGCTCGTTATCGATATATAAACCTCTGCATAAGGTACCGCTCACACCTCAACGAATATTTATTATTGCAGAGTCAGACAAAGTAACAAATGTTTTGAAATAATTAAGTACGTAGAGAAAGACGTGCGAAGAAAAGAGACGGTTATTTGTTGAATGATCTGGAACAATCTGAACTTCTCTTTCAATGTCATGCATTCAAATCGGATGTTTTCAGCATTCTTCACAAGGATGATAGATTATAAGGTTACGACAATCAGAAATTAAAATTTGATTCTTCTGGGCATGTACACTGTGACGTATCGTTAAGTTTTCTGATTGGTTGAAATTATTGAAAAATTTTGACAGATGAAATTTTTCAAGACAAAACCAGTGATGCCAGATTGTGGGTTTTTCCCCATATTGTGGGTTTTTTTCACTCAAATAACGTGACATGGGGAAAAGTATGGGTAATTTTATATCGAAATTTATGCACTACATTTAAGGTATATTTACTACTTATGAGAATGAAAATCGTGTTTTCCCTCTTCCAGTACCATGCATAACTCTTTTTGCTGTATCTAGTCGCGTGTTCCCTAAGTGTTGTAAAGAAACTTGGTTTTTTTTTAAAGTCATGAATAAGACTGCAATTTTAAGTTACTTTTATTTTTTGTTATTTTCTTGATACTTTTATTAAAATATTGTGTTTAAATCCAATGTTCAATTTTGAAATCGGTACGCCCATATTTTTCGTGGGTTTTTAGTTTTTGAAAATGGGGAAAAGTGGGTTTTTTTTCCAATATATGAGGGTTTTTTTTATCGATAAAATCTGGCATCACTGGACAATACATTTAAATGTTCTACATTACGCTATTTACACGTTAAGACATTTCGATAATGAAACAAATTTTCGTTGGCAAGGGAGGCAGGGGGAAGAGAGAAAACCGCTACCATACCACATCCCCGTGCGTCCCTAGCCAACAAAAAGTGTGTTTCGTTATCGAAATGTCTTAACGTGTAAATGGCCTCCATACTCGCCGGTCACACTTATGAAACATGTTTCGAAAACATCCCATTTGAATGCATGAGAAAGAAAGAGAAACAAAGACTGTTTCGGGACATTCAACAAACAACCGTCTCTTTACTTCGCACGTCATTCTCTACTTACAAATTGTTTCAAAATATGTTTTCATACGTGTGACCGGCGAGATACAATATGATTTAAATTAAAGAATTTATGTGCTTACAGCGTTGCCACTGACTTTCGAAAAACATACTACCAATTTAAAACTTTCACAAAACCTGGTTTATATATACTTACATCGTCCTTAAAATAAGATATTCTTGTAAAATTACCAATTAACAAAAAAGTCGCGGGAATGAAGCGCTAAAATTGAAACACCTGCAAGATTTATTAGGAGAGCGAAAAAGAAAACAAGAACGATCCGAAAAAAACCTCAAAAGTGACAGCTCATTGCAAGCGATAGATAGCTTGCGATACCGCATAGACTCCCAACTTAACTACAAAAATTTAACCATATGACTTCGTATTTCGTTCATAGCTTATCGAAAAATTGTTAACCACTACAACTTTTCTAGTTTTTTTTTCAGTGTGCAACAGAATATTTGTTCATTAACCAATTTAGTTCAATCAAATAAAGTTTTAGAAGGACAAGGATCCAAAAGTCTTGTTGAAGCAAATCAAAGAAATTAAAGAACGAAGCTAGCCAACAAGCAAGTGGAACAAGAAAACATTTCTTATGACGAAATGTTTAAATTTATCAAGGTTGGTAGTTTATAATAGGAAGTTTTTATATCATCTGCTCAAATAAATAATAATTTTTATCAACGTTATAAACGTTACTCTCATGAATAGTCGATTCCATAAAAATCTAGCAGAAATTCATTCAAGACAGCTTTATATTTTGTTATGAGTATGCATAAATTAAAAATATGTTACAAAAAGTTGCGAATTTAAAGAGTTTGACTTATTCTTTCTTAGAACAGAAATTCCCATTAAATGGTTAGCTTGTACAGGGATTTCGTTATAAGTTCAAGAAAGCATTATTTCATAGCAGCAGCCACCTGATACTGTTGCTGTAATTTTTGCACTGTTTCACGATGCTTTCCCATATCTTTTTCATAGTTATCCAGCGTATCATTGGAACTTTTCAGCTCCTTAGATATATACTCAATGCGTTTCCCAACATTTTGACGTGAATCTTCCAAGCCTTGCTTAACAAGCACTGGTCCGTAAAGCTTATAAACCTTATTCTCTGGACCGAGCAAATTTAACTCATCCAGAACACATTTGTTTTCGTTCAATTGGCTCTCCAATATCGTTCGTTGTTTCACCAATTTGAAACATGCTGTAAGAGGTTATATTGCTTTATAAGCAGAAGCAATTATTGGATCAAACAAACGGGGAATTATCTTACTTTTCTGTAAATTCTGATGGGCTTCCAATTCGGACTGAAGTTTTTTGAGTAGAGCAGCGCTATTTTTATCCATTTTGGTAATTTTTGTTATGAATGCTTCAAATTTTCTTTAAAATCCCTCAAATGATGTTGAATGCCTGAATTAGAGGGGAAAAACTGTCGATGACACTATCGGGACTATCGATGGCTTATCAATATCGACAGTCCTCCAACAGTATCGATAGCTTCCGATAGTTTTTGTAACTAAACTAAGTCGCCGTTCATATTAAGCGACAAATCATTGGCGACTAATCAGCAAAGAATATATGCGTATTAATGTATTTCAATACCGTATCGATACGCGTATTCGCTCAGTCAAACGTAAATGGTCGAATAGAGATTTATACTTGATTTTGTTGTATGCATATAGCAGCTCTCTCGCTTTTACTTATATGATGTAGATGTAGAGCTGCGCTCGAGCTCTCGATGCTTTAAAACAACTTTGGGATTCATATCTAATGCAAGATACACATGGGCATACATTTGTGCAAACATGTATAGCATACAAGTATGGTATCGAAAAGCCGATGCGTATGTGTATCTTGCATTTGATTAGCGTACGCGGCATGTGAGCAAGGATTGATGAGAGAGAGAGAGAGAGAGAGAGGTTTGTTATTACAGTATTATAGTCTATAATGCGCGGCATGTCAAACATCAGTGTGCGAGCGAACAGCTAATCGAAAAGTTCGTGCTTACGATGTCGCGTGAGCTTGTTGCAATGTATTAATATTTTTCATGATATCAATCGTTGCTTCGGGTTCCACTTCTTTAAATTTATCAAGAAGTTTTTCGTATCATTTTTGTTTAATGACTCTTTTATGGTATAAATCGGTTTTTATCTGCCAAAATTCAGGCAGTCTTTCATATATTTCAAAGAAATCCTTAAAAATGAGCGTTTCATCCACACCATGTTCGCTCTTTAAGTACAAAAATATAAATTAAAAATGCACTGCGTTTGACAGCAGAGCGATTACGCCAGCATTTTGGTTTGATGGCAAACACAAAATATCAAAACCGGGCATGTCAAACCACAAACTACGATATTGCGGCCGTTTACACATACTGTCAACATATTTAACAAAACGCAGTTTGTTGGAGAGAGGAGAGCGGGGAGAGGAATTCCCGCTCTTCTCTATCCGACAAACGTCGATTTACGCCCGTTTACACGTACGTCAACATCGTTCAACAAATCGGTGTTTGTTGGTGAGAGGAGAGCGGGCACTACGTGTATGTCGTCGTTCATATTATGCGACAAGACAACCACCGTGTTGCTCGCTTGTCTTGTCGCATAATATGAACGATGACTAAACGGCCGAATAAAATACATCGAAGTTTTTCGATGCATCGTTTGCAGCCATCGATGTTTTTTAAGCATCGCTAACCAGTGGTGCCAATTTTTGTGTCATTTCGCTCGACACTTTAAAGTCAGCAGTGAATTTTGAATAAACTAGTTTGTGCATTTTAACTATTTTATCCAATTGAACGGGAATCTTAAGATCATAATTCCAATCTCATCATCGAAGAAATTTTTGGAATCACTGCATCATAATAGAAGGAAATAGCATTTTTGTTCGGTGAGTATTTTGTGCCATGTACGATTTGGCGGGAAAGTGCCTTGCTGTTTACTTTTGCAATGCTACCAATCAATTTTCTGTTTGATGTTTGTCTTTGTTTTCGTATTGACTTCATAACGCTTTGTGCGCATATTCGTGTCAATCAATTCATCAAAGCGAGAAATAAAATAATCGCTTTTAAGAAATTAAAAAGAATATATATAAACAGCTAATCAGCCCTTTGGGAAATTTTTATTCGTCTGAGTAAGTGGAATATGCAGTTTTGCGCATTAAATACTATAGACTAAGAAAAACTTGGTTTCTTTGTTTTTGCGTATCAATTTCAGCAGTTATATTACAACACTCATATATACAAAAAAGAAAAAACGCACGAAAACACTGATTAAAGGAAAAGCAATACAAAGGTGGCTGGTTCTTCGTTTCACTGCCCTCTCTACGTTTAGAGTGTAGAATAAAAAAAAAAAAAAGAAAAGAAAATTTGTTAGCTGGAATTGGGAAATTATCACTTCGATTTTGTACAGCTTAACATAAAGCCGTTCAGGTGCCTTAAAATCATAACACAGGCTAGCAATGCTCGACTTGGAAATCGTACCCGAGATATCGCTCGGCTGTGAAACATGGGAATTCGTGCTCGGTATGCACTTTTCCCAGGCGATAGCCATCATTCAGTCGCAAGTGGGTATCATAAAAGGCGTGCAAGTCCTGTATTCAGATACGAATCCCCTGGGAGTGGACCTCATTATTAATTTGCCACAAGATGGTCTTCGCTTAATCTTCGATCCGGTTGTACAACGTCTCAAGACAATTGAGGTTTTCAACATGAAATTGGTGAAACTGAAGTATGGTGGTGTTTACTTTAATTCTCCCGAAGTGCTTCCATCTATCGAACAGATAGAACATTCTTTTGGCGCCACGCACCCTGGTGTGTACGATGCTGCAAAGCAACTTTTTGCACTTCATTTTCGCGGTTTGAGCTTCTATTTTCCTGTCGATAGCAAATTACATGCTGGTTATGCTCATGGTCTGGGCTCTCTAGTGTTCTTGAGCGGTGCATCGCCGGTTGTATCAAAGATGGCACTGTATGCTGGCAGTAATGTTGCAGAGAATCGACCACCGCCATTGCCATTAGCTTGCTATCTTCGCCAAATGTACTTAGAAACAGCGACGGTCATACGCTCGGCGATGGGATCCACTAAGGGGCTAAAATTAAAGCTCTTCACGGAGGGATCCGGACGATCATTGGAGCCACGTCGACAGTGCTTTATAAAAGAAGTGCTCTTTGGCGATAGTTGTCAAGATGTTGCAATGAACTTGGGTGCTCCCAATCGTATATTCTTCAAGAGCGAGGATAAAATGAAAATTCACTCATCGAGTGTTAATCGTCAGGCTCAAAGTAAACGAAGTGATATATTCTTTAACTACTTTACGCTGGGCATCGATGTGTTATTCGATGCTCGCACTCAAACATGCAAGAAATTTATTTTGCATACGAACTATCCAGGCCATTTCAATTTCAATATGTACCACCGTTGTGAATTTCAGTTTCAAGTGCCCTCGGATCGCTCATGCGACGCAGCGACCGCAGCAATCTCGAATAGGAACTGTACCGGAAATGGAAGCGATTCGATGAATGAAGGTATCAATATCACTGCCTATTCGAAATGGGATGAAATAAGTGCCGTACTAGCGCCTTCGGAGCGACCGGTTGTACTGCATCGTGCCAGCTCGACTAATACGGCAAACCCGTTCGGTTCAACCTTTTGCTATGGCTATCAAGACATCATATTTGAGGTGATGGCAAATAATCACATTGCGTCTGTGACGCTGTACAGCTCTGCACCAGTCAAACAAGTAGAACATCTATGGAAACAGCACAAAATGCAGGACATACGCCTTACCGTTGCGTGAATAGAAGAAATCACCGACTCATCTAACATCATCGAAATGGTTGCATGCAACAAAAGGAAAAAAAAAAAAAAAAAAAAAAAAAAATTAAAATGAAAAAATAAAAATGAGATGGAAAAGGAAGACGATGTCGTCAGGGATTGGGAGGATGGTCCAAAATTTCAACTTTTTGTTGATCAGTTGTATCTATATTAGATTAGTATTACAAAATCGTAAATCCAACCTCGAGCCCATCCGCTGGGCAGACTCCTCTACTCCTCTTTACATATTGGAAGAAAAATAATTCGGATCTAAGTATCTAAGCAATACATACACATAGTACATATAGGATGTGTACATTTACTTCACTACATAATTACAAATTATTGTATTTAGTGATCGATTGAAAATTCATTTTAAATAATGAGTACACATTTGTAAGCGTATATTTGCGTGACTCTGGAAACGCGTTGCATTGAATGTATGTGTGCATGCCAAATATATGAGAGAAATATGTAAAAGTCTTCAAGTGCACAATACGGGTATATGAAAAATGTATTTCGTCGAACGTATGTACGTACACATACATATATATATATATATAATACATCTATATATGTATATATATAAATGTCCTCAATCAAAACAATTTTTAGTGGTAATTCCAATCGGAATACATATTAAATTTAAGGAAATTTATTATTAAGAAAGTTTTTAATAAAATTTGGCAAATCTAGCCTTAAAATCATTTTTAGCCAAATTGTTTCTTGGTCGGTAGGGGCAAAAACCAGAATACGTTTTTTTGATTTTTCATTTTTATGTTCATTTGTACCATCAATCGCAGGCCTAAATTTTGCTAAAACTGTAGAAAAACAAAAATTAAATATGAGAAAATGTTGAGAGAAATTTCATTTAAGGCCAGTTAAGGAAAATTTCTATTCGTTAGCAGAGACTTGGCGCAAAACCACTTTAAGGGTACCAATTTTTTTTTTTTTTTTTGAAAAATTTCAAAATAAAATTTAATTTTAGAAATTTTTTGAGTCATTCAGGGGATATATCCCCTAAAACAAAACGGGCGAAAGTGATACAGGCGGAAACTTAGACTCTTTTCTTTTGCGGTAATAAACTGGATCTATTGATTTCAGCGCTGAGATGCCGGAGCTTACAAATGACAAAATGACGCAAGAAGAAGTTGAAGAACAGTCCGCCTATGATTCTACAATGCTACCAGATATGCTGCCAGTATATTACAAACGTCTGTTTCCACATCTTCCATTCTATCGTTGGCTTTCCTATGCAAACTGTATGTTTCTTTCTTAGCATTCGCTTAGTTTTCTCTAACTTATAATTATTATTATTCATTTAAAATTGCCATTCATCTCTTTCTCATTCAATGATCGATCGAATGCAGTGCGAGATACTTTTGTGCGACGTGAAATTTCTTTTACTCTTCATGATGACATATACATTCGTTTTTTGTCCTTTGATACACAAAATGAATTTGAAAAGGAAATCTGTGCACGAAATCCACATAAGATCGATATTGGCCCTGTCATGAATAAAAGGTAACATACATACATACATAACATAGATGATTCGAATATTTGAATATGTGTACATAATTGTTTTGCTTGGACTTTTCCATTTCGTAGGCCTCGTGACTTCCGTTCGTCGAGTTCGACTTTAGAGCCGCAAGAACGTGAATTGGTCTTCGACATCGATATGACCGATTACGATGATGTACGCACTTGCTGCAGTGGAACCGATGTATGCGTCAAATGTTGGAAATTCGTAGCGTTAGCTGCGCGCATCTTGGACTTGGCACTTCGTGACGATTTCGGTTTTGAGCATATACTTTGGGTATTTTCTGGTCGTCGTGGTGTACATTGTTGGGTCTGTGATGATACCGCTCGTGTGTTGGATGCACGTGGACGAGCCGCAGTTGCAGAATATCTGCAAATATCAACACAATTTAATGTCGGCGGTTTCAGCGTGCCGCGAGTTCAGCTAACGGATCGTGTCCATCATAGTGTTAAACGTGCACTGCGCATAATTGAACCGCTGTTTGAGGAAGTCATATTGGATGATCAAAACGTTTTTGGCACGCCAAATGGCATTACATACCTAGCTGCCATGATACCGGATGATATTGCACGAAAAGAACTTTCAGCGTATTTACATAAAAATCATGAACCTGGTGCAGATTCGAGAGCTATTTGGACATCGCTGAAAAAGTTTTCCAATTCGATGAGAACGAATACAACGAATTCGGCTGCCAGTGCTGTTTGGAGTCGAAAACTGAAGCACATTATCGAGGAGATACAAATTGCTATGCTATATCCGCGCCTCGATATCAATGTTACGAAAGGATTCAATCACTTGCTGAAAGCCCCGTTCTGTATTCATCCGGCAACTGGTAAAGTTTGCGTGCCATTCAACGTGAATGCCGCTGGAAAATTTGATCCAACTACGGTACCGACGATAGCGAAACTGCTTCAAGAGATCAACGTTTTCGACGATAAATCAAAAAGCCATCAGGAAACACCAAACGATAAAAGTCGCATCAAAGACTACAAAAAGACGAGCATGTTCAAAGGAGTCGTCGTTTTTGAAGAGTTCCTACGAAAAATGGAGAGCAGTTTCAAGGCAAAGCAAAATGACAGTAAAGAGCAAAAGCTGGATTTCTAAAATTAATCTTCAAAATTAAAAATCCTTGAAATTAGGACATATTGTTCGCGAGGAATATACGATAATAATCACTAAGATATTTAATTTTTTCGGGCTTTTCGATATTTTCTTCATAGCTATTCCCGATTGCATGGTATTGTAGAATATGCTGAGTTCACAAAATTGCTCAAAAGAAATGTCAATGAAAGAAGAAGAATGCGAAATGTTTCGGTTTAATTTAGTGAAATAAACAACGTTTTATTGATTTGACGTTCGATTTTAAATGGAATTGAATCGCTCGACCAATTCATCGATCACCTCATTTTCCGGAATATCGTTTAAAACATGATCTTAGCTCTGATTGTCGTATGTAGACCAACATGATAGCGTTAGTGCATTTGAAATGGAAAGGCATTTCATCATGCATTCCGCCATAATTCTGTTCAATAGCTTCATCTTTACACGGCACGTTGAAACAATATCGTCATGGAATTTAAATCATTTTCCTGCTCTGAGACGAACTATTCTTTCCTCAATTGGTTCAAATTTATTTCTGGAACCGAAAGGATATGAATGTAGGTGTAGATCTAAATGTTCCCGACTCTTATGGGCCTCAAATGTACATTTGCACTGCAATTTGATTGCAGTCTACCTTAATTGAAAACAATGAAAGCATATGGACAAATCCAGCATAAAGTAAACCAAGCGGCCAAAAATAAAATTGGGAAAAACAAAATTTTTTTTAAAATTTTTCGTTAACAGGCTGTTGGGATCTAAGGAAGTGAAGCGCTCAGACGGGGTCGAGCGTATAAACGTTCCTTTATTCCAAAGCTGGGATATAGGAAACCAAGCGCTCAGACAGTGTCGAGCGTATAATAGTCCCTATATTTCCTTTTAAATAAAAGATTGTATCTAAGGTTTAATCCTTTTATTTAATGTTTGAATCCTTAGGTCTAAACAGAATTACTTATCCTAACTTGAAACTGCCCTATGCTTCCGACGTCGTGGCCCGTGGGTGAGTACGCTCGCAGAAGAAGTCCCGTTGAGTCTCAGACTGAGTCTGAGCTTCCAGTCGTCGAAGCTCCGTTTTTATAGATCAATATTGCTGATCTTACAATATTGAATATTCCCATGATCCGCGATCGTCGTCGATTCTTCCAGAACATATTGCATAATCTTGACCGCGACCTTCACCTGCAATTGTACCAACATTGCCATACTGTTGTTGTTGCCTTTACTTCCGTTCACTTAGTGGAGTTGTTTTTGTTGTTGCCAGCGATCGAATTGCAATTGTGCATTGGCTGTTGTAGTGCTGATGTTTGTCAATCGTGCTTATACTGTGCCGGTGTTGTTGTTGTTACCAGCGGCCGAACTGCATGTTTACATTTGTCAGCAATTTACGCTGGACAGTGCTTTTGAGTAGCATGGAATCACTTTGAAGTAGAAATTCATAAATGCAGGTCCACATGTGAGTTTGAGAGAGACTCACAACAAGGCAATGAGTCAAATGTGTGTTCATTCGAATAAAAATTTTGTTTTTTGTAAGAACTTTTCGCATCAACAACATTTGTCAAGACTTAAAGCATTTCTAAAATGTTTTCCTTCTATTTGTTGTTCTTTACAATGCGCTTTATAGAACGCCTCCGTTGCTCGAAGCTTTCTCAAAGATGCAATATGTTGCTGTTTTTTTTTTTATGTTTTTTTTTTTTTTTTTAGCATTATTTTTAAGCTCCAAATCGATCTATAATCAGATAATTAAATACTGCAACGGCCAGTGAAATAAAAATTTGAAACAATTTATTTTGAAGTGAACATACACGTAACTAGAAAATGAAAAAAATTTTAATTTGCTTAATCCTTTGTTACCACACGAATCGTCATAGACAACGTAAGCGGATGAGTGGCGCTATCGATTCATCTTCAGTATCTTCGATTCTAGCTTCTATATGGAAATATCCGTCTTCGGCCGGGCTCGCGTCATCTAAATTAGTTTCATAAATTTCACCGTCCTCTCCCACCCGCATTCGAAATATTTTTGTGTCCTTCGAAGATGTTGTACATGGGGCAACATCCAAATGTACAGTTTGTGGCAGCAGTGCGCCTTTCCCGATTATTACTTTCGCATTGAGTTCATCCTGACCATGCCAGATTTTCAGATCTTCTTCGATGCATGCGCAGGGTTCGTCTGCAGTAAGTTCAACATTGCTTTCTGGATTTACAAGAAAGCTCGCTTGACGTGCGCAACCGATCGCAACAACCTCATTGCTCGGTAATGTTGAGTATATTTTAGTACTTGGAAAATGCGTCTCGATTGCTGCTTGCAATTTAGGTATTTCCGTTGTAGCGCCAAGTAAAACGATCGCGTCAATTTTCTCGATATTATTTTCCGTAAGTGCACTCTCCACGGATTGATTGAGCGTCCCAATGAATTCATTAATAACTGGTTGTATGAGACTCTCGAAACGAGCACGTGACATTTGCATATTAAAATCGATGCCGTCCATAAGTGAATCTATATAGACTTGCGTGGATGGAAGCTGTGTCAATATATGCTTGCAATTCGCCGCCGCAATTCTAATTTTTGCCATCGAACGACGACTTTCATGGGGATCGAGCTTATATTTCCGATGGAATTCATCGCATATGAATTGAACTAACGCCCCATCGTATCGTTTCCCGCCAATTGAAAATGGACCAAAACTTTTCAACTGCGTATAAAGTCCATCACGTACTGCGTATATTGCGAAATGACTCCAAAGGCCGCCACTTTTAATTGTTAGCACATGACCGTGACATATTTTCGAAACCGTTGACGGTTCCTTTGCTTTCTTCGTCTCTGCCTCGCCAATTCTATAGGCTAAGACTGCGGCCGTAGATTCCGTAATCAATTGCGCAACATGGAATCCTGCTGATTCTGCAGCTTCCGCAAGAAGAGGCCATGCAGTGCTCGGGTAGTAGCTTGGTATTGACAAGACAACAATTGGCTTTTGCGTTGCATCATTATAATACTGGCGTGCTAATTCCAATTCAGCCTTTAGCAGCCGCACGTGAACATCGAAGGGTTTTAGGTATTTCCTCTCTTCTCTCTCGCCATCATCTGCTGACGCATCATATTTTAAGATGAAACTATTGCTATCGTTGTCATAATCGCAAGGAATATCCTTGATCGCTGATTCCAGATTTTGTTCGTCCAACTGCTCAGTTGGAATAAGAAGCTGGAAGCTATTTGCAATACCATGCGCGGCTTTAGTTGCAAGTTTCTGCTTTGCAGTCAATCCACATTCTATGTCATCGCCACCGTTCCAGAGCAGACAAGCGTGCGAAACACGATCACCCTGTTTATTTGCAATAACTTCCACACTTCCGTCAGCTTTAACGTAGGCTATGCAGAGTGTACTATTGCCAATTTTGATACCGAAGCGAGGCCACATGTCGCAATTTTTACTTCTCTTATATGTCTTCTTAATTTACCTTGCCGTATATCAAATAGAGATGGATAAATTCAGTAGCAAGCTATTTTTAATCGATTACTAAGAATGCAGACGATACGTCGATATTTCGATTTGTGGCAGCACTGAAATCAAGACAGTGCTGCTAGTTTGATTTTTTTCCTGATAAAACCTACGCAGCAAATCACGTTTCTGGTAAATTTTCCAAATTTTCTCAAAATTTTTCCAGGAATGTCTCTTGGTAAAGCTAAATGGGCATCGGGAACTTTATTCGAAAACATTTTGTGTACATGTAGCAACTGTCCCTCTCTTGCACCTTGGAAATCGCATATGTGTGTGTGAACATCAAAATACTTGCATTTGTGTTGGTAACATTTCGAAGCAGATTTTATTGGGTAGGTGATAAAATCTCTCCGAGGCGTCAAACGCTTGTTATAAGGAGCCCCGAGGGTAAATCTGGCTTATAACTCGAGCGCAAAACAGCAGATAGTAAAAATTTTGCGCGCGGAAATTAACTATTTTAACTATTGCAACTGTGAATTCGACCGCATTATGCAAAGTGCAGTGTGCATAGCATTCAAATTGTTAAAGCGAAAACAGCTGGTTTCAATGTTTGCTTTCGTGAAAGAAGGAGAAGCAAATATCGCGCATATTTTGCGCATCACAGTAGGCGTGCAAAATTTGCGAGGCTGCGGAAACTATTTTTCATACAAAATAATTTGCGAGCTCGCGAAATTTCCGAGGGCGCAAATTTTGCGTACCTGCTTGAATACCACTAGTTTTTTTTTTTTTTTTTACAATTCCTAGCAGTGTGACTCCACGGGCCATAGTTCATGTCTGAAAAGAACGTTAGCATGAAGTGGAGTAGATGATGAGTGCTCGACTCAGAATCCGAAGATCGCGGGTTCGATCCCTGGCTGAGGCGAACAAAAATTGTTAAAAATAGATTTTTAAAAATTTTCGAAATTTTCAAAGAGAGAGCAAAGATGAGAGTTATCAAACTGGTTTCTATAAATTGGCATTTAAAGAGAAGAAGAGCAATGTGCTGCTCTCAAATGCTTTTTTTGCCATCGCACCCCCTAGAATGACATTGTCACCGGTGAATTCACTGTCCAACTCCTGTACAAATGTCATACAAAGTTTTCATATGAATAGTCATGCATACCGGATCCAAAGTCACCCTGACTTCATCGATGATGTCAGCGGGACATTTGCCAAAAGACATTTCGATAATGAAACACACTTTTTGTATACTAGGGACGCGCGGGGATGTGGTATGGGAGCGTGTTTCTCTCTCCCCCCTGCGTCCCTTGCCAACGAAAATTTATTTCGTTATCGAAATGCCTCAACGTGTAAATAGCGTCCAAGTGGTCCTCATGCAGGTTCGCAAATTTCACGAAATGGGAAACTTTGCGAAATGGTAAAAGAACTGTTAAAATTTGTAAGCCAACAGGAACTTGATGCCTACAAGTCGAATTCATAAATAAATTTCTTTTTTTTTTTGTTGATTTATCTGCTTTATTTCGATTTATTTTATATTATATATTTTTTATATTATATATATTTTATATTATATGTATTTTTATATTACACTGTGGTTCTGGAAGAAATTTTACGAAGCGTGACAAGCTTTCCCATTGGGTTTTGCTTCGCAATACGATGGAAGTTTTTTTCGCAAAGCAGATTCGGGCTGACTTATACAGTCAACCAAGTTTGATGAACCGGAAAAGTAAGGTCAAGTAAGTTTAAGCATTTGTTCCAAAAAGTAAAATTTTATATGAATAAACATGAATTTTGCGAAGTGCTTTCGGAGGGTCGCTCATGCAACGTCGGAAAATTTGCGAACCTGCATGAGGACCACTATAGACATGGAACTAGATATACAATAATTCATTGGCTATTACTTACCCCTATACAATTCTTACTCTTTACTTCCTTACTCGTTTGATCAGTTGAATTTTGGATGTAAAAACCCCTTGAATGAATGGACTCAAAATTTAAACGCTTTTCAAATGTTGCCGTCGTAAAAGCTCCACAGAAAAAAAATTATATTATATAAAATACTATTTTGACTCTTATAAACGGTTTTTTTTTTATTGGTGAAAAGGCTTAATATGCCAGTCCGCAAATCTTAAATGGTAAGGATTACATTTGAGATACAACAAAATTTAAAGATTAAAGCGATAAACTTAGAAGTTAAATACAAAGCACAAGAGCTTGGGCAGATATTAATATGCACTTTGCTCTCAATCTTATACAACCCCATGAAAATTGTCTTGGTCTAATTTGTCTTTGTGACGATAACAGGTTTTTCGGGGTATCAACTCAGTTTATCGACGAAATAACATTTTCTTTAGCTTTGTTTGTTCACTTAATTTTTTATGTCTAAATAATTACATTATTCGCTGATATCAGTGGAATCACGTTAATTATCAACCCAATTCGAAACCAAATCAAAAGGGGCACGTTAAAAAACAAAAGGTTCTATGAATTGGAGGATCGTGTAAACGTGTGCATGCTGGATCGATGCCTTCGTACACATATTAATTTTAGTACAATAAAAACACAACGAAGCTATATATGAAAATTTTAAAATTCTGATGAAAAGTATATATGTACACATATAAGAATGAAATTGAATGACATTCTAATCCGCACATGTCTGCACAACACGTGTATGATCGTGTGTGGCCTGTTTAAAAATGATTGAACAGTTTTGTTATGTTCGTCATCATGGGTAATTTTGAATTATGTATATACATATACGATAGGTACATACAGTCGAATCTGGATATAACGAGTCCCTGAAATATTAAACAGCTGGAAATAGTGAACTCTTTTTTGTTACAGGGAATTTTCTAAATAATCAGGCTAAGATTTTCGCCCGGGCCCACAATTGGCATGAGACTTTTTTTCTTGTCGCACATTTTTGTGAGGGGACCCCGGAAAAAAAATCGCCCGGGCACCAGATTTCTCTCTACGCGCCTGTAAATAATGAACAAAACATGCAATCTCGTTAATACGAACACAATCTGGATACAATGAACAGGACGTGCAAAAATTAATTTACTATGTCCAGATTCGACTGTGAAATTAACTCTACAAGACGAGGAATTTGTTCTTTTCTCATTTCGTCCGATTTTTTAATTATATTCTAGATGATCAGCAATTGTTTCCTATACCATCGCTGTTCTGAAATACAATAGAATTCTCATAGGAGAGGCCTCAAAAAAATTTATAAACTGTGTCATGTGAACTGCCAATGCCTTTATTACAGTGGACATCGATTTTGTGTTGTTTTTTTTTTTTTTTTTTTCATTTCTTTTTAGTTTAGTTTTCACCTATGTATTTATCTCTTATAATTATCCTTAAGTTGGAGTTGAATTAATGCTTCCGAATTGTTGTTGTCGTTAACTTTCAATGATCATAAACAATCGATCACAACAAGCGTTCAGTGTTATCCAGCTTCATAAATTACACAAACCTATTTATTGATGCTATATATATATATATGTATATATGAAAAATCTTATTGACATAAAGTTGAGTTTTTTGAATGCTCATAGTTTTTTGAACGATTAAGACATTTGCTTGACGAAAAATAAAATATTGTGACGTAATCGTTCTTATAACACAGTTGAATGTGAACGAAAGTCTTACAACGAGCGATAAAATGCATTGGGAAACCGTTGAATTTTTACGGAATCGTAATTTAAAAGGGATCGAAAGTAAATAAAATGAAGGCTCTGTTTTTACTGTTTGATCGATTATTAGTTGTCTCATTGTCTTTTGTTATAGTTTTCGAACAAAGCGGTAAACATATATACATATACACTAAAAGAAAAACGCATTTGACGCAATGAACCCGTTTTATGTACCTATTATTATTTATTTAAATTTTTCCACAAGGCGTTTTATGTTTTCTTAAACAGGTCATAGGGCTCGTTACTAAAACTTTCATAAGCATTCGTAAATTTCCATTTTTCTGATACGAAAAAAAAAAAGAAAAAAAAAAGAAATACAGAATACAACAGAGGACGATAGAAGTGTTATATAAAATAAACAAGTTAACTTTGCCTGGTTTCTGCTGTGAGTGTCCTGGTTATGATTTCTTAATGCTACAAAATTAATATCTATCCTTTTTATATGTTTATTTTCTCTTACATTTTAATCTCAAATATTGCGTATTGCATATATCTGCACGCGTTCACATGCACACGCATGTATGTGTGTGTGTGTTTATCTTTTACAGTTTATAGAATGTATTCTAACGTTGGATTGGCATTTTGTTTACATTAATATTTATATATATATGCATAGTTTTCGTAATATACGATTAATTCAATGAAGCATTTACCAAGGGGAGGACTTACATTTAATTACATTGTTTACTTTTTGTTTAATTTTCATTCAAATGTTTTTGAATGTTCCTTTTTGATTTTTTCCTTTGATAAAAGATATAATTTGCATTTGTATTTTTAACTCTCATTACTTATCAAATTGTAATTATAAAGTATTCAATTACTCTCATTATAATTCAAATTTGCTTTTGTTGCTTTCTCAAGTTAATTCCTTTTTTTTTTAACTCTAAACAAAACAACAAAACTACTTAACATTTTTTTTTTTATATATATTTTTATATTTTTTATATATTTTTTTGTATTTTTTTTTTTTTTTTTTTTTGTGATTTGTGAATCAGCCTACTTCAATTTTATGTGTAAAGTCCGTAAGATAACTTTCCTTAGTGTATAAGCTAAGATTTTTCTTTTTGCAAATCATGTAAAAAAGAAAATGTAATGAAGGTTCATAAAAGGATCAAAAATGAATATACATAAATACATATATCAATATATGTTTATATATAGCGGTGTGCTCGATGTTCTTTAAAGCGACTAGTGACGTGGAACGTCGCGAGATCCAATTACGATAAATCTGTGGAAAACGAGTAAAAAAAAAAAAAAAAACAATAAAGTTGTATTATATTGTAAAAAGGACAACACGAATTGATAGTCGCCTTCCTATTTGGAAGTCGGTTAGAAAGGTTCCTTTTCTAGTTTAAAAATATGCGTAACACCGTAGTTATTCCCTGCTTAAAATCAAAACTCATGTTCAATTGAATATGTAAAAATCGACGCGTTTTCGAATCTCAGCTGGAATTAGTTAAAGGTAATAAATAAAATTTTCAGCTAAAAACTGTATGCGACCATAAGCGGTTAAGTGTAATTTGCAATACATACGACGAGAAGTCGAACAGACGCTTCCTCACAAGGTCGACACTAGAAAACTATCAACTGGAGGGTGTGATGGTGAAAAAGTATTTGAGAGCTGCGCATGCTCTTTTCTCTATAAATGTCTATTTATTAGTGTCCGACCGAAGGTTCGGCTTCGGCTTCGGTAATCGGCATAATCGGCCAATTCTTAATCTTCGGCTTCGGCTGGAAAAAGCCGAATATTTTTGCATTTGAATGGAAGTAAAAAAGTCACGATAGATTTTCAATTGCTTCATTGAGACCTTTTACACTAGTGAATTATTGCCGTAAATTTTTGCACAATTGCACAAAATTTTTCAACATTAAACGCATGGCCGAGAAATATTTATCTGCCCCTCCAACAAGCGTGGCCAGCGAACAACTCTTTAGCGCTGAGGTGTTATTTTGTTTTTTGTGCTTGTCAAATGAATAAAGACTGATTTTGTTTCCTTACTGTAAAATGTTTTGCATTCGGCTTCGGCCTTCGGTCTTCGGCCGAAGTCTTCAACTCTGCCGATTGTTCGGCTTCGGCTAAAAATCCACCTTCGGTCGGACACTACTATTTATAGAAATCATTTGAAACAGTTTTCGTGTCTTCTCTCGGTGTATTCTAAATATTTTTAAAAATCATTTTTTACAATTATTGTTTCCCTCAGCCAGGAACCCAACTCACCATCTTCGGATTGTTAGGTACGCAACGCTACTCACTGCGCCACGTCATGCTAAAACTAAACTGACGCTTTAAACTTTATTTAAATTGAAGTAGCCAATGAGATTCAAACACATGAACACCAACCTTCTACGATGACATTGTTACCCACCCAAGGTGTCATTCGTGACAATGTCATCTATATGTCCCGGTGAAATCACTGTTGGCTTTGTTCGGCAGGAAATATTTTTCTACTGGGTACCCAGTGAAGAATGCAAATAAACACTTAATACGCTTAATACGCATGGTATCCAGTGTTGACGATTCTGTGAAAGATCGCACAGTATGTAGAAAATCTGTACGGTAAAACCTTAAATATGCCAGCAATTATGTCCGGAAATAGATGCGGTTCTTATATAAAAAGCAGGCGTAAGTAAAAATCCTTAAAATTATGATTTCAAGTTTTTATACGGTTATAATATGAAAGTGATCGTAAGGTAGAGGCTTCTTTGTATAGGGGCACAGCAAATGTCGTTCGAAAAATAGCATTTATTATACGTTTGTTTGAACAGCAGTTTTTGAAATGAATATAAGTCTGCTTACATGTCTGTTTGCATTGAGTTTCGAAAGAATTTAGATAGATTGACGAGAGAAGAATTTTCATAAAAATTTGGAAAGTTCATCAGCTAATAATGTGATGTCCTAATTAGCGTATGCAATGAATGTGAAAAAAAGACTGCAGTAACCGAGATCCATTGGAATTTAATATTCTCGCTGCCACTAATACTACTTGAGGATTGAGGAAAAAGAAAAACTATGGAATTGAATGCTCTTATCACTTTCAAATAATTTTATTTGCGTACTTAAATGCGAAAAGTTCTGTTTTGTACTTACAGCTTGGTGCCGAATCATAACGCCTTTGAATTTGATCATACGTAAATTTGACAAAAGCGTCATATTGCTCAGCAAGTTTTGTGTTTAAGACAGCGTCATACTTTTCACGAATTTCTTCTTCACGTTCCTTAAGCATGCGCTCGCAGATTAATTGCACCTAAAGCATTTTGAAATAAAAGAAAATCGTTAATTGCGAATGTAAGGTGAACAGGTAATATAGCCCTTACTTGTTTGAATGTAAATAGTGCTTTGTCCGGATTACGCACTATGCTCGGTGGGCTCTCCGGACGACGTGGGCTATCTGGTCCCATTTCCGAGCCACTCGACTCAGAATCTTGCATACGTTCAATAGCGGCTGTTGAAAATGATAGCTGCTTGCGTTTATGCAGTCTTTTGATTTCATCGCGAATATCGCGTGCCATCTTATCTATAAAGGCGAGTTCATAAAGTCGATTACATAGAAGAAAAAAAAAAAAAAAAAGGTCAAGGGAGCGGAGAAGGGGATTAAAAAATATTTTACCTGGGGAGATTTTAGAAATGCGTGCTTCGGAAAAAGCTACTTGGTATTTCGATGCATGACTAAATCTTGCTGTCATTCGCGTCGATAGATGATACTGCTTGAGTTATTGCGAGCTCTGGTTCACGGCGTGAGGACTCGTATGCATAAGCCTGTCAACCGAAGTTGATGCATAGTAAAACAGTCAAGCCGAGAAGGGGAGACAATATTACCAGATAGCATGCCCAAAAAGAGAATTGACAACGGCGGCTGCTTTGATGGTATTATGGATTAAGCGATTCCCAGTCGAGAGCACGTTTAAGGGTTGCACAAGCCATGCTTAATTAATTTAAGATGAAGTTTGATGTAGACAAAGAGAAAAAGGACTGGTGGTTCTGTCGTCTTGAGCGTTGGTACTTAAAGACACTGCTACGGCACTTGGATGAAAACTGTTAAATTATATTTCAATGCTCAATTATTAACTTTATTTAATTTCGAATAATTCGATTTTCCTATATTACTTAATCAAATTACGGATTGGAGAATAACGATTGAATTTGTATTTATTCTTGATTTTTTTAATTTGAATATCGAAATTTCATATTTTAAAAATTAAATTGAAATAATAATAAGTAATAATAAATTTAATAATATTATAATTAATAATAATAATAATAATATATAATAATAAAATAAAATTAATATAAATAATAATAAAATAATAAAATAATATAACAAATAAAATAATAATTACATAGAAAAGGACCCTAGCATTACATCAGACCTATGTAGAAATTGTAATATCTACAAAGAGACAATTGAACATATAACCAACGGATGCCCCCCAATCATAACAGGAACTCAATACACGCAGAGACACGTTTTAGTAGCTAAAATTATACACCGAGAACTTATGCAAACACGATTTAAAGTTAATATAGCCGAACAATACTATAAGTACGTTCCAGAAAGTATAATCGAAAATGAAAACCACCTTATATATTGCAACAGAACAATACACACAGACAGGGCAATACTAAACAATCGGCCGAATATCACCATTGTAGACAAAACAAACAAGAACAAATATTTTCTTGAAATATCGGTACCAAGTGACTCTAACATACGCAGGAAGTGTATAGAGAAATTTGAGAAATATTTACCCCTATGTGAGGAGGTAAAGAGGATATGGCGTCAAAACACTGTGAAAACAATACCATTCGTTATATCAGCAACAGGAATTCTGCATAAAACATTTCTAAGAAACCTAGAAGTTGGTCTAAACAAAACTACCCACTACGACATCCAGAAAGCAGTTATTTTGAAAACAAGTAATATAGTCAGAAGCTTCCTTAACCTGCAGTAAAAGGAAAAACTACAAACACAAAATATTTCCCGCAGGGGCATTGCCTTGAGTAATGACGGGTGTTACGACCCCGCGGACCCTAGTATGAGTTGCATCAGGTAAAGTGGAAAGCAATCCGCGATAAGACTCTCCGGAGCACCAGGTTAAGCTTCCCATGATCCTTAGTAAGCCATACCGATGCGCAGTTAAACAATAATAGTCAACAATAGTAAACAAATAAACAATAGGTAATCGACAATAAAACATAAATATAAGAACAAGAAAAGTGTCGATACGACTTGCAGTCGAAACCTGCCGTCGTGCTCGGTGTAAATGGACCCCGTCTAGCGCGGTATGCAGGGGGAGAGGGTGGCGTGGGATATTAATAATAATAATAATAATAATAATAATAATAATAATAATAAATAATAATAATAATAATAATAATAAATAAATAATTAATAATAATAATAAATAATAATAATAATAATATAATAATAATAATAAATAATAATAATTAATAATAATAATAATAATAATAATAATAATAATAATAATTAATAATAATATAATAATTAATAATAATAATAATAATAATAATAATTAATAATAATAATAATTATTAAGAATAATAATAATAATGAGGCTGCTCTGTCTATATCCAATAATCAGTTACTCGCACAGTGAATTTTTCGATCGTTTACAAATGGGTGCGTAGTTACTACATATACGAAAACCATTTAAATGAGTGTACGTTGTGTATGTGTGTGTCTGTGTGCAGGGACACTCAGGTAAAATGGAACCTGCTCCTAATACTTCAACGCACTTTTCTGAGATGCAGTTTCTTAAATGTTTCAATGCATTCTTCAAAGGACTTATAAGAAATTCTTGTAGTTGCAGTCAAATTTGAAGAGCAGCTGGTCATTCGAAAAAAAAAAAATCGAATAAAAATAGGGGTTGAAATATATACATAGTTTGTTCTTAAACTTCTTTGACTCGATACCTGCGATGCACCCAAATGGTTTTTTTTTTTTTTTTTTTGTGTTCACACCATTGAGTTGTTCATTTCAATAATGATAAGTTACGCGAGTTGAATTGTTGGTCTAATCGCAAAGAAAAGTATAGAAGCGATCTCTTTCCCGCACACTGCCAAAGACTCTATCAACGAATTTCTCCATTTCAAAACACGCACTCCTCAGGGTTGTTAAAATTCGTACGCTTTGTCGTACGGTTATTTAAAGTATAACGCAATATTAGTTTAATTTAAATTCACAGTATTTAAGAAACGATACAACATGTATCCTGCGCTATATATATGTACTCAACATTTTCAAACACTCCTTAAAGAACTTGCGTCCAAAACGACTGCACACCAATCGAAAAACAGAAGTGCGTTTCGTCTTAAAATATGAGTCATTCCAAATAGAATCAACTGCAAATGGTTGAAATGTCGATTTTGTGCAAAATTTGAAGATTTGGAGTTTTCCAGAATAAAGGAAACACAATCCCCGTTCACAAAGGTGTAATTTTATCCATTGAAAATACATTCTTGAAATTGCACTGTACTCGTACTGTATTTTCCATCCCTAACACGCACACACTCATCGATTTTAATAAAATTCATTCATTGCCCATTCAAACTTGCCTAAAAACTATCAAATAAGTTTCCATTTTTACTTTCTCAATTAATGATCAAATTGTTGTACTAACCTTTTTTAATTACGCCTTACGAAACTCGATGAAATAAGTGAAACGAATGGATATCAAAGTATTTTCTCGCCCGACTTCTTTATGCGTTGAAGTATCGAATGTGTCCAATATGGCCGCTGGGCTTGCACTAAGAATATCGATATATTTCGATACATAAATGTTATGATTCTAAATGATGGCTTGAAGGACGAACAAGTTTCGTTTGATGGATGAAATAAACGTATAACAGTTTGGTTATTAAATCTAAATAAGTTTAAGACATATAGCAATGGCTTTTGTGCTTCTATTCAAGCCATTCTGAGTTACAGAAACCAAGGACGACATTAAAAAGGCTGCGTATTCCGATTATCATTCATGTATAACACTTTTGCTTTTTTTTAACGTTCGTCAGTGCTAATCTTAGCTCTAGCTATGAAAAAATCTAACAAAATGGTCCGAAAGTATATAACACGATATTAAAGTGAAAACTTTCCAATAGGATAATGCAAAGGAAAGGAACAAAACATTTCATTATTGGCACTGAAGTTCTGGTCGTATCAAATATCCGCCTTGAAGCAACAATTTATTTGATATAAAAGGACTTGAGGAAAAAGTGGGTTTTGCGTACATACTCATAACCTGATAAACAAGCGCCTCCTTACACCCCTATCAGTGCAATATTTTCTTTTATTTTATGTGTGTATATATTGTAATCGCAATTAATGTTTTCTTATCATTGAATCTTTCTAGGCATATATATTAATTTATCGATTTTTAGTGTGCTCCCAATATTTCCTTATCGATTTTTAAGCATGAAGCTGGCATAGGAAATATAGATGGCATAATTATATATTTATCTGATTTTTTAAATTGAGACATGTTTTCGACTATCCGAAAAAAGCCTGTAGCTCTAAGATATTTTATTCTCTCGCTCTTAGCCCTTCCTGCATTTTTCCAAACAAAATTCAATTTAACTTTACTATCTTTTTTATATCATCTTAAAAGTTAATAACTTTTTCGATGCGTTAGAGAAAAATTTCAGTTCTAAGAACCAATCGTTCACTGTGCAATACACGCAAACATAATGAAAACGAGTTCAGCTCCATTCGGTACGGCCCTGTACTTTCTAGAGATACAAATGTGCATACTTGTACGTAACACATCAACACGTGCGTGTAAAAGAAATCCTAGTCGGAAATTATGTAATATTTACGCACGCTATGTTAACCAATTTTTTTGAGTTTTCGTAATTCATAAGCCATCTCTGGCAAAGGTCCTCATTGATAGTACATTGTCCTTTAAAAAGAAAGCTTTAACCAATCGGTTCGTTTCTTTGTAACAATACGATTTATCTCAAATGAGAAGTTTATTTTAACAAAAAACAACACGCTCGGCGTATATTTATATGTCTTATGTTCACATTTTGTCCTGTTCCCTTCGTAACCGCTTTCCATATGTCCGAGATACCAAATTCCAAGAGTCCATAAACCGATCCATGCACATTGAGATGCATTTCTATGAAGGACAGAGTTGAAATGACATATATTTAAGAATACTCAGTATACAAACCTGTTCCAATGAATCTAGTTGAGTTCCTGGCTTGTTAATGCATTTCATAAAACACTTTTCTGTCATTTTCTATAAAGAAAGATAATTCATTTTACAGTAGCTGCAAACACAGGGGAGAAATTATTTTATGATCCAAAACTAGAAATGAAAGCAAATTCATCCAGTGACACTATTTCTCGCAATCATTTATATATGACTGACAGAAATCGTTTCTAAGCATGCTACGGAAGTCCAGTGCGCTGATCAGCTCAATATGAAAAGAAAAATATAAATTTGTTAACGTTTTTCACGTTTGCTTACCGTAAGTAGTTCCTGTGCATTTGCTACGGCGATCTGCTGTTTCACCCGATCCATTAGTTCTCCCTTTTCGCTACTTGATAATGATGCCATTTTAGTGGGTATTTTTCTTCAATTTTAATATCTTCTTAACAATTTTATTTTAAATTTCAAAATTCATGAAAATTCGTCCAGGTGATTTGAGTTAGTGATGCGAATGATATATCGATATTTGATATCGGACCTACATCATTATTGGTGTTGTATGTTAATATTGTAAGAAACAAATTGTTATTATTTATAACGAACTCGTCTTTTCAAATGGCTCAGTTGTTTTTATTATAACAAAGATGAATTTAAATTATTTATTTAAAAAAAATTTTAATGTGAACTTTCAGATAGTAAAAGAGCAGAAACCAATAGTACGGTTTGGTCTGTTTTAAGCCTTACAACCTATTACCTTACAACTACCTTGAGTAAAGTTTTTGTATTAGGGGCTCGCTCCAGTTCTGTCAGAAATGAAAAACTTCATATAAAAAAACACTTCAGAAATTTTCTTATTCATTTCTGAAGCGTTTTATAATATGAAGTTTTTTTATTTCTGACAGAACTGGAGCGAGCCCCTTAGCCAAAATTAAATTAATTAATGATTCAGTAAAAATAATTAAAATTTAGCTTGCAGCTTCCACTATACAGTCGCATATCGGATGCAAATCACAAAATGCGCCCATTTACACAACAGTTTGTTGGAGAGAGGAGAGCGGGGAGAGGAATCCGATTTGTTGGACGATGTTGACGTATGTGTAAACGGGCGCTATTGCCACAATTCAACATTTCCATATATTAATGTTTTAAAACGAAAATTTTAATCGGAAACAGAACCAAACGGGCCTTAGTTTTTTTTTTTTCCATCATTAGTATACTCGTGTTTATGTTAAACGAAATAATAAAGATGAAATTTTTAAATTTTAATATTTTCTCATAGAAATGCTAAACACCACATTTTCAATCCGATCTCAAATATATCAGCTTGGAGACCGAATATTAAGAAGCACCTTCTAATATCTATTTGTTTCAGTATAAGTTAAACAACTGAAGATTTTTCACAAAATCGACGGTAGCTCCAAAACCAGAGCTGAGAAAAAATTTTCAAACTGTTCCTTATGTCACCAATACCACCCTAATCCAAAATTCTTAACAAAATCGCGGCAGCAAACAAAAAGTTTAATTTTTTAAACTTGTGCAATTAATGTGTTATTATTTTTAAGATAATCCGTTTGTGTTCAATAGGTGCTTACACCCGAAATTTTCCTAAGATTATTTATACTGATTTTGTTTTATGTTCAATTATTCCTTTCAGTTTATTTAGAAATCTAGACAAATGCAACATGTTTCTCCTTATTATGCAAAGGACTTTTCCCTGGTCATATGATGACTTAATAATTGTAGAAAATTAAATTTACTTTTCTAGACACATTTGTTGGATAGTTTCAACTTCAATTGAAATCGCCTTACGATAGTAAGTATAAAAATATGAAAAATTGCAAAAGTCCAAGCATTAATCGCGTAGCATTTTCCAGTTGTTAAGCCAATAAAACATTTTGGCATCGATCATGCAATTTGAATAAGGGATAGTAATGGAAAACATATATTTTTTTTTAAATGGCTTAGTCGGTTGCGTTATCGTTGTAATCGTTGTTTGTTTATTTATTCCCACCCCAGCCGAGGAATCCTTTAACGAAGCCCGTAATCGATGCACCGCCTTTCTTATTAGGCGATTGTAATTTATCTTCCAGATTGGGTAGCTCCAAATAATTGAGTGCCAAGTCAAAGAAGAGTGGTTTACATGGAATTGCTTTCATATCGGGCGTGATCTTATAGACATTCGGTGTTTTTGTGTGCAACGATTGATCTTCTTTGTATTCGTTAAGGCGTTCATATAGCGGCTTCGTTGATTTGCTCGATTTGGATGAATCCGTTTTGCCTGCATTGTCGTCGTCTTCTTCAAGGACACTATATGCGTGTGCTGAAAATTTACAGCTATCAATAATCGAAATTAATTGCTCCAGTCCGGCCTTGCGATTGGATTCGAACTCGTTGGGCGATTTCCCCGACAGTGCTATTTTAGCATAGTTCGAAGCTCTTTCGTAGAGTGCAACGCCTTCCTTCCATTTTTTCATATCGATTAAAGTTAATGCTATGTAATAACATCTAAAGGCCTTAAACGTTTGGGACAAATTTCCAATTTCGGCTTGGTAAGCGGCGTCGTCTTCCAATCCTTGTATCTGTTGAAGCTCGACGACGTTTTGCAATATTATTTCGTAAAGACGTGCAAGATCTTGGGAACGCACACGTTTACCATCACCAACAACTGGAGTCTTTTGATTTGGATCCTCAAAGTTTTGTTTAGCCTGAATAAAAAAATTAAAAATATTTCAATAAAAACACTATATAATAAAGCACTGATGATCAAAAATCATAATTCCAGTCCACTTACTTGCTCAACCAACAAGAGATTTCGTTGCAATGTGCGACTGTGACGTATATAAGAAAGATATGCTAATAAATATTGCACTCCGGATACAGTTTGGCCAGTGGTTAATGAACGCAATTTGACATCCTGTTTGATTTCTTCCTTAACTGCCTGAATAGCATCTTTGCAATCCATAAGAAAACGTTCAATCAATTCAATTTTAGCATCCAATTTCGTTGCTTTATCCAAACTTTTGTCCAAATCCTGTGCACTAAGCAAGAAGACACGGACTTTCTCAGGACGTACAGTTACTTTCCGATTACGCCAATCGATTGTCTGCAATCCCTCGCTACTTTCGGCCTTTGTCTGATTCACCAAAACATCCAAGTTCTCCAGTAATCCCTGTGCACGCATTTCCAATAAATCGTCAATGTTGCCAGCGGTATTTCCACTTCCACTAATATTGTAAGCACAATAGCGTAAATTGGGTGTGAATTCATTCACCTTCACGCGGTATAACTCTTGTTCATCTTCGGGAAGGGCTTTTGCTAGATTCTCATATACAACTTGAGCGCGCTTCAAATGCTCTCCTGCCGTTTTCCATAGTTGAAGTTCAAAATGCAATGTACCGTGCAACCAAGAGACATACGCTTCACATTCAAGCTTCGTTCGTGCATCAAACACATCACTCTATCAAATTAAATGGACCTTATTGTATCGTCGATATTGTCATGAGCCAAAGGACTTACTTACCTTACAAAGATCCTGCAATTGTAGAGCGTAGAAGCAAGCTTTCCGCAATTTAGCTATTAAGTGAAACCGCTTGCGAGGCTCCGTGTTGGACTCTTGCTTCAGCTGCATCGCATACGACCAGGCTCGTTCAGCGGATATCAGCGGTATATATATGAACCGCTCATCGGCTTGCTTCCCAGTCAATTGAGCAAGTGTCACGTCACGCCGTTTATAATGACGTTTATCGCCCTGAGGAAATTTCAAGGCTTTGCGTAAACGACGTAAGCGACGTGTGCAATAGCCACGATAACGTTGATAGTCACCATGACGTAGCCCATGCTGCTGTTGAGCTTCTTTTATCATATGTAGAACTAAAATTATAAAATTGTATACGTTCGAGGACAATCATTTCGTACAAACATAATAGAAAAAAGTGAAAGCTTAAATTTAATGAATTTTAGGTTAGGTTTACGCCTGCAAATAAGAAAATTTACTTTCAACTGTGAAAATGTTGTTCGCTTCCAGTGGCAAGGAAGTCTTTTCACTTTCTATTTTCTCGACATTCGCCGTATTATTATTGTCTTCCACCATATCGTTTTAGTTATTAATTTGAAACGTTGAAACGAATTAGGTATGCTTAAATTCGATTTTCGATTGTTTGAACGTTGAATTGGAATTTAATTGCTAATTTGAAGCAGCGTTGCCGTTCGACTGTAACTGTAGCAATTTAGCTACATATTATTAAAGTAAAAACAGTACTACATTGATTTCCAAATTTATACGTAAGATATCGACACTTTGATTATTTAGGACAAAGTTCAAATATTCAGACATTTTTGAAAGTTTTTTATACATTGTTAAGTTTATTTTTTCTACAATCCCAAAAAGCTTAACATGAACTTAATTAAGCCTTGAAAATTATACAATCGACGTTCAAAGCGCTCAAAAATCGTTCTTGTACTATGAGTCAATTTGTTAAAGTGCTTAAGGTGTACACACATTATATTTTAATTTATTGTCTACAGTATTAGAGCTTTCCCTGTCCCTATCAGATTCAAACTTGGCTACGAAAAAAACGGACTTAATGGCAACGCTAAATCTGATTATTAACAATCAAGGGATGTCGATATATTTCGATAATATAAGAAATCAACACTTTGAAATGTGAAAAGCGATGTAGACGTGGCCGATATATCGATGATTATTGGAGAAAATGAATTAAGGGCCCCAGCCATCAGACGTCATGACTCATCAGGGAACGTTCATAAAATGTGTATAGGTGGAATAAGACTGCATGCGTCACACCTAGGTTGAGGTTTACACTATAGCCTTATAATGTATGCTAGTACGAGAATTTTCATATGTACCTTAATGGGTCATTGGAGTTCCGATCGTTTTTTCGTAATAGATAGGACATATGTGCATAACGATCACTACCATGGGTATTCCAGCCTTTTTGAAATATCCATTACATGAAAATGTTTATTAATATAATGGAAAATTCAACTCTTCAGAATTACATTGAAAAAGCATTTACGTTTTAACATTCAATTTATATATTTTGTTGCTGTCTCTTTCAAAATTTGGAATCAGTACAATAACTTAAGACTACAAAACGGGAGCAAGCTAAGAACAACATTTCCCATTTGGAATATCATTTAACTTTGGCAAGATTAGGATGAACAAAAACGCCAGGCTGTTGCGGCCTATTTTATAAATTAATTTCTATTTCATCGTTTCCATTTTTTTTTTTTTGTGTCTTTCCTTAGTTTAATATTGTAATATAAAAAAATGCTTTTATAAAAAAAAAATATTTGAAAATTACATATTACATACATAATCTATAAATATAATTATAATAATAAATCATAATCTCATCTTAGCAGGTTTACAAAAAATTGCATAAATAACGTTTGAATTACGATACTAAATAAGGAAAATAAAATCTTTGGTGTTAGTCTTAGTTTATTCGAGAAAAAAAGCTGCTTTCAATGGAAGAATCAAATGATTCAAAAAATTTCTTTTAGGCATTGTGATTCATTTCGAATCAATGGTCAAAAAGCACTGAATAAAAAAAAATTTTAAGCAGCGCCGCAAATCCTAAAAGTTCATGTTAAAATGTCTTAATAATAAAAACGAAAATTTCTAAATTCAGATCGTTAAATCATTGGTTTCGATTGCTTTGAATAAGAATTAATAAGCACACAAATAAAAAATTCAATAAAAGTAAAACCATAATATCGCGGAAAATTTTAAATTGGAAATCTTAAACCTAAGAAACACTGTCACAAAATGGACCAGTGATGGAATTTGAACATTTTTATTTTAATTTGACAAAAGTATCTGCCACCGCCGAGCCGGAATGTTAACAACACAAACTGAAATCGAAACGGGGGCCCAACTACAATCTACAAGCCCGCAATTCGTAAGTAAAAATTGCACAATCGCCAGAAATATGCGTTATTACTTAAGTTTTTTTTTTTTTTTTTTTTTTTTTTTTTTTTTTTGATTTTTCCATTTCCGATTTACCGGGGGACTTGGTCAGCAGGGGTTGTACTCACTGTTTCAAATCCCAATTCATGAGGAAAATTAAGTTTACTCTGATAAAGAGAAGTTCGAAAATCTAAATCCAGGAGAAAAATTCCACTAAATTTTTGTGATAAAATTTCTATAAATTGAATAGAGACTTGAAATTTATGCACCTCAAATATGTTTCCTCTAAAATAGCTTTCGCAGAAACGCACATTTTTAGCACTGTGATGAAATTCCTTGTGTTATTGAATTTTCGAGCACAATGTGACAATCATCGAGCGGCTCAAGTATCTGTATGAGAAAGGTTAATAGATTCTTACGACGCAGGAAGCTCTCCTCCTCGTACATTTCCTGAGTGACTTTCGTCATAGCCATATGTTTAATCATGCGTGTTAGGAGATGATCTCTGCAAATTCAAATTGAAAACATCAATAATAAAGTTCTTTCGTTCGCGCCACCGACAAACACAAATTAAAGCTCACCTCAAACTTAGGCAGATGAGTAACTGAAATTTACCATCCTTGCCCAGTGTACTTCCAGAGTTATTGATTTCATTCATAAGATGAACATAGTAACTCCAAATCGCTGACAATTCACCACGTTGTAAGCTGCTCATGCCACCGCCGCCATCACTAAAAGTCGAGTCCATGCTCGATGCTGAGTCATCGATTTGCTGTTGCTCAATCTGTAGGTACTGTTCGAATTGTTCCTTGATTTTGGCTGCAATAATTGTAATTCGTATGAGTGAGTCCAATGTAGCCTCTGGCTAGCGCTAGAATACTCACAAAAATAGTCCCAAATATAGAGATTGCGTCCGAAAAATCGTGCTGATCGGAATCCACAGAGAAACACTTGTTCCAAACATTTCACTAAACCATCGTCGCCGCAAAGTAAATTCGTTAAGGTACCAACATCTCGGTCTCGATCTCGGGTATGGGTCCAATGCCATTTAACAATTATATTAACACAATTACCCAATTGATGTTGTACTTCGGACGGCAGAATCTCTTGTCGTTGTACACTTGGACTGCGTGTGCGTGGCGGTGTTCGGCATGATTGCAAGAGTTCGGCATTCTTGACACCGGTTGAAACACGCTGACCAACTAGCAGACGTTCAGTGGAATCATCATCGACTCCCTTGCCCAACCAACGACCACAGGGGAATCTATAAGTGCACAGAATTCAGTTTAATTGCTTGTAATAGAAATTCAACAGATTCTATTCATACTTATATGTGTGTCCCGTAACTTCATTACGCATAACAACGTGCTCAACAAGCCATTTGGGTGAAGGTCCTGAATTATCATGCCCAATGCGAAGGGTCGTTAATAAGCCCAGATTCTTATACTTTTGGGAGGGGAGATAAATTATAAAAATTTATTAGCGCTTACGAAGGGCGGGGGTTGTTTTTCAGCTCGGATACGAATAAATTTAAAAAACACAAAATCAAATTAGTAAGCTTTAGAGAATAAACTAACGATGAACTAAATCATTAAGGGCCAATATTACCAAGCTATTTAAAAATGATTTAAATGGAAAGCACTGTCAAATCCAATACGTAAAAAAAAAAAAAAATTAAAATTTTATTTAAATATGAACTAAACAGCGTGGTAATACTGGCCGCCCTAAGGCCCCGATTGTAAATTATTTTGATATAAATAATAATTGTTTTTTTAGTTTTGAAATTTCGAAAAGATATCTTTAAAAATCAGGGACCCAAAATAATAATTATTTTTGAATTTTGAATTTTAAAAATCGATATAAAATAATTTATATTTTAAAAATTAGTATTTAAGTGTTATTCTTAAAGTTTTATTTTTTGATCAAAAAACAAAAATTAATTCTCAAGTTTTATTTTTTGATCAGGAAATAACAATTATTTTTCGAGTTTTATTTTTTACTCAGAAGATAAAACTTATTCTAAGAGTTTTAGTTTTAACTCAGTAAATAAAAATTGCTTTTAGAGTTTTATTTTTTGCTCGGATGATAAAAATTATTTTTGGAGTTTTATTTTTTACTCAGAAAATAAAAATTATTTTTCAAGTTTTTTGTTTTACTCACAACATTATGCAAACACAAGTATTATGCAAATATTTTTTGGATTTGAATTGTGGTTGCCGATTTCGCATCTGGCCTTTTTCATTTCCTCGTGTTCATCATCATCCGACTCTTCATCACTTTATCCTATTTCAGGCGTTATCTTGAAGAAAGTGGTAATATACTTATGCAAGAGTTTTATTTTTCTGAGTAAAAAAAAAAACTCAAAAACCAATTTTTATTTTTTGAGTAATAAATAAAAATCTAAGATAAATTTTTATCTTCAGAGCAAAAAATAAAATTCGAAAAATAATTTTTATTTACTGAGTAAAAATTAAAAATCTAAAAATAAGTTTTTTCTTCTGAGTAAAAAATATAACTCGAAAATTAATTTTTATTTCTTGATCGAAAAATAAAACTCTAAGAATAAGTTTTATCTTCTGAGTAAAAAATAAAACTCAAAAAATAATTGTTATTTTCTGATTAAAATAATAAAACTCTTAAAATAATACTTAAATTGTAATTTTTAAAATATAATTTATAACAGTTATGGTCCCTGTTAAAAATAAAACTTTGACCGGTTTCAAAAAACATTGATATTTCATTAAAAATAAATTGATGTGCGGAACGTTTACGTGGACTTGGGCGAAATTTTCAAAGCCAAATAATGTCAATAATAATGACCATAATCAAGTGTGTTTGTAAATTGACTTCTCTACTGAGAACGTAGCTACTTAAATGCATGAGTGCTCAAATTACATGAAATATAAATTCTAGTGATCCTTTGGGTACGGGAACACGCTGGGTCTCGTTTGAGGTACCAGAAACAACAATCCAAACGTTGCTGGACGTATGATAGGCTCCGTGCTTTCTTGATGGAAATATAACGACTCGATAAGGTAGCTCTAAATTGAATAGAGAGAAAAGGATTTAGTATAAGTTTTATTTTAATAAGAACACCTACTACTCACTGGTTGTAGGATAAATATTCGTAAATGAAAAATAATCCACAGTATTTAACGTTAGCAAATGATAAAGAAATTGTTCTTTTTCGTCTTCACAACGTAAAAAAGCGGAGCGCTTGTAAAGCGATCTTAGCAAAGCATCATCCGAAAGCAATGTGCGGAAATGACGGGATAGTAATTTCTTCTCCAAAGACAGTCGAACCCATGCACGGGTATAACCAATGTGTGTTTTTATATCGGCCATGGCAAGTACGTTTCTAAAAGGTTGAGAAAATTTCCAATGGATTTCGCCTTTCGATTTCGTCGTTCGAACGAAAAATTTGCTGTTTTACTCACTTAACATCGAACTCCAAAGACTCGGGTAATGGACACAATTGCTCAAGGCCAACGAATTTATTGCGATCACGAGATCGACTTCTTGTTGGACTTGGTGGATTGTCCAAATCAGTTTGAAAAGTTGATAGATCTACAATGAAAGCGATGAATTTACATATTTTATACGTTATATTTCAAATGTTTCATTATTTACAGTCCATTCTTTTGCGCATTGCGTTCCAGGCTAAAGCTGAAAGGAAATTTTATGAAGAATTGTTTGTAAAAGTACCTATGTATGTGGATCGAATAGATAATTCATCTGATGTCTTTGTAAGTACTCACCAGGCGTTGTAACAGCATAGCCACTGCTAGCGGACATTTTATTTGCTGGCGATGTTCTCGCCAAATCAGCTGTATTCATATTTTCTGAAGTTGCGCCAGTAGAAGTAATATTGTTGGCCTTCGATTCTTGATGATCTAAGTACGATTGTAAATGTGACCATAGTGCCGATTTACCTTGCTTCGTTTGCAATCCATGCGACCATATCTTCTCTAGAAGATCGCATAGTGAAGCTATTAAAGTATTCTCTTCGATGCCATCACCTTTCAAGCCCAGCGATGCAGCTTCAGTGCCAATTTTTTCAAGTAACATTCGCTTTGTTTTCGATTTAATATCCTAAAGACGTTGTTAACGGCGAAGAGAAACAAAAAAACAGTCAATTATTACGGAATCGAATAAGTTCAAAAATAAATGCTCGACCAACCTTGAGCAAACGCTCTACAAATGTCCAATTCGCTTGTGCGATCAAAGCTGGGCTAACTTCGCTATTTGAAAGATTCGCTGAAAGACGATTTAATGCATTGGCCGCCTTGTGATCTAACGAGATCTCCTTAGCACGCCATTTATTGCCATTTTTCACACGTCGCAAGCTGTTACCCCTGTAAATTCGATGACGTCGAATCAAAAATATGTTTAAAAAAAAAAAAAAAAAAAAAAAAAAAAAGACAGAGACAATAAAACCTAGAAGAACGGTTTTTCCTTTGTCCGAAATCGCCTTTCAAGAGATCAATTCGAATTATTTGGCACTAAGTCATGCGAAGCAAATCAACAAAAGCGACACAATCAATACAAATTTGAATTCAAAAAATTTAAACAGAGGAAACAATATGGTACCGTTAAAAGGTCTAACAACGAGTCTACACTCTTGAAGGTATACACGCTCTATAAGTAAATAAACAAACAGAATAGTTGCACTTGAATTAGTTCATTAGTAAATGAAGGTAATTAAGATAGTGAAGCTTTGTCATGTTGACGCGTTGTTAGACGAAAATCTTAATAAAAATAAATGAAAATTTTTGAAATTAAACCTAAAATAGTTACAGCACTGCACTTCGGTGTTTGGTTAACTGAATTTTATTTTCGATTGTAATCCCTTCTTTTTTTTTTTTTTTTTTTTTAATAAATTAAAATAAAATTTAAGCATTAATGTCGTACACTTTTAAAGCAAAAACACTTTTTAAATAATATATACCTATAAGTGTATAAGTTCAATTTGATGCAAAGAAAAATGTAAAATCTTTTTTCCATACATAATTTCAAAATTAGTTTTTCTTATTTGTTGGAGTCAGCTTCGAATAACCAAATATATATTTTATTAAGATTTAATTATTATTATTTTAGAAGATAAAATCCTTTCCATTGCTTTATCATGAAATAATCTCTCCCCTGGTATCCACTGCGAAAAATCGTGCTTCTAATTTGAGTCATAAAGAACAAGCGGCTAAATCAAAAATGATAGTGTCTTTGTATTCTGCTACAGAACTCTAATAAGGTACTTTTGATTTTCTCGATTTTTTTCAAAGCGTTTTTCTTTTTACTTGTTTTCATTTTCATTGAAAATAATGCCATCAAAAATAGTTTGAAAAGTAAAAAAAAAATTGAATATTTGCTTGAAATTGCTTAGAAAAACTGGATCAAGATTGAAAGATTAAATTTTGAAGACGACTCATTGTCTTCCCATTATGATCCACATTGCAAGAGATGTATAGAAAATTCCGATCTAAATTGCAAAAAAACATTAATTTCAAAAACTAAATTATCTAAAGTTAAGCCATTTATGCTGTCTACATGGAAACGATTTCTAATTTGTTTCCAAAGAAAAAAAATTTTTTGCACTCGATGTTTATTTGATTGCACAGTAGAGATTAAGAGAAGCATTTATGTAAATAATGGTTAATGGAAGACAAAGAACTCATTTATTCACTGCTTATGGACCACATATTCTTTTTTTTTGCAAAGCTCGACATCGATATTGATACAATTTCGATAATTTTATAAATGTATGTGTTTTATTGTTTATCGACAAGAAACATAAAACAATAAAATAAAAAATAAAGCAAAAATATAAGTTAAGCAACAAAAATTTAATTAAAAAAAAAAAAATTTATTAATACAAAAAAAAAGTCGAGGTGTCAGCCATAGTAAAAGAAACTGCCATTTCTCCATGATACGAATCCTCATTTCGAGGATATTAAACTGTGCTACAATTCTATGTCCGCGATATATAAAAAATGTCAACATGTTATAAAAAAGAAAACTTAAAATTTTGCAGACATAGATTGTTCACTAAAAGTCTCAACAAAATCGCTTAAATGACTATAAAATATATAAGAACTTTGTTCGGAATTGTCAAAGGAACTAAATCGTTCTATATTAATTGGTGCATAATTGGAAGACGTTTTTACTATTCAAAATTTAAAAAAATATTTACATATCTACAAAAAGAAAAAGAAAAAAAAAATAGACATGGCATTGGTCGCAGGAAGAATTGCACTGACCATTTTAAACACAAAAGATACAAAAGATAAAAACTTAACTAAAATCAATTTTGTTCATTTTTGTTTTTTCAAAACCAACAGTAAAAAAAAGAAAGCTACCTCGAAGCACACTCCTGATTTAGTACAGCCTTCTCAAGTATTGGGAAACCGCGAAAATATGCCGGCCGATTCGAAAGTATTTCGCTTGGCGGTGTTACTTCGATATCGACGCAGCTAAGACGTTTCTCGAAAATCTGTTGAGCATCCTGGTTGATGACGCACGGCTCATAGCTAGAAGCACAGATCATATTCTCTCCGTGACGTTTTCTGAAATATTTGAACGCTTTATTTTGTATTCTTTCATTTATTTGTATTATTTCGTCTGTGTTGCCGCAGCTAAAAAATGATTTGCCACCAAAAGCTTAAAAAAAAACAAAAATTTGAAAAAATTCTACTATACAGCTATATATATTTATATAGCTATATAATAGTTTTTCCGCTTGATGATCTGAAGCCAGATATTGATATTTGCATATAATTCCATAAATAATAGTTTTAATAGAACGGCAACACTGATAATGGTATGAACAACGCACCTTAGTAACTTGACACGCTCGTCAAAGAGTTTCAAATTGGCTTCTGCTTCCTGCTCCCACGTAGCGAGTATTTTATTATCAATAAGCGTTGCAAACATCTGAGATTCAAGGAAGCGTGATAAAAATGCACGATGCTGTTCAGGTTGATCGGAGAGAAAAGAGGACTTATCGAAATTTTGTAACGTCTCCCGATTGGACAGCCATTCTTCCTTATGCTGATTGGGATGAATGACGAAGAATTCATAGGCATAAAATATGTGTACAAAACGATTGAGAAATAGTTCGCGTAAGGCATTATTGACGCGAATATCCTGATAGTATTGCTCCACTGGCGTTAAGAGTGGTTTACTTTTAGTATCTGCCGTGTCCGTTGCTGCCGTCGACAATGTTCCCGTGCTCTTGGGTGAAGACGATTGGGTAGCATCAGTTGTATCATAGTCGGTGGCATTGTCCACTACACCGCGTGGCGATTGGGAGCGCATACTCATGCTCATTCCACCGCCCGCTGTGGCACGGCCACGTCGTAAAAAGTCAGCGATACGCGGCACATGATCAATTTTAGCTGGATGTGCAATTAAAGGCTGGTATTGAAGATGATGGCTGGACCCGGTGCCGGAGTTACCATCAAGCATATAAATTGTTTCTTGTAACTGCTGCAATTGCTGAAAGCGCTGTTTCGATTGCAAGCCCGTTGGCAGTGTACAGCTTGAGATCATTGCATCATGATCGCGTGTCGCATAGCCATTCTTAAGAAGAGCGGGCTCATGTGTGCGATCACGTTCGATTTCAAACTTATCCAAAACGGAAATAATTTCCGCCATAAAATCGATTTTATGCGGGAAAACAGGAAGCTCCTCAGGCAATTGTATGAGCCTCTTGTCAATGTCCACGAAGCACAATGTTGCTTCAGAGCCAATTTTATTGGCAGCCTCACAATCAGCATGAAGACCCATTACGAATGGCACCGGTGCATCAAGGAAATGATGCAAGGCAACTGGCAATATTGGCGCATATACATGTGGCCAAACGAATGGGAAGAGGACTGATGTTATACATTCACCAACGATCATGAGTTTTTGATAATCTGTAATTTCAATGCAAGAAAAAAAAAAAAAGAAAAAAAAAGAGGAAAAAGAATGGAAACATAGACATCGATACACATGTAAATCTATTTCGATCCTACCATTAGAACGCAATAAAACTTGGTTCTCTAAAAGCACGCACGTCAGCAGCTGTATGACACACTCGACGCCCAAAAATGTAAAGAGCAACCGAAGTGGGAAGTCGAGCAATGGCAGCTCACCATTGAGTGCGGGACGTTGAATGATTACCGCTACCGGCGGTATATGTGGCTCTGCAGGCGGTAGATATATTCTGATCGATTTGCCGGGTTGAGGTAACATCACTTCATAGAGTATATTGTAGACATAAGATTCGAGGCTGACGCCCGGCCCCGGTTGACGTGGCAGACACCTGAGATGACAATTAAAAAATTGAATTCGTATTAAAAAAAAAATTACCGTGATACCAATCGAGTCTAGACTATCACACCTGTACAGATTGGAGAGAAACATTTCCGCAGCGAAGGCGTAGGGTACTTGACATATGAGTGATATACTCTTGGCTACATAGAGACTATCCTTTATAATATCGTAGTAGCTTTGCGCTGACTGCGGAGCTTGCCCTGCAACCTTGAAATGCCTCGGCAAGGAACGGCTGACAGGACTTTCTTTCACACGATTCAATGAATGCAATTGTTGCCCATTCGATAGCTCCGTAATGAACATTGACTAGCATTATGGATTAACGTTGACAAGACAGATTTTAATATTTTAGTATTTCCAAAAAAAAATACACATCAAAAGACATTGGAAAACGAAAAATCAATTACCTGCAATGTATGCATCGCATTGCAAATATCACGATTGCGAATCTCTTCATAGAAGACCAGACTAAAGCCATAGCATCGTTTACCATCCTCTCGTGTCGTTGCAAAGGAATGAAATTTTGGTTCGATGTTATGCTTTTGAGTTCGAAAGCGTAAGCCTTGAGGAAGGGATAACTAGAAGATATAAGAAAAAAAAAGAACAAAAAGTATTTATTTATACTATTATATTTATTATATTAGTATTTTTTTAATATAAATCTTATATCATGATATACGAATATAAGAGATAATCTATTTAAAATACGTGATCTTTAAGAAACCGCCACAGCGAGCATTCAAAGTAATCTCAATCTCAATTAGAGCAATTGAAGCCAAGATTGTTATACATTCAAAAGAAAAGTTATGCGAAGTTCCAACGAAGTGCCAACAGCGTTCATTGTTCATGCATACATATGTACGTTTGTATTCATATTATTGTCGTTTCAATGCGGCCTCAATTAAGATCAATTGACAAAGCATAAGGCGTTATAGCTCAGGGAGTGGGGTACCATTCGGTTAAATTGCAATAAGGGTGTATAATTCATTGACATACATACCATGCAAATGCCATGAGCATCAAACGGGTTCCAGGCGACATTCTCAGGATAATGTGCCAATGGTTTGCTTTTATAAGCACGATCCAATGGTGAACAGTGCAGACTATCACCTGGGAATAGAAGAAAAAGTTGCTGCCAACTTATGATCATAAAAATGAAATTATGTCTCACCAGCGAACCGATCTGGCTCCAATCCCGTATCCAAGTCTAGACCACAAATTACAAAATAATCAGCAAATCTAGAGAACTGGGGATCCGATTCACGCTTTAATTGACGTAGATCAGTCGCCATTTCAGTTGGCGATTGTGGCGAGTGCGGCGTTGAGAAAGTGCTTCCGCTTCCAATACTCCCTTTACTATTGCTATTGGCATTACTAAATTTTCGCACTTTCCGTCTTTCGACATCGTTCAGCTGCTGTTGAATTTGGTGTTGTTGTTGTTGTTGTTGTTGTTTTTGTGACGTGGATGCTGCTGCTGCATGGTTTTGTTCAGATAACATCAATTTGGCCATACAATTCTCCATTACATTATCTGTCATCTGTCCCAATTGCTATTGAAGCTAAATTTCCGAACTTTTTACGAATTTTCCGCAAGCTCCGAATTTATATTTTTCGAAAAGCAGTTTCCCCTATTTTTTCATCTTTTTTTTCTGCTTCAACGTCAAATGATTTCTTTAATTATAGAAAGCGCCAATGTGTTTTTGTTGTTGGTGTCTCTTTTTCGATTTTTGTTTTCTTATAAATTAGATTTAGACTGTAGCCTTATAACGTGGGTTTGACGCCTCGGGGGGCAGTTATAACAACGATTTGAATTATAACCTAGATTTCTGGCTATGGTCAGCCATTTTCGACCAGTTCAGTGCTGCCGAAAAAGTTTCCACTAAACTGGTCGAAAATGGCAACGCTGGCCGCCACTATATTCCTCTGCCAGCTGCTCTGCCGCAAATAAATTCCCATGAAACTTTCTCTGCCGCCGCTGCTCGTTGGTGCCTTCCACTCCCCGCAACTAGGTTTGTGGGTGAGAGGACCACCCCGCAGCCGAATCAGAGTTGCATTGCGATTTCGTATGGGGAAAAAATAAGTGATGACGTTGGAGTTGACGCACTGTGCTATTATTATTGCTATTCAGTGTGATTTAGACCTTTGGCGAGTGAAAATCGTCGTCCGTTCAAGTGACAATCTTCGACTTTTCATTAATTAATTCAATTGAATTAAATCAAGCTGAAAACATCGATAAATCGATAATAAAAAAAAAAAATCGATGATATTACATTGGTTTTCGGTTTTCGGTACTTATTGAGGGCTTACTCCAAAGATAATAGTGAACACGGAAAAAGAGGCGAAGGAATAAGAAGTAAAATTGGATTTCTTTCAATATTTCGGAATGGATGTGGAATCGTCGAGTTCTGCTGGTCAACAGCCACCATCGTCCACCAGTGCCCATTTAGTTAGCATTCCGTTCTTGGGCTCATCCGATAGGAATGACAATTCCCAAGTGACGATTCAGCTGCAACAACAGCCCATGCATCAAACATCCACCCAAATGGGCAATATGGGTTCGGGAACTGGTGCCGGCGTTGGTAGCTCTGGCTCAAACAGTTCATCCAGCAACTTGTCACATGCCTCAACGAGCTCGAATTTGGCAATCATTGAGAATGTCCTACAAACGGCAGTTGTTAACGTTAATACATGTTGCGATCCCGATGAGCCTCCGGCCAAAAAGATTTTGCTTGAACAAGCTGAAAATGCAAGCCAAATTGAGAAGCTCGAATATCGTTTGGGCGGAATTCTATGTTGTGCCGTTTGCCTAGATCTACCGAAAACAGCTATGTATCAGGTGAGTCTGATCAGGAATTTCGTTGTTGTTGTTCTCTCCTCCTGCTCCTCCTCCTCCTTCTCCTTCTTCTTCTTTTTTCCATTTCTTTAATTTCCAACAATGAACTGTTTTGTTATGCTACGCTGTGAAGCGATTCCACTGGCTTCCACACCACATAATTTTAGATACGATGGTGTTTTCCATGTTTGTTGGTATGTGATGTGTGGCTTGTACGTGAGTGTATGTGTGTGCTCCGAGGGATTGATGTTTTTGCGCAGTTTTTTTTTTTTTGCCTTAAATTTTTTCTCATTTGACTTTGTTTTTTTTTTTTCTACATTTCATAGTTTTCGATCCTTAGGAGAAGATGTGTTGCATTAAAAAACTGTTAATGAAACATTCATGGCAATATTGCAAAATATACATAACTGATATTGAATTTCATTGCTACAATTCAATTGTACGATGTTTTCTTATGTGTGTGCTTATGTGTTGGACGTGCCTGTTGGGTTCTTGACTATGTACATTGAAACTTATATAAGGGCTATGAGAATTTTATTACTACGCAAAAACCCTTGAGCATAAGCAGGTGTGTGTGTGTGTGTGTGGTGTATTTTTGTGATTGTGTGTGTATACTTGTATACATAAAATACTTCCTGTATTTATATTTGTTCTTTATTTTTGCTATTGTTATTGTTTAGGAGGAGAATAATAAGAAATGTATTCCAATCGGATGAAAAAAAAAAAAAAAAAAAACAATTGTAATCGAGAGTAAATACAAAAATGAACAAAAGTGAGAATGAAAAATCAACATTTTATCTTAAATTTCAGCAGACGTAGCTTACGAACGTTGTTTCTAAGATATAACCAACCCCTTTGTATTTCGAGTTGTTTGCCATTGATAACGAAAGTCCGTTGAAAGGAAAGGGAAAAAGGCGATAGCGTTTGCCATTTCGTTTCCATTAACGTAAAACGCAAAAAAAAAAAGACAAAAAAAATTAACGATTTCCTTCTCAACTAAAAAATCTGTAGGTACTCATCAGCTTAAAGGGCGCTTTCCCTGCCTTTTTTTTCTCTCTCTCTCTCTCTGTTTCGTGAAGAACTGACACTACTGTTTAGTAATAAACTTTCAGCTATTTTATCAATATGCGAGACAGTTTTCGATTTGTCTTTTCGTCTTCCTTCCGCACTTTCAATATCAATTCCCCAACAAAATTCCTAGACAAAAAATATTAAGCGAATGTTAACATACATACACACAGTGTATATGCTACAATTTTATATGTTATACAATAATATTTTTCCCATCACCAGCATATTCCTTTTCATGAAATTTGTTGCGTCTCTCTAAAATAATTGCCTCCTGCAGTATCTCAATGTTATCAAACAGATAAAAATATTATTTTCTTTTCTATGGTACCTACCCATTGAGGGAATTATGAAAGAAAATGAAACGTCAAAACGAAAATATACACATACCTACATAACACATGCACACACACATGCATATGCATTCGTTTAAATGGCTTGACTTGAGGGTATTTGCATCCCAATCGGAAAGTTCGTAACCAGAGACTGCATGATGGACAGACATCATATTCTCAACTCATGAGTTTAAAAAATGTTCCCTTAATCATTTTTGCCACAATTCACCTACCACATACATACGTACATACGTCACAGACTTTAAAAAACAATCTTTTATAAGCCGAAAAAATCGCATGAAACACAGCGGACTTGCTACATCATAGAAACAAAAGGAAAATTATGCAGTAGCAAATCGATTTTGTTTGGATCGCAACAATTCGTCTGGTTGCACATTTTTAATATCCCCATCGGAAATGTTGTTTGTTGTTCAAGGTGATATTTATTGATTTTTCATTGGTGTTATTTTTGAACGCAATTGATTGAAGTATGAATGGGATTTATGTTGTCAAGGTACTTTGCTTTCTTTTCTAGTTGTTTTCTTGTTTTATTTATTTGCCTTGTGTGTTTGTTTGTTTGTTTGTTCGATTTTCAAATGAGTACAGAAAGCATAAAACCAGTCCAGTCAATTATAATAAGAAGGTAGCGCACTGCCAAACTAGGAGTATTGAAAATGAATTTCATGAAAATGGACTCCGAATGAATTTGGTAAACATTTTACATTGAGGAATTCATTATTTATGAATTTCGTCGCAATCCTATTTGATTTCTAGTTTTCCTCACGATATTCTCCTATAGGTACCTACATCATACATATATGAATTGAGAATCGTTGTTCAACGACGAGAGATTGTGGTTTCCGATGTTTTTGTTGTGTGCAAAGGGAGCGAGTTTAGATGTTGTGCTGTTGCAATGTTTTAATGCGAGTGGGGAACTAGTCATTTTACGTCGTATAAATAATTTTCGTAAATGTTGTGAAATGCATTTCTGCTGACTGGAAAAACTAAAAAGAACTGCGTTTTTTTATATGTATATGTATATGTATATAAATATAAATATGTATATGTGTGTGTACCTTATACGTATCTAAATAATTGTATGTTTGTGTTTATGGATGAAATCTTACGTAAAAATTTGCTGCGCACATTCGAAGGGCGCAAACGTCGTTGAATGAACTAATACCTATGAGTAAATAACCAACGAATTCGAAAATTCAAAATTATTGATTTTTATTTTATTTCAAATTCAATTCTAATATGTTCGTTCATAAGTTTTTAGTAGGTTTAGGAGAAAATCGCTTAACCAAAAGAATCAAAAAACAAAAACTACAGCTAACTTCCGATAGTTTCCAATAAGACAATTTAATATCGATAAAATCGACTAAATCCAAAGATGAGGAAATAAGAAGAAACGAAACAAATTTAAAAAAAATTGTCAATAATGTGGGGATGTATTGTACCTACCGTCATCGGCACTTCGATATGAACAAAGACTTCGTTCAGTATTTTTAATTTTTTTTGTTTTACATATTTTTGCTTTTATACATAGTTTCCTTATTGTTTCATAGATATAAGCAAACAAAAAAAAAAAACATACATTTTGGGCTTATGTTTATCATATCAAATGCCTTCCTAACCACCATGTTTTTGAACACCAAATCCATACATAATTACATTATACATAAACACATACATACATACATACATTGGGTTTGGTTTCATGCAAATGTTAAATATGTATTTTAAATGAGTAAGGAAAAAATGAGAAGAAAAAGAAACAAAACACAGAACGTATGAATTATAATAAGGTCAGCTTTTTTAGTTCCGATTGGAATTTAATTCTTCTCTGTCTCCCGTTGCCAGTTTTGTTTTTGTTTCTGTCTCTGTCCTTAGCTCTGACTCGTTCTCTCTCTCTTATTGTTTTCTTATATCGCGTATGAAGAAATACAATATATATTTCACTAGGCATGCACATATTTTCATTAATTTTTTTCTTTGTTTATTTTGTTTTTGGAAATAAAGTCGGAATCGGGTGTGTTTGGGTGTTTTTTTTTTTTTATTTTTTCTAAATTGCTTGAAATTTGTTTTTTTTTCCTCCATTTATTTTTACACTACACATTTATGTGTCTGATGTACTCCTAATATACATACATATATGTATACGTTAAGGCATGTACATATTTTATCTACATACATACATATGTATTTATGGACATAGAGACCAAACGAAAAGTCTCTTTTCTTATGATTTTCGTCCGCCTCTCAATTCTCATAGCTTTCTATTGTCTTTCTATTTTTGTTTTTACATTTTTTCTTTTTTTTTCGTCTTTTTTGTATTGCATTTCGTTTCTCTTAATTTTCGATTTTGTAGTTGTTGTTGTTTCGGCTGCTCGAAACGTTTGATTTTGATCAAAATCGTCAGTTGTCGTTTTTTTGAACCTGACTTTCAGGTTCTTTCTTTTCGTTTTTCATTTCTTCTTTTACGTTTTTATCATCTTTTTAATTTCATTTTTTTTTTTTTATTGGTTTGAATACGTAGTAAAAAAAAGAAATGGTTTTTGTTTTGCCTTTGATTGGTTTTTCTTCATCTCACAGTTGCACGCATACAGATACAGATAAAAATTTTGTTTGGGAGATCAGCTGATAAGCAAAATTACTCTTCGACTTCAGAAGTGTTTTATGAAATTTTTGTTTGTTTTTTTATTTTATTTTAAGTTTTTGGTTTTCAGGTTGTCGTCGCAGAAAGAAAATTTCGATAATGTTCTACCATACCATGTGTTGGCAAGATTTGGGTTGTAGAATGATAATACCAAAAAGTTCTTTCAGCTGCGAGTAAAAGAGATTCGAAGAAAGTGTCAAAGCTTTGTTAGCCTTTAGAGCTTTCCTTCGGAATTTTCTTCGTACCTACATTCTTAAATTAAGTGAAGTTGCGTTCAGTCGAAAGTAACTGTGTTCAAGAATTAACAAATTTAATCGATAACAATCGATAATTCTTTTTGTTGGAGGCCATTTACACGTTAAGACATTTCGATAATGAAACAAATTTTCGTTGGCAAGAGACGCAGGGGGAAGAGAGAAAAACGCTCCCAGACCACATCCCGGCGCGTCCCTAGTCCACAAAAAGTGTGTTTCGTTATCGAAATGTCTTAACGTGTAAATAGCGTATTGCTGATATGGTAACGCAATAAGAGGCCATTTACACGTTAAGACATTTCGATAATGAAACACATTTTTTGTTGGCTAAGGACGCGCGGGGATGTGGCATGGGAGCGTTTTTATCTCTTCCCCATGCGTCTCTTCCGAACGAAAATTTGTTTCATTATCGAAATGTCTTAACGTGTAAATAGCGTATAGATGAACTTCAATAGTTTCGAAAATTTTTCGAATATTAAGTAGGTATGGATTTTTTTTTCCTAAAATTGTTTTTAAACGAAGTTTGCCAAAACGTTTGAAAGGAAAATTTACCAAGAATTAGGTAGGTGTAGGCAGGGGTGCAACTAGACACATTAGGGACCGGGGTAAAAACTTTATTTTTAAATCTTTTATTTAAACTTGCTATCCGGGTGGGGCCCCCTCGAATGCGGGGCCCGGGACAGTTTTCTGCCCCTATAGCTGCGACACTGGGCGTAGGTACTTAAAGATTTTCGAATAGAATACGCCCTTAGGCACTAACTTTTACAAGGTAATATTAAGCTTTTAAACAACAACTATCCAGTATTGAAATTAAACAGTTTATCGTATACTTTTTTTTACTGTAGCCGCTTTACGGACTTTTCACTAACTTTTACTTTTTCATAATTTAAAAAAAAAAAAAAAAAAAAAAAAAATTGAATATATTGGATTTGCAAACTACTATTTATCAAGATGGAAAGATTAAACCAATACTCGGCCATTTCGAGTATTTTTTATTATTAACTGTTATTTTTTGTATTTCTCTCTTATTTTACATTTTGATTTGTTTTATAATTTAAATCGTTTTTCTTTTATTTAAATAATTTTTTATTACTATAATTTTATTTATTTATTTATTTTACGTTTCAAATAGTGTATTTAAAAAATAACAAATAGATTTTTATTTGTTAATAACAACACATACAAGAAAACCGTTTTTCAATTAAGAATATTCTACTTTAAAAAGAAATATCTCGAGTTAAAAAAGAAAAGAAAGCGCTTAAAATACAAAAAAGAAAAATTAAAAAAAAAAATAATTAAATGAGAAGAAAAACAGTCTTAAGTAGGTCTCTGCGTCATGTAAATGTATTTCTAAAAAAAAAAGAAGAAAAAACATGAGTAACAAAACGGAAAAATTGTAAAAAATTATTTATTTTAACTTTATATTCGTAATTCGTTACTAGTCTATTAAAGGAAATTATTTGATGTCATATAAAAAAGTATTATATAGAGATAAAAATATATATTTAAAAAAAAAAAAAAAACATTTTTTTCTATAAACGAAATTGAAATGAAATGTAGTCGAAATGTGTAAAAAGCTTGGTTTAAGTTTAAATATTATTTTTCAAAATAAAAACTGGAAATCACCAAAAAAAAAAAAAAGAAAAAATGAAAGAAAAATACACTAAAGCAGTTGTTTTTATTCCGAAGAATGAAGATAAATATACACAAGTATATATCCTTGCTGCCAGTGCTGCCATATGTCTTATAGGATATACGGCATCGTTCGTATTGTTACCCAACTCCGCTCCAATTGTCGTCGTTGCCTTCGTCCTCGTCGTCGTCGTCGTCGTTGCCATCGTCGTTGTCATCGTCGTTTTCTCGTATATTGTATTTTGTATTCATTGATTCCTTTTTCTTTTCATCTCATTTCTTCTTCGTTTCGTTTCATTTTGTTTCGTTTCGATTTCAGCTACACCGAAAGCTGCACGACTGAATGCTGGCCTGCAGCTCATATTCTCGTTTTTTTTTTTTTTTTGCGTGTTTGTTTATTTTCAAATGCATTAAAAAAACTAATCGCGGATCTTTTTCTCTCTTCCCATTTACAGGGCGTACATACAACTAAAACAAAAACAAAAAATTTTTGTAAAAATTAAAAATTTTAAAATCGAAGTTTTTTTTTCATTTTGTTTTGAATAATAATTTTTTAATATTTATTCGAATCCTTTTATTACTTTTATTGCAGTGTCAAATGGGCCATCTAATGTGCGCTGCTTGCTTCACACATTTGCTCGCCGATGGACGGTATGCATAATATAACGTACACTAATTATTAGCGCACATGCACACACATGTATCACATAAAGTGCAATTTCTTCATCAATCTATACAATATCTAATCTGCTCTTATATTCGTTTAAAATACAGTTTATATATACATATGTACATATATGCTTATAAATGAATCCTTTACAAATCTAGCTTGCGCGATCAGATCGCTACTTGCCCAAATTGCCGAGTAGAGATATCGAAGGCCACAGCATCTCGTAATTTAGCTGTGGAGAAGGCTGCTTCAGAGTTGCCAAGCGAATGTCATGTGAGTCGATAATAATAATAAGATGATAAATAAGAACCAGATTTTCCAATAGGAAAAAAAAATCGATTCGATAGATTTCGTATTTTCGTTGCCTTTTCATTCCTTTTCTTTTCTTTTCTTTTCATTTCTTTTCTTTTTTCTTCCTTCCTGTCTGATAGTACTGTGGTAAGGAGTATCCATACAAGTCCTTGGAACGCCACGAAATGGTTGAGTGCCCGCAACGTCCAACCAATTGTAAATACTCGCGCATTGGCTGTCAATGGCGGGGCCCGAATCATGGCGGTAAGAAATCAATTACTAAATTGAATTTGTATTATTTGAATATTCCTTTAATTTGTCAAATATCTAACAGCAAAGGAGCATGAAAACAATTGTTTGCACCCGAATAAATCGGGCTATGAAATACTGGCCGCATTGGAAGCCTATGATGCGAAAATTTTGGAAGAAAAGAAAATGTTCCATACGCTTATTGATCTTTTGAACTACGAGAAAATAACGTTCAATGGTCTGTTCCCGTATCTGTATTTGAAACATTTATATTATATTAATATATTTTGGGGGCTTATATGGTACAGATCTTCAATTGAAACCCTATCGCACCGATGAGTACGTGCATAAGCTTTTTTATGAAACTGCACGGTTCCCGGCATTTAATCATCAATGGGTTGTCAAGGCTCGTATAAATAACAGTCAACGTGATCCGCATCAATCAAATGAACGGACCATAACTTATCAGGTAACTGACCGACCGTACTTATATTTCATTCACGAATCATTTTTACATATTTATTCTTAAAATTGATTTCAGCTTATCTTAAAGACAAAGACAACCGCCCCAATGAACATCCATTTCTTTGCATTGAAAGGTCCGTTTTCGGATATGAAAGTGTCTACCCAAATATACGAGCATGAATTCACAGAGCAAGTGAGTAAATTATTTAGGTATATGAAAAATTAAGCTTTGAGCTGGATCACGGAGACCAACAAATTCAATTTATCAATCAATATTCGGGTCACATGTGTTTTAGAAGAGTAAAACCAAAATTAAAAGACTAGCTTTTTTTTCTTTTCTTCTAAGTATACATGTTTTCACTCGGTTTTATGACATTAGGAGTGACAAGGAATAAGAATAGGAATGCTCTGACGATATTTGGGAATTCTTTTTAGGGGCAAATACCGATTGAAATCAATAGACGACCAGTTTTTTGTAGGACTTTCCGTGTGAGAGACGACACCGCCAATGATATTATTTGAAGACTTATGAATTACTTAATATAAAACGTTTTGGGAAATTTTTTTTTTTTTTTTAATCCACTTGAACAGCAGAAGCTTTACCCAGCAGAAAATGTCGTTATAGACACGGTGGCGTTTCTCTACCAACTTTGTCAATGGGTACAGCCACCCCTTGTACCCAGGCAATCCATTACTGCAATAGACATTTGCCATTACATACCATTGGATGTTAACAGGAGACCGTGGTACTGTTGACATGGTGCCGTGTCTCTATAGGATTTTCAACAGAATTGGCGACTTGCTATACCCCTAGCAAGACAATCTCCTATAGACATTTTGTATGGGCATGGTATTGAATGTCAACAGAACACAGAAAAATGAAACAAACGAAACGATATGGCGACATGGCTGCATGACATATTGATACAAAACTGTTATACCCGTTGTCCACATTATTATTCTAGCCCCGCAATGAAGAGACGCTTTAGACATGGGTATCTGTTGACATACCTTCTATTTGGGTGTATATTGAAATGTTATCGCCAAAGCGAAAATCGACTCCTTGCTTTCTGCTGGATATTTTTAATATTAATACTATTGTATTTTTTGTATACTTCCATGATACAAGAAAACAAGATAGCGCCACTTCAGCCCGATGATGTCACAAATACAAAATGAGAGCTTCGTTGTTATTGTTTTGCATGTTAAGCCCAACGTCACAACTACACTTTAGCATGGGAAACAACAACAATACGAATGCTTCAAAATAGCGGTACCCGAAGTGGCGCTATCTTGTTCTCTTTGTATCATGCATACTTCCATCCATAAAAAAGTGTTATCGTAACTCCTCTTTAAAAAGAGAGACGTTGCGATTACGCAAACTCTCGATATATTCAGCTTTCTTTTGCAATCAAAGTTTTAAACGAATATATATACATATTCTATTTAATTTGCAGAGCATAGAAAGTGGTTATTATACGTTACCGTTGCCTGACAGTTCAGAGTGCAATCGACTTTTGTCCAACAAAGGAATCAACATCAGGTAACAAGAACAAAAAATTTAAATTATTAATTAATGTTCCTCGCTTCTAATAAGCGCGCTCTATGCCACCACAGCATGACTAATTCTCATTGTTTTTTTTTTTATTTCAGGCTAATAATGTTCTTGCTCAACAAATAGATAAGCCTGAAACCGAAAACTCGACGGCGTAAAAGAACAAGAAGAAAGAAAAGAAGAAAAAAGAAGAAGAAACATGAATTTCTAAGGAGAAAACTTCGACGTGTATATAGTTTTCTTTAGGTCTCGGAATTTTATGAGAAAAATGAACAATTTCTATGAAGCTCCTCGATGCGCTCATTATTTACACAGTTTTTGCACTACATTGTTCACTCTTTGAGGTAAAATGAATTAACTGCTTTAATTCTAGAAGGCAATTATTGAATCATCGCCTCGAATAACGTTGTAAGCGACAAATTTCACTTTTTTTTTTTTTTTGGAAATTTGTCATGCCAGACAGTACGAACAAAGTCATTTCACTTCATTAATGTTCTGATATGTTGAGCAATGTCCAAGAAATTACCAAAATAGCTCAAAGGCATAAAGTGTTATTGACAGTGAAAGTCCGAAAAATACGTTCAAAAAATTTGTTGCTTACAACGTTATTCGAGGCGATGATTCAATTAGTAATGTGCCACTTTTCGAAAGGAACTCCAGTATATCTATGATAATAAATAAATTTCCGGATATTGATTGATTCCAAGTCGACTAAAGCAGTTTATTCGTTATTGCCACATAAAAAATTACATAAACAAAGATATTCGTTTTTTTTTTTTTAACTCTTCTTTCAATTGCGGGCATATGCTATATAAAATAACATAGAATATTAGGGTAATAATTAGAAAAACTCCTTTTATATAACATAAACATACGCATATATATCTTGACTAGGCATGCAAACACACAATACATATAAAAAATATACACATATATATATATAAACGTATATTTATAAATATATATTGGAAACTTTTATTAAAGTATTGTTTGAATTTATTTTGCAAATCCAGATCATTCATAAAATATAATAAAATCAGTCGTTTAAACGTAAACTCCTAAAAGCTCACATATTTATATATTTATATCTTATGATGGAAGTTTAATTCTAAACTTAAAACTTTTATTTGTGAATTTTATAAAGATATCTTTCATAGCAATAGAAATTAATGAATATATATATATATATATATATATAATATATGAAGCAATTGCATACATGTGTCTATGTGGGTAATATCAACGAAATGTCGATATTCATGCACTTGACATCAGCTTTAAATAAGTACATAATATTAACGCCTAAAATATCTTTATAAATACATATATTTATATATGTATCTATATATATATATATATAGAATATATATATACACCTATGTGTGTGTGTACATATGTAGTAATAAGTTTCCAAGTTAAAAGTTGAACATCATTTTTACATTGCCCTTTCTAACTAACGGTCAATCAAACGACTGTGTCCCAATATAGCTAGAAAAATAACGGACTTTTACATTAGATAGTAGTAATTAAGATTCTAAATTTCATAAATAATATATATCACCTCTAATTATTAGAATTATATGTATATGTAAAGTGGATCTCGCTTTAGCAGTACTGCTTTTGCCTATAATTTATCGAGGCCAGCCATTGATTGAGTTTGAATTTGAGTTTCAGTTCAAATTAGTGGAATCATATTTAATTAATCGACAAAAAAAAAAAAAAAAAAAAAAAATTAATAAAGCTTTCATTGTTTCAATAAACCTTATGAGCAGCTTTGACATGCTATCTTTCATGTGGATGAATATCCAAAAAAATATCATTCAATCAGTCATGCTCTAGAATCCGAATTCAATTTGAAATAAAATGAATCAGTTTCCCCGGTTGCTTTCGAAGTCGGGAACACTTTTATGTGCTCTCAAAATGGACACAAAATGAATAAAAAATGATCTAAAACAATTGATTACAATGTCGCTGAATCTTCAAGACCGCCCCAAATACAAAATTATCACGCTAGCGGATTGTAAAACGCTCTCTGTCTGTCTAACAAATGTTTTTTTGTTTTACCAAATGTTTTTATGCGAATTCGATTTCTGGAGCATTCCCGAATGCTAAAGTGACTAATTCTATTAAAAACTAATTTTTATTGACGCATTTGATGCTTCACAATATAAAATTTTTTTTTTTGTAAGTATTTTTCGAATGCGAATTCCGTAATTTTTTTCAACGATTTTTACCTTTGAATATATGTTATTATTATGTTTATTTTTATATGGTTTCTTAACCATATGGACTATACGAACGATGCTGCAGTACTTAAAAAAAAAAAAAAAAAAAAACAGAATTAATAAAAATAAATCGAATCAAACTCTTAACGTAATAATGTCGAAAGAAGTAGGAGGGGAGGATATTATTAAAAATGAATGTTCAAATTTTTACTGAATCATATAAATTTGTTTTAAAAATTTATAAAATGTATACATAGTACATATAGACATGCATAAATAATGTAACAATGCTCGAAAAAAGAGAGGCAATTTCATTAAAAATCTTGCATCAATTGCGATAGTCTACTTCGTATTTGTAAAGTAGTTCATTAGTTAGACTACTTACTTAAGGAAGCAATAAGCACTTAATTCAATAAATTATAATAAAAAGCAGAACTAAAACCTTTATTACATCCAGCGATCATTTTCATTTATTTATTTTATTATTAGGTATGCGATGTGCATGAATTACTGGATAACTTGAAGGAGTTTCATGAAGGTGTTTTGAAAATACATAACATAAAATACAGGTTGGTTTTATGAGCAAATGGAGAATCATATTTGAAGACACTTAACTGTGTGTGTGTGTGTGTGTGTGTCCGTTTATCAACTGAGTATGAAGCACTATAATTAAATAAACGATATTTATTGATTAAGCTGACAATTTCAAACTTATGGCTATGTTCGTTATATGGATGCTGCTCTAATGAAAAGAAGCTAAATAAAATTCAGTGTAACATGGAAAAATACTTGTAAAACTAAAACAAGCAATATTCATTATACTTAAACTAATCTAAATTAACGGATGACCATTGTAAGACAAAAAACACCAAGAATAAAATCAATTAGAAATGGCAAATGCATATGGTGGAGACGCGTCTGGTTAAAACTATAATGCGTCTTCATTAATTTGCAAAAAAAAAAGCCTGCTGTAAGACACGACACCAAAACATCATAGAAATTATTTTGAATATATTATAATGTTGATATTATTGGATCTACTGTAATAATATTGTTAACGATCTTAGCTTATTGTGTATGGCATCATGAAGTGGCTTTTATCTTATTCTTAATTAATTTAAACCACTTAACTTATTTTTTAAGAATCTCAATCGAAACTTATTGAATGGGGACTTCTAATACAAAGCCCACATGAAAATGCGTCGCCGTTTAGGTCGGTTTCTCATGATATTTGCAAAAAAAAAAAAAAATTCATATTTTTTAAAATGTAAGTGTCGATATTGGTTGGTAGACTTTCCCACTCAAGCTTTTTTAAATGTATTTTTCTAATTTGCTTGTGTTGGCATTAAAGAAAAAAAAACACAAAACCGAATTTGTGTTGAATCGGAATTTTTTATCTTTTATTCTTCCTTGCAAGATAAAAACGAGACTTCTTTATAAATATGTTTTTCCAATTTTTAGATCATCATCATCAGAAACTTGAAAGTTTGTTATCTATTATGACAACAAAATCAACAATAATCATTTTGTTTTTTTTTTTTTTTTAAGTAATTATTCCTTCTATAAAATAACAAATCTTCCTTGCAATTCAACTGGTTTTTCAGCTATCATATTGCATTGAAATAAAGGATTAAAAAAGTAAACTTATAAAAGCATTTCTGAAAAGTAAGTTTTTGTTGATCGGTAATTGTAATATTAGATCATATTTACTTCTTCACTTGCAAAATAAATATCGATGCCGATACTAACTCATTGTACGGATAAAAAAATAATTTCACAGTTTTTATATATCTCCTTGAAGAGCTTTATGAAATAATTAAATAGAACAAACGATTTGTAATGATACATTTTATGTGTTTATGTATTTCAAAAAATAAAAAAAAAAGTAATAATCCTTAGATATGGACGAAACAATGAAATTACGAGATGCAATAACTTGGCTTTGTCATTATTTCATTTCCAGTCTTGAATGAAAACTTGAACGTGTGGCTTCATGTCAATCGAAATTCATTTGATAAATAATTAGTATTTCGAGTGTGTAATGAAAAGGAATGCATAAATTTCGAGTTTTTATTCAGATTCGGATTCTAGACATGCCTGAATAAAGCTACTTTTGAATTTGGAAAAAATTCAATATCGGTTGATATCCTATAAGCGCTCGCAGCTTCGGATAATCGTATGAATATACTATCGCGCATCTCTAATAAATATGAAAGTCTGCTTAAGCAGCACGAAATTAGAGGAAACACAACTAATATTTACCGCATTCTTGAATTCGAGACTTAAAATTACTCGCGTAAGTTTCGGGTCCATGTGGAAATTACCATATATGTATTTACATATATGTAAATGAATAAAAAAGAAAAGAAAACTCAAATCTCCAAGAAGTTCGGCAGTCATCATTGTTTCAGTGTTTTCTTTAAAAATTACATTTGATAACAATAAAAAAAAAAAAAATAACAGCCGAAACGATCTCCATTTGCACATAAATTATATTTTAAGTCTTCCACATTTTCTTTCAAATTGAGGCGTGCTTATGTATAAAAATAAATGCAAACATACATGCTTACGAACACGTTTTTGTATTGTTATAAAACGAAAGGCATAATAGTGAACAACCGCATATATAAGTCGTTTCAGATCTATATGTGTATGTATTTATTGCATGAAAATATACATAGTTTAATGTATGTAAACTAATTTCAAAATAAAATGTAGTTAAGCTTATATACTAATGTTCCTTAAGTGATATATTTGGTTTCGGTTTGAAATTTCATTTGTGGGGGGGGAAAAAAGCAAATGGTAAGACTTTTGTATATGGTAAGTCTATCGCTGCACCAAGGATAAGAGGAGAATTAAATAGAAATCAACTTATTGGTTACGAATGCCAGTGATGATTTCATCATGACGACTCTGCATCACATAATTAGGCGATGTTTATTATAATAACAAGCTTTGACATAATATTCGGAAGTCTCTCTTTAAGAATATTAGAAGCATATACTGACGAATGTGTTGTTCTTTTTAGGCCGGGATGTTTATGTCTTCAATAAGGTGCATACCTTGAGGCTCCAGTAAGAAGGTAGAGAGTATCCTACAGTAAAAAGCATAGGAACAACATGGAATAATTGACCTACATTGATCGCATTATTTGGATTCAGCCAAAAATACTCATGTTAAGTTCTATTATGACTGCTCTCTTGAAGAAGCATATTTTCAGTTTATAGGTACTTAGTGGAATCATTTGTACATCCGATATTTTTGACAGCGACAAGATCTCCTAGTATACATATGTATAATACAATTAATAAAATTTATTCCATAACAGAATTGCCCGAAACCAAATTTCCGATGATTCATTTGATTGCGATTCTCTTAAATATTTTATAACCACATAAACCTTATTAAACCCATAAAAAGTATTTTTTTTTTTTTCTTTCAGAAAATTGAAAAACCTTTATTTGTCTATTAGCCCATTAGTGTACTTAACATGATATGATATAACTGCTCGTGGATTCTTTTTGAAATCGGGATCTTTGAGAAGATTTTCAAATGATTTAACTTTGTTGACAAATTCTTCCTTCTTTTTCGCAAGCTTCTTCTTGACACTTAGTTTTACTGGCTGCTCATCCAACTTCTCTACGCCGGTGCGTATATTCTCACGATCCTTACTCAATTCCATAAGCTCCTTGAGCGAAGGCAAAGCATCTTTCAGTGGCTTTAAATCTCCAGTGATTGCGCTCTTTTCACGGTTTTTCTTTGCCATTTCCTCCTTTCGTTTTTTCGCAGCGTTCTTAAACTTGTTCATAAGATTTTTGTGCTTTTCTTTAATTTTTTCCTTCTTTGTAATAGTGAGCTTGGTGTTGTGCAGCAAACTGTCTTTCTCCAAAGATAAGTAATCTGATTCGCCTTTATTTTGTGATTTAAATGCTGCTTGGGCCTTTTTAGCCTTAGCCTTAAGTTTCCTATTTATTTTACCCATTTTTAGATGTTTTTTTTTTATTTTATTTATCTGCTTGCAATTGCAGGTTGAGGTTAATTTGACAAGTGGCAATCGTAGCAAATGATTTTTGACAACACGCAATCAGTGATGGGAAATTTCAAAACCAACGCTTTCTTCGGTTATCGATTATTATTGCATAAGGACATTTGGATTGCTTTCACCGACAACCTACGTTTCGGTTTGTGCATTATTATTCAGTTTTCACTGAATATCTTAGCGTCAAAGAGACTTTTGAATTATAAATATATTATATAGCAGAGTAAATCACATGAAGATGTTGAGCCTTAACGGAATCGATTTATCTGGAAGTAATAAATATGTATCGAATATCGACTATAGTCATATTAGCCATCGCTATATTGACGTTAATAAATAGAACAGCTGACATATAAAAGAAAGAGTAAACAAGTAGTATCGGACTCTACAAGGCTATTATTTAGGAGCGGTAAAAATGGACTATGAATTTAAAGTGAAAACACAGATGGAACGAACGAAGGTCGAAGACTTGTTCAACTACGAGGGATGCAAAGTCGGACGAGGAACATACGGGCACGTTTACAAAGCGAAATGGAAAGAAACTAGCGATGGAAAAGAGTATGCATTGAAACAAATAGACGGAACGGGCCTTTCAATGTCCGCTTGTCGTGAAATCGCGCTCCTTCGGGAACTAAAGCATCAAAATGTCATTACACTTATACGGGTTTTCCTTTCGCACAATGATCGGAAGGTCTTTTTGCTTATCGATTATGCTGAGCATGATTTATGGCATATAATAAAATTCCATCGTGCTGCAAAGGCAGCCAAGAAGCAAGTCGTTGTGCCGCGTGGCATGGTAAAGAGCTTACTTTATCAAATTCTTGATGGTATACACTATTTGCATAGCAACTGGGTCTTACATCGTGATCTGAAGCCAGCAAATATACTTGTAATGGGTGATGGCAACGAGCGCGGACGAGTTAAAATTGCGGATATGGGTTTCGCGCGTCTCTTTAATGCGCCACTAAAGCCATTGGCAGATCTTGATCCAGTTGTGGTGACATTTTGGTATCGAGCACCGGAACTTCTACTCGGTGCGCGCCATTATACAAAAGCGATTGACATTTGGGCGATTGGTTGCATTTTCGCTGAGCTTTTGACATCGGAGCCGATTTTCCATTGCCGTCAGGAAGATATAAAGACTAGTAATCCATATCATCATGATCAACTTGATCGGATATTCAATGTAATGGGCTTTCCGCAGGATAAGGACTGGGAGGATATTAAGAAGATGCCCGAGCATCATACGTTAACAAAAGACTTCAAACGTTCAACGTACGCATCTTGTTCATTGGCCAAGTATATGGAGAGACATAAGATAAAGCCTGAAAGCAAAGCATTTCATTTACTACAAAAGTTATTGCTTATGGATCCAAACAAACGTATAACATCGGAACAAGCAATGCAGGATTCATATTTTCAGGAGGACCCACTACCGACACAGGATGTGTTCGCTGGTTGCCCGATTCCATATCCTAAACGTGAGTTCTTAACTGACGACGATCAAGAAGACAAATCCGACAATAAACGTCAACAACAACAGCAGCAGCAACAACAGCAGCAGCAACAAACACAACAACAGCAACAGCAAACACAACAACAACAGCAGCAGCAGCAGCAACAACAACCGCAGCAACCACAACAACCACAACAACAACAACAGCAACAGCAGCAACAACAACAGCAACAGCAACAACAAAATCAACAGCAACATCATGACCATAGCGCTAAACGGATGCGTTTATCGGGACCTGGCGTTGGAACTGGCGGTGGTGGTCCGCCAACCGTGCAAGTGCAGCAAACACAACAACATCAGCAGCAGCAACAACAGCTTCAACAGCAGCAGCAACAACAGCTGCAACAGCAACAACAACAGCTACAGCAGCAGCAGCAACAACAACAGCTTCAACAGCAGCAACAACAACAGCTGCAACAGCAGCAACAACAGCTGCAGCAACAACAGTTGCAGCAACAGCAGCTGCAACAACAACAGCTGCAACAGCAGCAACACCAGCAAGAATTCCATCATCAAAACCAGCCGCACGCACAACAGCACCTCATGTTCAGCATGCAGCACTCCAACTTTCAGCATCGATTCTAAACAACATCGTGCAACAGATGGCAACCCTACTCCATATATAATAGGAAAGCTCTGAATTTGAGTTTCTGGAATCTAGAAATTCATAAATTATACATGCAATTCATATTTTTAGCTTAGACAATACAAACATTTATTTTGAATTTTGAAACAATTTTGTCATTTAATCTGCGCATGGAACCTCATGCAATTACAAAAAAAAAAATTATAATTTTCAGAAAATTCCTTGATATCCATGCTAATATAGTAAAAAAAAAAAAAAAAAATTCATTTAAAATTAGATCTCGCAATTTACTGAATAACAGTATCAGAAAACATCTTAATACCATCGACCGAATCGTTCCACTGCTTTTTGCCATACGCTCATATGCTCTCTAATCCTTTCGAAATGTGCTTCTTGTGGCTGAAATATTCGATCGAGTTGCCGAAATTCTTTTATTTCTGAAATATTCTTCCAAACACCACAATTCAAACCAGCCAAAAAAGTCGCACCCATCACACTGGACTCGGAGTTTTGAGCACGTTCCACTTTGATGCCGCTGGCATTGGCTAAAAATTGGCAAACAAAATCGTTGCGAGAGACACCGCCATCGACCCTGGAAGAATGGAAGGAAAATGTTATTCCTGTCAGTCATACAAATTCAACAATCATTTTTCAAGGGATAAAGATCTATAGGTTCTGCCATGACAATTAATATCTTTCCGGATTCTAACGTCAACATAATATTTTGTTGTGAAAGTTTGTTGTTGTTGTTTTCTTTTCTTTTCTTTTCGTTTTTTTCTTATCAATAGTCGACACTAGTTCTCTAGTTCCATACTCCTTGAAAATTTATAAATTCTATTTTCATACTTTAGTGTATCCATTTTGTACTCAGTTTCATGCTGAGCGGTTTCACAAAGCTGCACTAAACGAAAAACGATGCTTTCCAGAATTGCACGTACAAGATGTGATCGATTAGCAGTGGGTGTTATGCCAATAAAGCCCGAACCGGCACGATGATCATTGATGGGTGGCTTTCAAAGAATTTGAAGATTATCAAATCAGGCCAATTTCAACACTTCAAATAAACTTACGCCAAGTCCGCTAAAAGCTGGTACAAAATAAACCCCATTAGTATCCTCCACGGATGTAGCGATTGTTGCCGTTTCCGTAATATCATTGAAAAGGCCACAGGCGTTGGCCCAAGCGATTATTGTACCCATATCATTTGCGGCACCTTCCATACAATATTGAATTCGCGTGCTCTTTTGATCTTTGAATTGCCATGCTACCAATGGATACATTCCCATCAACGAAGCCTGACATTTCTGACCTGTCATTACGTTCAAAAATGCTCCGGTACCGATCGTTATTTTCACTTGACCTTCATCGAAACAATGTGAGCCCCAAATTGCCGCAGTCTGATCACTCACAGAGGAACAAATTTGTACATGCGTTTGCTTCCAATTGGCTCCAAATGCAGCTGGATGTACGCTCCCAAAATGTTTGTATCCATTATCAACGATTTTGGGCAGTAAATTCAACTATAAAATGATCAATCATCATAGATTGAAAGTGAACCATTATCAAATTCTTTTACCGTGTATATACTTACGTCGATTCCGAACAGCATTTCAATTAATGGTGACCAATTCAATGTAAAAGGATCAAAAATACCTGTCGCCGTACAAGAGCTTATGTCCGATATATGCTCTACGTGCGGTTGAAGTCCGTTACCAGACCTTAAACACAAGCGAATTACATAATTAACTTTTATGTTCCTTGAGGGACAGTGGCGCCACTGCTTGCATGCTTACCTTAGCTTGTACAATATCCACGAGTCCAATAGTTCAATGCGCGCCTGTCGTCTTTTGATGGCTTGTTTTAGACGTGGATTGGTATGCAGCTCGTGTACAAAACGTAAGGTTACCTATTCAGTAAAAAAAAAAAAACAACCCAAATGAATGGTTTTTTTCTTGAATAATCCTATTTTTCTCACTTGTCCATTCATCATTTTAAGAACACTTCCAGCCAGGAAACGTTTACTACGCGTCAATATATATAAACCATATGCACAGCAGTTAATCGACTTCAGGGTTAATCCGGTATTCCATGAGTCAACAAGTGCATCAGCCCGTAAATCCTTCCATGTTATAAAATTGTGATAGTACTCCTGCGTACGATGGTTCCATGTTAAGAACGTGCAACGTTGCGTAGACAAGGCGAGTCCAGTTAATTCTTTCGGCTGGAGTCCAGCTTCTACAAAATAGCATGAATAAATACAATGGAATTCGAGTTACACAGATACATATCAAGGCAACATAATTCATTTCAATTTCTATATAACCTCGAACAGCTCCATTGACGACACGAACAATTGATGCCCAAAGCGACTCCGGTTCGATCTCGAAATAGCCTGGCTGTGGATTCAACAAGTTCACCTGCGAATGTGATGATTTGTTTTTAAATCTATTCTATCCTTAGCTATGTATGTATATCCACTTACATTCTCCCAAGCTGAACCTCTTACATTACACTCTTCATCTATAATGAAACAACGTACGTGAGTTGTTCCCACGTCCAGTGTCGCTATATACGAATTCGCCATCGATTCCGGTTCCGTGTTTTCCGGCGCAATAACATCCACGCGAGCTGACTGGCGAGCTTCTTAATTGCTGCATAAAACGCTCGCTGTTCTGATTGAGCAGCGCACACTCTCAACTAATTACCATTGGAATTGCAAGGCCCTCTGGTATTATTACTGTTCTAGCAAGTGCAAAAGCTTTTGTCGTCGTCGTCGCCGTCATATTGTACGCTTTAGCATTTACTCTGCGCCCTCAGCCCGCAGCTGATAAAACCGTTGTTATTAATAAAAATAAAATTTTTTAAAAACATTTCACGCTATCAAAAGAAGACCTGCGTTCTTAGTGCTGCCAACAGTAATGGTCAAATTTATAGTGCTATCGAGTTTTTCTGAGTCATGGTTTAATTGCTTAATAATTTCGCACCTATGAGCGATGTACTTTATTTTCATTTGTGTTTTCTTTTATTTTACTCTATATATGTAAAACCACAAATCATGTTCCATACCTATGTATGTATACAAGCACTTGAGCGATATGGGGCTGTCCATTAATAACGTAAGATTTTCTATTACTGTTTTCACGTTTGCGTTTTAAGTCTTCGCGCAGACAGTTCTGTTATAAAAAGCGAGAGAGATAGAGCAAAGACTTAAGCCGCGAACGTGAAAACAGTAATAAAAATTGTTTTTTGAGAAATTCATTCCCAATTTCCACACACAAATTTTAATTAAGTTGGCGAAAAGGGCAAGGAGAAGAGAAGAAACTTCTGTCTTAATGGCTCTACGCAGATACGCAGGAAGTAAATTTCCTATACTAAAAACATGGAAAAAAAAAACCAAGAAGTACTTCGAGTTACTTCTGATACTTCAACGAATACGCAGAATAAAAGCGATTGAGCATTCAGGGTTGCATTTAAACTTGAGCGGGCGAAGTCTTTTTACTTCAACTTAACAACGAGCACGTTCATTCTTTGAGCCTATACTGAGATATGCAGTAACTACTTGCACATTAGGAGCCAATTCGCTACAACGTCGTAAAGAGCAGAGAGACAACTATATTCACGCTCTGAATTCTTCAAAGTATGCAAAATTTAACACTTCGAAGTCGGTGTCAGTATTTCATTTGAAAAATGTGCTGCAATCAGCTTCGCATTTACTTCGCATAAAAAATGAACATGTTCATTTCTATGGCGTAGTAAAGCAGCAAGTCGCATGCAACCTGCGCACATGATTACTTGACATCTCAGTATAAGCGAAAGTAAAGTATTTACTTCGAAGTACTTAATTTTTTTGCACGTATTTCTTATGGGAGCTATTACTGCATATCTCAGTATAGGCTTTTGGCGAAGTAAGTGAAAAACTGCTGCGCATTTCAATAATGTAAAGTATAACAAGCGGGAAGCTCGCTCGATTTGTTTGAAATTTTGTCTGATATGGGAAGCTTGGTTCAAACTTACTTACTTCACAAGAATGAGCTCTATACTTCCTGCATATCTGCGTAGAGCCCATTATCTAATAATTAAAGAATTTCGAGCGAAAAATTTTTGTGTGGAAATCGGGAATTAAATCGAGAATCGGGACGGGACTGGGAAGAAAAGGCAGTGATTGTTTCCTCCGCTCACAAAATGAATATTAAATCAAGTGTTTTGTTGGCACATATAGATTGGGACCCCAAGACGATTTAACCCATTGATATCCGCTGTGCCTGAGCAAGTGCAACCGAATGATCATCATAAAATCGCCTTTCGTACAACAAAAGATTAATAAATAAATTTCAGAATATTTTAATTATTCAATTATCATACGCTTTCCTCAATATTGCCATCTTAAAGAAAGCTGGAAATGGGTTAATGAATATTTCGGGACAATAGAGCTTTCATTATGTTCCTTTGAAGAGCTTCTCCAAAGAAAGAATTTTTAAAGTCCACTATAGCTTATTTGTCCTGAACTGTAAAATGTCTACATATGCATTTCGGTTTTTTATTCCTACAGGTCAGAACCATTAAAATGCACTGAGCTTTAAAACGAGTTCCCTATTTTTAACTCATTGATAATAGAATGCTAAAATTTCGATTTGAACGTTGACGACGACGCTCTTTGAACTTCGCTCCACAGCTCTCATGCTTCCCTGTAGGGGTCCCAACTTAGGGTGACCAAATTGCCTTCGGTTAAATAAAGGACACCATAAATCGAAAACCAAAAATCGCGCACACACAGGTGAGCACAAATTTTAAATTAGCATAGCTTCGTCAAAATAAAAGGTAAATGAACATTGTTTTTTATTTGCTAAGAATTGATTGGACTTTAAATCTGCATACTCAGATTTTACATTTAAAACGAGTTTTATTATTTTTTTTTCGTTTTTCAAAAAAACTTCATTTCAATCCTGAAAAACGATTTTAAGCCCCCTTCTGTCCGACCCAAAATAAAGCTCAATTCATTATCTTTGGACCTGATTACATTTCACAATAAAATTTTACACTTAGGCATCGATTTGAGGTATAAATTACAATCCTTCCCTCAAAAGTGGAGGTTTCCCCATAAAATTAATTTGCGCGACCTCTAAACGTCCTTCAAAAAATCTGAAAAAATGCTCAAAATATTTTTAGACAATCTTTCGAATTCCGTGAGGACATTTTAATATTTCCAAAAAAAAAAATTCGGACACCCTAGTATGTACTTATTAGTAATAAGTTATATACACTGGAACGGGGTTTATTAATATCACCAGAAAAATGAATAAAATAAAGGACAATTAAAGGCCGATTAATTACTTTCCCCAAATCGCCAAAAAAAAAGGACATGTCCTTTTAAAAAAAGGACGTTTGGTCACCCTACCCAACTGCGATAAAACTCAACAACGAACCGGTTGTCTCGAACAAAAAGAATTTTTTGTTACCGTTTACGAATTCGATGTCGAAATTTTCAAATTTCCCGCTTGAGATTCAAAAATAATGCATCGGCTATGTATGGATGACAGAGATGGCAATTTTTTTTTTTTTTTTTCAGTTTTATGTCTGCATTTCTCCCTCTGTTTCCGGGCGTTGATCAATGTTGGGCGATGTTTTTCAACCTGGAGTGTATCTTTAACAACGAATATCAAACAAAGGAGATTGTGATTGATGCTAAATTCATCCGAAAAGCTTTCATTTTTCCGCAAAAAATAGCGTTTGACCCTCTGTTGCATACGACAAAAAAGTTCATTTTTTGATGGAAAACGATATATACAGCCCGATTCTAAATATTCCCGGGAGTTTTTTCCCCCCGGCAAATTTGAAAAAAATTTTCTTCTTTCAAACACATGGGAAAGTCATTAAAAAGGGAAACAAGAATTTCGAAAGTTTTTATGCAAGTCATCACATCAACGTCTCCTTTTTCTGCGGAGAAAAATTTTTGTGGAAAAATTCCCGCGAATTATTTATTTGGAATAGGGCTGATAATTTTTAGTGCGAAACCATTTTTTTGCCACTTTCTTGATGTATCATGCAGTAAAGGGTTAATAAATCCTTTTAGCACGAAAAAAATTGTCCGCTTATATATTATATCAGGGCAAAAAAAAAAAACGAATCTGCAGATCTAGTTTTAACTATAAAAGTTTTATTTAAGGTTGTAACGAATTTTTCATTATAGGATTAAAGGTAGGGGGGGAAATTTGTGACGAACCTAGAAACCCTTTTTTGATTCCTCCATTTTATCATGGAAACGCTTCCAGTAGTACTTAACACTTGGATCCTCAATAATGTGTTCTTTGACCACTTCCCGAGACCACACTAGCGCGGTTTTGCTATAATCCCAGAAATGGGCCACCACGCGGAATATAGCTCTTTCGATGTCTTGTCTCTTAAAATATTCCATGTTGGATGTCGCCGCCGGCTTGGGTGGAGCGACCAGTGAATTCAATTCGGCCTTCGGCCGTATGGATTCATTTGAAGAAATCGGTTCTTCGGAGGTTGAAATCAATGGTTCAGCTAATTTATCATTCGATTGTTTTTTCGGGATTTGGTTATCTGTATAAAAAGAAAAAAAAAAAAAAACAACAAAAAATTAAAAACCGGTTAAATCCAGTCGAACGAAAACCTATATGTATGTAATGTACCTATTTGGATGGCATTAGAGTTGATTGGCACATCCAATGGAGCCGGATTCAAATTACCCGAAGAAGGCATGACAGCTTCGTTGGTCGAAAATATGGCCTTTTCTGAAGGCGTTGTGGTGTTCTTTGCCGAAGAAGTTAACATTTCAGTCGAAGAGGACATCTCCTTTAGCGAAGATGTCAACGGTGTGGACGTTAATGTAATCGTATCAGTTGACTTTGATGAGCAAAAACGTATGGAACGTACAAGAGTTGGCCCAACGATGAATTTTTTGCGATCTAAAGATCGCAAAATTCAAGAAATTCATATACGTAAGAAAAAAAAAAAAAAAAAAAAAAAATGGGTTACGGAAAGGAAGGACGGAGTGATACCACTTACCTTGTACTTGAGTGAATGAAGCATTTGAACTAAAAGATACCTTTTGACCCTTAAAGATGTTCGTCGTCTTTGTACTAAGGATCGAGCTTTTCGAGAGCACAGGTTTTGCTCGGACTAAAAGTCGCGAAAAGTAAGGCATTATTATGTCGAAGAATAAACTCGAAGGATACTAGTTAACGAAAATACGAAAAATTAAGATGATTTACGTTGCAGCGAAAATTTTTCCTAATTCGAATATAATAAAATGAAGCGCAATTTGAGGCCTTAAGAAGTTCAAGGGCTACTATGTTCCAATTTGAAAATTTTTAAATACTCAGTCTTGATTTCCAATAGGGCAGGAACTCCTACAAATATTCAACATATCGAAATGTATGGAATCAGTTACAATGAAAACACCATTTTTATGTGAAATTGATTCCATATATATATATATGAAGGAATTCGTGCGCTATCGGTAAGCATAGTGAGGCCCTGGGTCTGACACATTCCTGAGTCATAAATTTTGTTAAATATATATTTCGATCTCTCATAGTGAGATCCTCTCTAAGTAGAGCTGGAGAACTATCGATAGTCGATTGCCTGAAATATCGATAGTACTACCGGAAGAGATATTTTTAAAATTTAAACTAATTTGGTTGGAAAAATGCTAGTGGTTTCAATCAAGCATGTTTGAGCTGTTTAACAATTAAATTCCTACAATTCTCATTTGGTTTGTAAAATGGGACACTTAAGACTCGCAGAATTCCTGAAGGGTTTTTACGACGTGATGAAGCCAGATGTGTAGGTTTGCCCTATTTATTAGTTTGATTGCTACAGGGCTATCGATAGTTTAGATCATCGATATGTTCAGTAATCGATAGTCCGATAATTGATACTCAAAACTATCGATTGGTTTAACAATTACTAATTAACAAATATTTTGAGAAATTCAATGAGCAAAACGGGTAAATAATCCAATAAAGAAAAAAAAAAAAAAACAATTAAGATTACGACTTTCTTTATCGCTAAATATTTATTTTTTTACGATTGTATTAAACTTACAAGAGCTTCGATTTTTTTGATCACTTAATAGTTAATAGGCATGTTCATTTATATGACGATAATGGTTAAATAAAAGTTAACATTAATCGTCCAAGATGTTTTTTTTTTTTTTTTAACATAATTAGTAAAGTAGACATTTTGATGCTATAATTGAAAATGATTTTCTAATTGAAAATGAAAATTTCAAAATAAATTATAATAAGCTTAAGCATTTATTGCTATTGTTATTTTAATACGACAGAGAGAGCTGAATGCACACCAAATATCGCAGCATTCAGCTTTCAATTATTGTTGATCATTGATTGTTACAGTATTTATATTTATATAATTATGTATATGCATATGTATATATTTATATAAGCCATTTATCTTCAACACAATATTGGGGTGTAAAATTTAAATAAAGTATACATGGTTAAATGCAAATAAAACAAAAAAGAACAAGATGAATGGATAAAAAATTTCAATGAAATCCCAAAAATTCTGATCTCGCTCATAGAATATTGATGAGCACACTTTGTTTGTTTGCTAGCTTATGCATTCTTTTACATACAATACCGCAAGGGAAGTCCGACTTTTAAATATATTTATATACATAAATATATACGGTACACACACACACACACACACAAATAGATTAAGAGATGTAGGTATGTGTGTTGTCTTTTTTTCTTTTCTCTTTCTTATTATGGGTGGCTCTACAGATGGATTGCGAGATTAGACTTAAAATAGTCCACAATCTTTAAGATTGTTTTTGATGATAACATCGGTGACGGCATCGAAGACGAATTGCACATTATTCGTGTCGGTGGCACAGGTCAAATGCGTATATATTTCCTTTTGATCCTTTCGTTTATTGAGATTTTCGAATTTCATGCGTATATAATTGGCAGCATCTTCGAATGTGTTTGGACCTATTTGTTGATGATAAATGGAAAATCAGTTTGTAATTTTTGTGGAGCTATAGATAGACGCGAAAATATATATTTAAAATTTTACCATTATACTCCGGAAAGCATATTGTCAGTGGTGATCTTTTAATTTTCTCTTCAAATAGATCCTTTTTGTTCAAGAAGAGTATAATTGACGTTTCCACAAACCATTTGGAATTACATATTGAATCGAATAGTTTCAATGACTCAATCATACGATTCATTTCTTCATCTTCAGCAAGCACTAAATCGTAGCCTGGAAATGGAAAAAGTGACAGAATTCAAAAAAAAAGCATTATCTAAATGGAAGTTTCATATATAATATATACATATAAAACGAGCCAAGTCAATTAAATGTGATTCAATTTAATGTGATTGAATTAAATAAGGCCTATTGTAAATGTGCAAAAAAATAAAATAAAAATTCATTTGAACCCACCGGAAAGCGCTACACAGAATATAATTGCTGTTACACCCTCGAAGCAATGAATCCACTTCTTGCGCTCCGAACGCTGTCCGCCAACATCGAACATTCTAGAATTGTTTGAAAATTATTCATTTTAATAATAACAGTACGCGTCATTCGCGCCAAAAAAAAAAAAAAAAAAAAAAAACGAGGGAAAATGCCCATGGCAATGACAATGCTACATTGTTGATCGGTGATCGGTGATCACAGTTACTGCGCTCATCTTTCATCGCGAAATGATTCTCTATGACTTTTTTTTTACTTACTTGAAATGTAGGCCCTTACAGCTGAAGTGCGTCTCAACGATTCCCGTTGTTTTGACACGCGTGCGCAACACATCCTGTTGCGTCGGAATGTAATTGGGCTGCGAGATGCGATCGAGGGAATTTAGATAGTAAGCGGCCGAGTCATTTAACTGATATTCGCGTGAACGTGAAAACGATTGCTGTACACCCGCATCGGTCCATAATTTTTTCATTAATATAACAATTTCGGGTACGAGAATTCCTTCTTCCGCTGCCGATGCGTACGTAAAGAATTGCCTTGCGATCTCCTTTTTCGTATAGTCCTCGAAGTCGATTTGCAAATTTCCCATCGCTCGGATTATTGTCATCAGACTCTGGATCGTATTGCTGTAGACGACACGTTTATACTGCTCGCATTCTTCCTGTGAGTAGCCAGTTTCATGTATGATTTTCATCTGTTTGACAATTGTTGATTTGCCCGATTCGCCAGCGCCTGCAGGAAGCATAATGAGAGAGAAAAATTACCGATAATTAGGTTATAATGTATATCGTATGTATATCTATATTAAAAAAAAAAAAAAAAAAAAAATAATGCAATAACCTGAACATTATGGATTTAGAAAATTGTGAACAAACTGCTTGTCATAGCTTATCACGATTATAGTTAAATGGGCTATCGGGCACACCCATAGGTATACTACTCACAAATAAAAATTTGTTCGAACAAATCTGCCGATTATCCGTATGTGTGCAGGCCTACTACCAAGAATGCGAGATATCAATTCATCGACATATTTTTCGATGTATTGTAAAAAAAAAAAAAATCAATTAGAAAAAAAAAATTTTTAATTAACATCTTTGACTTATGCTTGAGCTAAATGGAAAGTCTTTTAGATATGTTAGGAGTAACTATCTATGTTAATCAAGCAACCTAGAAGCGAATCAAATATGCGATTTGAGTAATCCAAATATCGTTGCTCAAAGGAAACATAGAAAGCTCATCAGAAGCCTCATTACCATCACAATGAGCGTTCACGAGAACGGATCTCAGGAGAATCTTTGCATCTAGGCACTTATTAGATATGAATGAAATTTTAAAGAAGTTCCCATTTGGACGTAATCGATTGTTTCCCAAAATTCCAACAGATTCTCTAACCGTGATGATAAAAGTTCGTTCCAAAAATTCAATCATCCGATATTATCCATTTAACGAGCCATTAGCCATTATCATCAGACAGCTGGATATCGCTAGTTAGTCAATCTATATTCTAAACGAAAAAATCCAATTGAAAGAAGCAACTTTTTTACATATGTATAACAGGTTGGCTGATAAGTCCCCGGTCTAACAATGAAAAACACATTTTTTTATCAAAATTCGTTTTTATTATTCAACATAGTTCCCTTCAAGAGCGATACAACGATTATAACGACCTTCCAATTTTTTGATACCATTTTGGTAGTACTCCTTCGGTTTTGCCTCAAAATTGGCCTCAGTTTCGGCGATCACCTCTTCACTGCAGCCAAATTTTTTCCCTGCGAGCATCCTTTTGAGGTCTGAGAACAAGCAAAAGTCGCTGGGGGCCAGATCTGGAGAATACGGTGGGTGGGGAAGCAATTCGAAGCCTAATTCATGAATTTTTGCCATCGTTCTCAATGACTTGTGGCACGGTGCGTTGTCTTGGTGGAACAACATTTTTTTCTTCTTCATATGGGGCCGTTTTGCCGCGATTTCGACCTTCAAACGCTCCAATAACGACATATAATAGTCACTGTTGATGGTTTTTCCCTTCTCAAGATAATCGATAAAAATTATTCCATGCCCATCCCAAAAAACAGAGGCCATTACTTTGCCAGCGGACTTTTGAGTCTTTCCACGCTTCGGAGACGGTTCACCGATCGCTGTCCACTCAGCTGACTGTCGATTGGACTCAGGAGTGTAGTGATAGAGCCATGTTTCATCCATTGTTACATATCGACGCAAAAATTCGGGTGTATTGCGAGTTAACAGCTGCAAACACCGCTCAGAATCATCAACACGTTGTTGTTTTTGGTCAAATGTGAGCTCGCGCGGCACCCATTTTGCACAGAGCTTTTTCATATCCAAATATTGATGAATAAAATGACCAACACGTTCCTTTGATATCTTTAAGGCCTCTGATATCTCGATCAACTTCATTTTACGGTCATTCAAAATCATTTTGTGAATTTTTTTGATGTTTTCGTCGGTAACCACCTCTTTCGGGCGTCCACTGCGTTCACCGTCCTCCGTGCTCATTTCACCACGCTTGAATTTTGCATACCAATCAATTATTGTTGATTTTCCTAGGGCAGAGTCCGGAAACTCATTATCAAGCCAAGTTTTTGCTTCCACTGTATTTTTTCCCTTCCGAAAACAGTATTTTATCAAAACACGAAATTCCTTTTTTTCCATTTTTTTCACAATAACAAAAGTTGCTTCACAAAAGACGCTCTATCTCACAAACTAACTGACTTACAGACGTCAAATTTTGACACGAATCATTTGAAGGTTGCCACTATATAAAAATAATATGAATTTAATACTAGCGACGCCATCTTTGTGTCAGACCGGGGACTTTTCAGCCAACCTGTTATGTATATGTTCGTTTTTGTTTTTATTCATTTTTGTGAATGGTGGTTCAATGGTCCATCCATCCATGCTTTGGCAATGTTCACTGCTCTCAATGAGTAGTAAATAAATGAAGGCATGAATGAATGAGTAAACGAACAAAACGAGTGAGTGCGGCGAATTTCATTCAATTGAAAGAGTTCAAAGTGGCAATATGATGACAACAAAGGTTTACACTGTAGCGCTAGCTTCGCTAATGAAACGGACGAACATACAAAAATGTTTTCACATACATATATGTATAACTGGTAAGTAGTAAAGAAATAGTAAGCGACTGAGTGTCCACAGGGTGATATGTATTTTTCCTAATAGGCATTTCACTATCATCATATGTGCATTTTACTAATACACCCGGGAGGAAAGAGTCCGCTGTTATGCGCAATTTATTGATCTTGGAATATGATTAATATTTCAGCGTTGGCTCCATACATTTTGAAAGCACATCGAATTAGTCAAAACAAAACGAGACAAAATCGTTTTCTGTGCGCTATACGTTTGAACTAAATTAAGGTGTCCAATATACTGTTGTTTTTGTTTAAACCGAAATTGATGGTGTGTGTGTGTGTGTGTATATGTTTAAAATAGCACGATGTAAATACGTCACTAATTTAGAAAACTAGAGCCCTCATGGCTTGATCATTGATGAATACATTTCCGGTTGGGTGCGTACATTATTTTTATACCCGACACACTCTGTGTCGAGGGTATATTGCGTTTGTGTGGTTGTGTGTAACACCCAGAACCAGTCGAGATAGACCATACAAAATATATATAAAGAAATGATCAGCGTCACCAGGAGATTCGATTTAGACATGTCCGTCTGTCTGTCTGTCTGTCTGTCTGTCTGTCCGTCTGTCTGTTTGTATACAGTTATCTTATCGAAGGAGTTGAGCTATCTTGACAAAATTTGGTATTCGTTCTCATGGGGACATGAGTAAGAACAAGTTCGAGAATGGACCCGATCGGACCATTTTTAGGGGTACCTCCAGTACTAGGGTCTGTTACGAAAATCACAAAAACTGCTCTAAAACCAGAGTTTTTCAAGATATTTTGATGAAATTTGGTATTTGAACATATTTAAAGGCAAATAATGTGATTTCCAAAAATTTGAAAAGTGGGCGTGGCAGAAGGGCGTTTTTTGAATATTGTCTCTTACACCCGAAATTCAAATGGGACTTGAACGAAATTTGGCAGTTATGCTTCCTTTGTAGCCATAAACATCCTCTCCAAAATTTTTTTTTGATAGGTCCATTATTAAGGGTACCTCCAGTACTAGGGTCTGTCAAAAAATCTCAAAACTGCCCCAAAATCGAATTTTTTTGAGATATTCCACTGAAACTTAGAATTTGAACGTATATTAAGGCCTCCGATTAGAATTCAAAAAAAATTGGAAAAGTGGGCGTGGCAAAAGGGCGGTTTTCATAAAAAAAATTCAACAAAAGTCGGTATATGGGGCCCGTAATGGCCTTAAACACCTCTTGATATTAAAAATTATTTGAAGATGTGTGTCTGTGTCGGGTATTCTATTGTCAGGCTCGCCTGACTATAACACCCTTACTTGTTTTTGTAGCATTTGCTTTCAATTATCTGCTCGAATAACTCAATTTTCTGATGTTGCATTAATGCCTTATTGCATTTGAGACATGCCAATTATCAAGAAAATGCAATGCAGAACCTAGCAAAAATAGTCCCATGAAAACACAAACGAAAATGACTCTTAACAAGTATCAGATGGAAGGCTTTTCTTTTCAAAGAAAATTTGTATGCAAGCACTTAAGAGAGAGCAGGAAGGGCCAGCAGCAAGACTCATCCAATTTAATCCAATATTCGCAGCTCGAAATCTAGTGATATGATTTTCGATGTTGCTGCGTGGACTAATGAAGTGGATAAATACATGAGCCGAGCCTTTTTATGCTCGAGCAAATATTTTGTCCATGCGAACGGATCGCATATTTTCGTTATGCAGCACTTTTTTGTAATTTGATGTCGATCACGTTAAAAGGCGCCACAATAATTAAAACAAATAATGGACATACTTCAGCGATCTCCAAACATAGCAACAAACCATTCGAAGACATAAACACACTAACACTCACACACACACACACACACACACACGCGCACACACAAGTTGCGCATGCTGACATGCATCGTCGAAAGGCAATGCAGCAAAATTTTACAGGCAACAAATTCGCTCGAAATTTGTTCGCCATACGCTGCAGGCAAAGTAAGTAGTACTTTCACTTTTAACTCAGACCATTTGTCAAATTGACAAGAAAAATATATACTTATATACATATATACAGAGAATTGATAAAAGGCAGTAGTTGTGATAATTCCCAACATAATTGATTTCGTCACACTGTGTTCGATTCTCACCTCTAATTTCACTCCTGCGCATTCTTTGTTCGAAAAATCGATTTCCAATGGACATTTTTCTTCCTTTCGATTACAGTGGGCGTGGCGTAGGGAGATTTTTTTCTCTATTCTTGATATGTATATTTGGGAAAACCATTGTAATTCTTTCAGATGGTGCTCGGATTGGCACATTGGCCAGTTTTTTTTATTTATTTTTTGTGTGCTTTTTTTTTGCTTTTTATTATGGCCAAGTCGAAGCTAAAAATTCTTATCAGTCAGCGTTATTATATACGAAAACGATGATAAGCTTAGAACGCAAGTAATGCGATCAAAAGAAGAGGAGAGGGACGAAATGAGAATGTATTTTCTTTCGATTACAATATGTCACGTAAGAATTGTACGTGCACGAGAGCCGGTAAAAAAAAAAAAATAAATAGAAAATAAAAAAAATTAAAAAAAATTAAAAACAAGTAAGAAAGCTAAAGTCGGTCAAGCCCGACTTTGAAATACCCAGCGTCCCGACATTATGAGCGCACTATGTTTTGTTTCTCGCCTTGGTCAACCTATGTTGCGAATTTGATGCTTCTACGCCTTTTACTTCGGAAGTTACGAAAATTCTCCATTTGTGGGCGTGGCAGTGGGCGGGCTACATAAATTTTTGTTCCTAAACCTTTCATTCGCCTTGGTCAACCTATGTTGCGATTTTGAAGCTTCTACGCCTTTTACTTCAGAAGTTACGATAAGCCCTTATTTGTGGGCGTGACTCGAGGAGGACGGCGTCCATTTTTTCCAGGATATGTCCCTTTTCGTAGTTTGCCAGTACACCAAATATCAATGGAATGTGTTGAGTGGTTCGCAAGTTACAAGCATTTTACTGAAAACACAATAAATTCATTTGTGGGCGTGGCAGTGGCGGATGTCTCCCATTTTTACTTAGGATCATACTCGGACCCCGATATACATGTGTGCCAAATTTCGACTTCATTGGTTCAGCCGTTTCGGAGGAGATCCGACCACGGACGGACGGACATGTCTAAATCGATTCAGTTTTTGATCCTGATCATTTCTATATATATTTGTCTATATCTCCGGAGCTTAATTCTGGCTGTTACAAGATTCGCACAAAACTAATATACCCTGCTTACGCTGGGTATAAAAATAAAGAAATACAACATTTAACAGAACTCAATTCGAGAGAAGTGCATCGTTAAACTTAAGATTTTGTTTATTCGTGCAAAAGATTTTGCACATTAGCAATTCGGTTAAACATGAAAATAATCAAAATAAAATAATTTAAAAAAATGCACACACTACTCAACCGGAAATAGTTGCACAGAAATCATCAAAATCATCAACAACTTCCGATTGTATTTTATACTGGGGTATGGGGAGTTCTGTTCTGTTCTCTCTCTTTCTCTCTCTCTCTCTCTCTGTTTTGCCTTGTGTTTTTCCCCTTTAACATTATCATCTACAACAGGACTCTTCCGATGGGTTATACTTTAAACGCCATTTAAAAGATTGATTATAATTATTGCTATTATGCCATGTGTATAAGTGGTGCCTTCGTTTTTGACACGAAATGTAGAGACGACATACAAAGCAATAAGCAGTCAACGCATAAAAAATGCGAACAAAAATATATACATATATATTAATGTTTAGGGATTGCGCGATCGAATGCCGAAAGAGAGCCAAACAAGGTCAACATTCGCAATCTGATGCATGAAAATAATGACAGTTAATGGAATCATTAAAGATCGAGACGTCTAAGCGGCATATCATCTTCGATGAAGTGTAATGAACGATGTGTAACATTGTTAAGCTGCATTGATGCGAAAAAGAAAAAAAAAAAAAAAATTACTACAGACTTAAGAGTTATATAAATAATGATATATTACAGCGAGGACTTTAACATCGACAAGTTCACCAAGCTTCAATGAACATCTAAAGCTATGAACGAACCATACACGAAGATGTCAGCGATTTATCAGCTCTTTTATTGCTTGAAGAAGAGTCGGGCGCATTCGAAATTCGAATATAACTCAATCAACAATAGACTAATCAGTCTGACAACAGTCCGGGCATTGCAGCCGAAGAGGCAATACAGACAATTAACATATGTACGCCTTCATGGCTGAGTGGTAATGACAATGGACAGACAATTCACACAATTCACCATACGATTCCCTAAGAAAACAGCTATTCTAATATAGATTATTGCGCTTATCTGTTCTTGAAGTGCTTTTCAAATAAAAAAAAAAAAAAAAAAAAAAAACGAATGCATTCCGTGCGGACAAAGTTGAGTCTCTTTAAAGGAGTCTGAGCCTGAGTCATACATACTTTCGTTAGGTAATAACCGAGTCTTGAGTGCAGCAAAAGTGCTTCTTTTAAGCAGAAATTTTATTCCAAGGACCTCGAAGAGAGCCACTGCCGCCTTGTTATAAGCACAGTCCCTATTGGATTTGGGACTTTTAACACTATGTAATTGCAAGATAGAAAGGGTGCCGAAGGGGTGTTCGTTGTGGTTGCGCTAATTTCCTGTAAAAATTTCAAACTATTGATTTTCTGTTTTAAAGTTTTCAATAAGAAATTAAATGAAGAAAAAAAAAAGAATAATAATAAGAAACGAAAAAAGCCATAGTCACTGCTCAGTACTGAATAATAAATGAATGTACTTGCTCGATAACAATTGTAGGCCAATAGCAGCTGCTTTATGAATCACTCTCAATTTATGTTTGCTTGAATTGATAGCTTTAATCTGCTGCTCGTCAGGTTATTGCGACAATTTCTTAAAGTGATTTTTTAGTTTTTGCTGCGATTCGAATCCAATAACAAAAAAATGGAAAAGGAAATTAAATTGAAGATCAAAAATACTGAATACAATACGCGAAAGGCAAACAGAAATCGATTGGGCGGTAACTTTCTTAATGGAATCTATAAATTTTCTTTCCAACGTAAACGATCAAATTTCATTCAAATAATAGCCATCGGATATATTCATATGCTCGATTACAATCGACTCCAATATAACTTAAAAGCAATATCGATACGATCGCAGAATGTACATAGATATCATCAGTCAGTCATCTACATATTTTCGCAATTTCATTCTTATGCTAGTGATCCGATTCTGGTTTGGGTAATTCCAGCGAAATTTGCAATTAAACTTGCAGCTTGCGGTGCAGACATAAACCGAAATCGCAATTTGTCATTAGTTTCACTCAAAATGTACAAAGCTCCACATTTTAAATACCTCTACATAATGCATGATCTTATCGATACAAAAGCATAAGAAAAAAGAAAAATGGACAATCCACAACCATAGAATAGTTTTCGATTGGTTTCTGCATGGGCTCAAGACTACTCATTCTAACCACACATTCGAATGCACCTGATCATTATTTCATAAAGCGATTTCAATGGATCTCGTTAAATTAACGAATTCTAAAAAGATCATCATGAAGAGAGGAGTTTCGAGAGTGCTTTTGTTTTTGCTCAAGTTTTTAAGTGTTGTTGTTTTTGTTGTGCCTTTTGCGGTAGAAGCTAATACCGACACTCTACACTTGACAGTTCGAAGTTTTTTTTTTTGTTTTTTTTTTTTGTGGTTGTGTAAATGACACATAGCTTTTCTGTTGCTGCTGCTGCTGCTTGCATTGTTTTTGGAGCAACTTCATGTGATTTCTTTTGTTATTCATGCCCCCACCTTAAAACAACAACAACAACAACAAACAACAAACAAACAAAACAACAAGCGCAAGAGCATGTAAAAATACAAATGCATAAGAAAAAAAAAAAAAAAAAAACAACGATGCTATTAATTTTCTTATTGTTTTAAGTTTCCAGCGTACGTGGAACGCTATGAAAAGTTGTTTTTCGCCATTCGAGTTGCTCGAAATTTCTTTTGAATCTCGCAGCGAATTGAATTTTCGTTATAATTTCATAAAATACTAAAGCCAAAATACACGTGCGTGAACGTTCGTTTTGCAGGAGTGTGTTTGCTCAGCTGCACACTATGGAAACCAACAACAATCATAACAGCAATGCACACATTAGGGGGCGCTGTTTCTTTCTCCTTCCTTCTCTCTCAATTACTATTTAAGGTCAAAGATATTCCAAATGTTTTTGTTGTGATTATTATTTTGAAAAAATAAAGGAAATTATATGTATGTATGTGAATCGTCGGAGAGTTGTGGCATTGACAATTGCATTAAGTGTCTGAAGATAGACATACAGTCACGAGATTAAAAAGTGAAGTGAGATTTTTTTCGATGTGAGTTGAATTTATACTTATTTTCGAGTCATCATCATGCAACCAGATGTCTTAGCTGACAATGCTGTTGAAGATAAGTTTAGGAAGTTAACGGTGGATATATGTATACTTGCTGTCTGCTCTCAGATCCTATAGATCTTTGAATTGAACAGGTGTACTCAAGGGAAGAAAATTCTCTAAATTATCTATTGACAAATAAGCTTAGCTCAATGTCAACAATATCAATGTAATAACGGACGAACTTTCAATTGGATCAACTCGTAGCAATATGACTACATTTAGAGATGATTTAAAATACCTATTCGACCAATGATCGAATTCGGTCTTTTATCAAATCGATCAATCCTGTCGGTAGGAGCTCAATTTTTTGTTTTAAAATACATATTATGTGCTTGTCTGAATGTTGATTAAATGGAAGTTATCTGATTAAATAAAGCAACTGATCTTTTGATCTGCAACACAATGTTATGTCATTTATATTCATTGCTGAATATCCTATTCTTACAGATCAACGATATTAAAGCTATGAAAAGAAGTAAGATCAATTTACTGATAATTCAAGGAACGTTTCCAATGAAAGCCCAGTTAGACGAAAGAATCCAATAAAATTACTAATGGTTGGCTCTATATTTCGACTGACGGTCGCGAAGAAGAGTTTTGACAGCGCTTGTTTTGATAGTAAGAATAATTCCATGGCAGACATAAAGCCGACAAATGGACAAACAAAATCGAATACGTGTCTATAAGACAGTCGAGTGATCTGATCTACTTTCTTGGAGACGCATTTTCCTTGACATACATAAATGCGCTTGTACTTTCAATATTTTTATAAAAATTATTCATACATAAGTAGGTACATTTAAGTTTAAGTATGTAACCCATTTGTATGGCGCCAGCGTGAATTCTGCGAATTCTTATGAGCAATTCAACAAGCCTAAAAAAGAAGTTCGACGATCGTTGTGATGATCGGTGAAGCAGGCAGAGAGGGCGAGTGAGAGAGAAAGAGAGAGAGAGAGCAGACGAACGATAATTGAGAAATTGCAAAGTCTTGCGGATAATATGGAATTTCAATTGATCAATTGTTGCTTGCACTTTTAATTTCTTAATTGCTATAGCTAGAGAAAAACCAAATTCATTTCGGACGCACCCAAAAGCAATAATTTCACCTCTGATGCGGCGCGTTCTCCCTCGGCTCGTAGCGCTCTATCGATGTTTTTCGATCGTTCGACCGCTTCCTTATCTCGCGCTGTACTCACGGCACAACCCATTACGACGCGATTCTTCTTACTCCGCTGCTGTTACTGCTGATCTTTAAGTTGCTCCTCTTGCTATTGTTGTTGCTGATTTCTTCGTCGCCGTCGTCGTCGTTCCTGTTGTTGTTGTTTTAACTTCTATAGGCGACGCATAGGCTTTTGTGCTTCTTCAACACGTATCAAGCCGACACCGCGTCTTTTATTCGATTTCACTAAGAACTTGTGATAATATTTTTGCTTTTTTTCGCGTTTAACGTTTTTATTTGATTTATTTTCTCTTACGATTGCCTTTTCAATGAATTTGAAATTTAAAATCTAATTTTTTAGACGCTTGCGTCTGCGCATCGCTTGCTCAAATTCGACTGTGTGCGGTGAGCAATAGTTAGTGTTGCATTCAAACGAATAAATACGAGGACATACTCGATATCAACACTTTCGATACCAAGTACCTTGGTGACCGTAACGTGTTTTGATCGTGCATTGAGTAGCTAGCGATGATAGGTACCCGATCGTGAAGTAATCGAACCGAAAAACCAGTTTTATTTTTTAAAAAAGCCGCTATTTTTCAGCGACTCAAATAGCGGGTTTTAGTAAAGGCCAAGTTATAGTCTACAACGGGGTTCAGACTTAAACATTTTATAAATTGAAGTAAATTTAATATCAATAGCATCACAAATATTCTTTTGGCTTTACAAAGTTATTTATTGTAAATTTTTTTTTTTTTTAACTTTCTGATTATGTATTTTGAAAAAAATTGATCCAATAATGGTGACTGGAAAATTTTACAATTATTTTGATTAGAAATCAAGCAGTCGCTATAAAATTGATAATTAACAATGAGGCCTTTTACACTAGTCGATTGGACCGTTTACTTTGAAAGTGGTGTAACTCGATTTTTCTATTTCGAGATATTGAGTGGTGGATGTCCATTACCCAGCAACACCCACCACCCAACAAAACTGTGAATTCTTTGGGAATGGGTAGCTTAACACGAATCCAAAAACTAAATTAACCCACGGCCTTCAATTTTCCCTCAAAGCCGCTCAAAACCGGAAAATATAAAAATAGAGTAATACCACTTTCAAAGTAAACGGTCCCAAATATTGAAGTCAATTCTCACATTTTGGGCGAGCAAAGTGCAGAAATTTAGAGAAAAATTTAGCGATTTTTGCTTGCACTCACTCGATTGATCATTTTGTGCCCTCTTTCGTGCGTGGAAACGCGGATGCAACTCTAAGAGCAAATAAAAATAAGAATAGACGGTCAATAATTGTAAACTAGTCAATTATTGACCGTCTCAATAGGAGTAGAGCCAGGGCTGGAACTTGGCCAAGAAGAAAGTGCAGCAGTTTTGAAAAAAAGGCATTAGATTTGAATTTAGGACAGAGAAAAAAAATTAATGCAAATGAATATTGGACGGCGTTTATTTTAGGCGACGAATCAGCAACTACAACTTGATTTAATGGCGAGGGACGCACGGGGAAGAGAGAAAAGCGCTCCCATACCACATCCCCGAACGTCTCTTGCCCACAAACCAATTATGCCTATCCATACTTTTTGACCATAGCATACGCAGTTTCGTATGCGGCCTACAATTCTCATTTGGTCTATAAAACGGGACGCATAAGTCTCGCGGAATTTCTGAAAAATTTTCGCGACATGAACAGGCAAGAGGATGTTTAAGTAGAGCTGGAGAAATATCGATAGTTGCGACCATCGATAGTCTGAAATTTTTCTCCATACTTTGTAACCAGCACTGATGCTAGGCAGTATTTTGGTGACTCTTTTCCCTGGGATATTGAAAAAAAATCTCTTTATTTCTGTTTTCTTTAGGAAAGTGATCAGTAAAAATCCCTTGTAAACATTTGATATCAGTTTTGGTTAAAGGTGAAATCGAAAAAAATCGCTCAAAAATCGAAAAATCGGAAAAAACCCCTCCTTCTGGCATCAGTGCATAGCATACAATTTTAGCATGACGCCTATAATTCTCATTTGGTTTATAAAATGGGACACATAAGACTCGCAGAATTTCTGAAGGTTTTTCGAGACGTGATGAAGCAAGAACGTGTGTAAGTCATAATCATCATCACCATAACCGTCATCATCACCGTCATCATCATCATCATCTCATCATCATCATCATCACCACCATCTTCATCATCAACACCATTAACACCATCATCACCATCGTCAACATCATCATCATTACCATCATCATCACCATCACCAACCTCACCATCACCAACCTCACCATCATCATCACCATAATCATCACCTTCATCATCATCATCACCATAATCATCACCAGCATCATCACCAACCTCACCATCATCATCATCACTCATCATCATCACCATCATCATCACCATCACCATCGTCAACATCATCAACATCACCATCATCATCACTAACTCACCATCATCACCAGCCTCACCATCATTATCACCAATCTCACCATCGTCATCATCATCACCATCATCATCACCATCATCATCACCAACATCATCATCATCATCATTACCATCATCATCACCATAATCATCACCATCATCATCATCATCACCATAATCATCACCAGCATCATCACCACTACCTCACCATCATCATCATCATCATCACCATCACCACCATCATCAAAATCATCACCACCAACATCATCACCATAATCATCACAATCATCATCATCATCACCATAATCATCACAATCATCACCATCACAATCATCATCACTCACATCATACATCATCACCATCATCATTCATCATCATTACCATCAATCCATCATCATCACCATCATCATCATCATCATCACCATCATCACACACACCATCATATCACACATCATACACATCATCACAACACCATCATCATCACCATCTCACCATCATCATCATTATCACCATCATCATACCATCATACATCACCATCATCACGATAGTTTCATTACGAATTTTCACAATCGATCAATTGATAACGAAATCGAATTTCATGGCATCCCAACTAATCAAATAGCATTTCTAGGATATTGTCATTTCAAAAGAGATAACCTTTGTCAACGCATCACACCTTTCATGATAAACGTAAATGCCATGAATAAACTTGCGAGTAGTCGCCTAATCTAAATTCATACGATTTTTACGAATTTGTCCATTTCAAAAAGATCGAAGCATCATTGTCACTTCTCCAGATCTAGCCTTTCAAGTTGGCTCATTTAGGTTAAATCGTCTGAGAGCCACGGACTATCGTAGTTCCAAAAACCATAATTGATCTCGATAGTTTCAGATAAATAGATAGTGCTATCGATATAGATAATCTGCGCAGTTCTATGCAAATTTCGATAGTTTGGCTCAATTTTGAGAACGCATAATTTCAATAATCGATAATTTGAATAAGCGAATCGGAAATTCTAAGTCTGATAATTTAATATCGATAATTTAATAACGATAATTTCTATAATCGATAATTCTATAATAGTTAATTTCAATAATAGATGGTTTCGATACTAGATAACTGCGCAATCAGCAAATTTCGATAGTTGTCAATTTTGAGAACGCATAATTTCAATAATCGATAATTTGAATAATCGAATTCGGAAAATTTTAAGTCTGATAATTTAAATAATCGATAATTTAAATAACCGATAATTTCTATAATCGATAAATTCTATAATAGTTAATTTCAATAATCGATTTTTTCAATAATCGATAAATTTGATTTCCCAAAGCGGACATTTGTAGGCATCTCAGTCAACCTATCAAAACAGTCAACCTTGAAATCAGTCAACATCGGCTCTGAAAGACGCTTGGGCTTGGTCAACGCCGACATAATATTCTGTTAGGTACGTATTCATTTATCAATTTCTATTGTACATACATATATAGGAGAGAGTACACTGTACTTATATATTAAAGACTTTTAAAAGTGGGCGTAACAAAATGGGAGGCACTAGCAAAAGCATCTCTAACATGCCGATATCAAACAAAACAGCCATTGGCAAAAAAATTTTCAAGCAGGCATGGTCGAAGGTCTAATTTTTCAAGAAGCAGTTTATCAATTTAAAATATAGACTTATATAAGTGGAATGTTTTCTTAATATTAATATGTATTACGTTCCCAATTGTTCTATTAACTTTGAAGTGTTTGGCTAAAGTTTTTTGATAAGCACTAAAATGGCCTCCATTTTCAAGGAATTCAGCGAAACGATTTTTTTTTTTAAATATATATTTTTTGTTTTTAATAACTTCGAAAACATAAGATTTCAAAGGTTCTTTCTACGTCTTGTGAGAAGTTTCCGATATCAGTTTATCAGAGTTTGAAGTCCTTCTGTCCACGGTTATCGCTTGTTTGTTTGTTTTCACTATCCGAGTGTTTTTCTAGAATTTCAATCAAAATATTCATTCTTTAATTTATGTACATATATTTGTTTGTGTGCCTTTTTTGCATCGATATGTCGCCATAAAAATAAATATTTCAAAAGAAATTGAATTATTATTTTTCCGACAACAATTTGACGTTAACTTGGCGACGATTTATTGGATGAATTCGAATTGACTCGAGATCAGATTGATTCAGCAGTGTTGCCAGATCTTTCTCCCTAAAAGGCCCTTTAAATACCCGTAGATTCGAGATGTTCACCCTTAATAGTACAAAATTTGTTCTGCCTGAACTCCCACCTAAGAGCAAAAAAAAAAAAAAAATCTAAATCCAGGAGTAAAACTCCCTAAAGTGGCAACATTGTGCAAGCCTGGGACCATAGGGACCTATCGGGATGATGAGTTGAAGGGCCCCTAATACTATATGCTCAGGAAATTAGATTAAAGGAAAGTAATTGAGGGGCCGTTGGGCCAGTCCGGGCCTGACACTGTGATTCAGCAACCCCAAAGCTCTTGGCAATAGAGCTTGTGAAATATCGATAGTTGCGACCATCGATAGTCGATAGTCTGAACCATCGATACTATTGATAGTACTATCGGAAGATATATTTTCAAATTTAAACTAATTTGATTGAAAATTTTCTAGTGGTTTAAATTAAAAAACTAATGGTGGTGCTATAATAAAAACTTCAAATTTAATAAAATATTGTTCATAAGTATCCCTCCTCATTTAATATCACGTGGTAATATACAAGAAGCCGAATTTTAAAACCTTTCTTACTCAATTCTCCATACTTTGTAACCAGCAATGGTGCTAGCCAGTATTTTGGGGAATCTTCCCCTTGGATATTGAAAAAAAAAATCCCTTTATTTCTGTTTTCTTTAGGGAAATGATCAGTGAAAATCTCTTGTAACATTTGAAGCTATTTTTGGTTAGAGGTAAAATTGAAAAAATTCCTCAAAACGGAACAAACACCTCGTTCTGGCATCAGTTCATGGAATAAAATTTTAGCATAACGCCTATAATTCTCATTTGGTTTGTAAAATGGGACACATAAGACTCGCAGAATTTCGGAAGATTTTTCACGACATGATGAAGCAAGAACGTGGGTAAGTTTGTCTTGTTTATTGACATCGACCAACTTTTCATAGTAATTGATCGATTCACCGATTAATCCTTGTTGAAAACATCGATTAATCGATTAATCGCATTTGTGCAGTTTGGCAACTTAGTCCGGGCTTAGATTAAGAAAAACTTTTTCAGACATGTATTTTGGTATAAGGACATCAGAAGAAAATAAAAGGGTTGTTTTTGCTCGTTTCGGTAAAAGGTAAGACTTCGTTTTCTTTCCCATGTAAAGAAGCGAGTGTTGAAAAAGAGTTCCGAAACATTGTTTCCCAATCTAAAACCGGTTGTTGTTCGTATGGAAAGTTGTTAAGAAAATAACATCAATATCGTTATAAAATCATCGATTATACGATTAATCAATCACAGGCCACATCGATTAAAAAAGCATCGATTTTTGCAATAAAACATGGATTTTTTCGATTAATCGACTAATCGATACCCATCCCTAGTTTTGATAGAGCTAGAGATTGTCCAAATAATCGATATATTCATTAATCGATAGTTTGAAGAATCGATTGTCTAAATAATCGAAAGTTGCAATAATCGATAGGTTTACTAATCGATAATTTCAACAGTCTACAGGTTAAATAATCGATACTTTTAATAATCGATAGCTTTGATAATCCATAAACTTGATAATCGATAATTTTGATAATCGAAAGTTGAATTTTCGAGCAACTGTTGCCCTAATCTAAATATCTAGTTGTTGAGTTGGAAAGGCGGCGACGGGGAGTGTACTCGATTCCTCTTCCCGTCGCCTACTTGTCGACATGTACGTATGTGGTCAACTCTTCAATCAGCTATCGATTATTTTAAAAATCGATTATTTAAAATAAAAAATATAAAAAAAATAATGCATGAAAATACGAATTTTGTTCAAGTGTTGAAGGCTGCCGGCAAATGTCAATCAGTCAATCGGCAGGTCTGTCAGTCAATTCGCTCGTCAAAATGCCATAGAATCGGGATCGCATGAAAGCGAAAAAAGAAAGAGTGGAAAATCGATTTTTTTCCCCTTTTGCCTGCGTTCATCAATCGGAGTTTCATAATCGGATACTTTATCGTGTATCTCTCAGTCCGTTCGCTTCTCCGATCGTCCATCCGTTAATTTACATATCTGCCCGCCCGTCCGTTCGCCAGTGCGTTACTCCATTCGATCGTATTGAGGCGATTCAAATTTCTCGGACAAATTCGCTTTCTCAGACGAACGATCCGACCGCATACATAGGAACACTTCCGTTACACTCACACGTGTGCCTATGAACGCTCATGCACTAGCATACATACAACATACCCACATAACATGAACATGTACATATATGTATGTACTATGCTTAGAGGGATGTGCCTACTGTGCCATGAGGAGCATTAGAGAGCGACGATGGCGACCATTTGGAGGCGACATTCTTTGTACATATGAGCCTTCGATTCACTGTGATCTCGCATTCCTTCAAATGATATCAAAATACGTGAAGCCTGTTTATTTATTTGATCATTTTTTCTTCCTCTTTTTTTTTTAGGACAAAAGTAACAAAAGTAACAAAAAAAAAAAAAAAAAAAAAACAAAGAATGGGTAATAAGAAAATCTCGGTTTTTTCGCTTTCAATCGATCTGTTTTTCGATATGTCGAGAGTGTAAATAAACAAATTGGCGACTCGACTCGCACGGTTCTTTCTACGCGCACACATCCGACAGTCGACCACTGACGACAACCGACAGCCAATATGGTTCGTCATTTGGTGTGAGATTGCAACAAAATTCCCAGGCGAGGCCGGTAACAAATCACCATTTATGATCACATTCGTATGTACATATATTGAATTCAAAAAAAATTATGCACCATACATATATATATATATATATCTTTAAAAAAAAATTGTTTAAGACCTCTATTGGGGCTTCCAAAACACAACTCAATGCAACGATGCACGATGTTTTCTTAAAGAATCGAGACAAGCATTTTGAATAAAAATTTTATTTTAGAATAGAAAGAAAGTTGTGGACACGGAAAGGCCCATACGTCTTACTACGTCCACAACTAATTGTTCTGCGACGTACTTATGCTGTGAGGACAAGATTTTTTCGATGCAATTTAGCACGAATAATATTAACCCTTCGATTCTCGTGTCTAAGCAAATGCGAATTCGGTTCTTATTTTACCCTAACAAGGATTTTTGGTCGCAACCCATCCAACCAAAAGAGTCCCCACGGCGCTCCTAAAAACTGATTTGCCAGAGCGCCAATGCTCCTAAGACGCTACGACAGGAGCTCTGCATTGAGCATTTTTTGAGGAGAAGGGAGCACGGAGCCTAACATGGAAAAAGTGTCATTTTCTGGATCTCAAATGTCTTTCATGATTTCTTGGATGCTCCTTAAGAATCTGTTTGGAGTCCCTTTCAGTCAGGACCATAAAAAAAAAAATTTCCTTTTCCTGGATTTGAACAATCCTTATCTTTTCTTTAAAATGATCAGTAATCCGTGATTTTTGGTTAGAGGTAAACTTGACTACGAAAAAATCCCTCAACGAATTAACATCTTTTCGGCACAGTCATGGAATAAAATTTTACATGATCGCCTATAATTCTCAGTTTGGTCTTTAAAATGGGACACTTAAGATCAGAGAATTTCGCGGATTTTTCGAGACGAGATAAAATGTCGAAAATCAATAATCTCTCACCGGATATAACACCTACGTTCTGGATCAGTGCATCAGATAAAATTTACAGCGCTGATTATTTGGTTTGAAAATGGACAAAAGACTCAAGAATTTCGGAATATTCTTTCGGATCGCATGATAAGCAAGAATGTGCGTTGTGTTAGAAAGCAATACTTGGCTGACGTTATTACAATGTTAAAAATTGAAGGAAAAACTAATTTGAAAACTTTAATGAACGCAACGAAAAAGCGTTAGATTTCGCGCAAAAATAGTTCAGCGCTAAAAAGAAGTTTTCGCGCCGCGGGCCTTCCAAAAGCGCTAGATCTAGCGCGAAAAGCGCTAAGTTGGCATCACTGCTTAAATCTATGGCTCGCTAAGTCCGAGGGGCTGATTTAAAACAAGCCATGGTGGGGTTCGTGGGGATATGGAAACGCATCAAACGTACCGACGCAGAAAATTATTTCAGAAGTGGTTTAGGGCATAGCAAAACTATCCACCGGGATCATTTTCTCAATCCCCTTTGTAATTTCCCATATTTCGAGAGGGGCTTGAACCCCCAAAATCACCCTCCGAATACGCTCATAGTGCCCTTTGATGGTATTCGTCTTGAAAACAAATTTCCAATCATTATTTCCCTCCAAATGCAAAACTACCCCGAGAAATGGTACTTTTTTTTCAAAAAATTCCTACAATTCTCACTGAATTCATGATTTCGGAAACGTATATAAAGCAATGAATTGAAGAATTTCTCAGTCATCTCAGTAGAGTTCTTGCGTGCGTAAGTCATCATCATCACCATCGTCATCACCATCCATCATCACCATCATCATCACCATCATCATCACCATCATCATCACATCATCAATCATCCATCCAACTCATCATCACACATCATCACAACATCATCAACACATCACTCAAACACATCACATCAATCACATCATCACACTCACACATCATCATACCATCATCAACATCATCAACATCATCAATCATCACTCAACATCATCACACATCATCAACATCATCAACATCATCAACACATCATCAACATCATCAACATCATCACACAATCATCAACATCATCAACATCATCAACATCATCAACATCATCCACACATCATCAACACTCACTCATCATCACATCATCACATCATCATATCATCATACATCAACATCATACATCACATCATCAACATCATCAAATCATCAATCATCAACATCATCAACATCATCAACATCATCAACATCATCAACATCATCAACATCATCAACATCATCAACATCATCAAACATCATCAACATCATCAACATCATCAACATCATCAACATCATCAACATCATCAACATCATCAACATCATCAACATCATCAACATCATCACCATCACATCATCATCACATCATCACATCATCACACCATCTCATCACACATCATCATACCATCATCATCACCAACCTCACTCACATCATCACCATCATCATCATCACTCATCATCATCACTCAATCATCATCACCATCATATCACTCATCACCATCACACATCATCATCAATACCATCACACATCATCAACATCATCATCATCATGCATACATCATCACTCATCACATCATCAACCATCATCATATCATCATACCAATTCACATCATCATACATCATCACCATCCTCATCACACATCAACCATTGTCATCATCATCAACACATCATCATACAACATCCAACATCAAAATCATTAATCAATCATCACCATCATCATAACACCATCATCATCACATCATCATCACCACTCATCACCATCATCATCACCAATTTCCATCACATCCCATCCACATCACATCATTGCCATCTACTTCCATCACATAACATCTAACATATCATCACCATCATCATCACCATCATCATTATCATTACATCACTCATATCATACATCATCATCACCATATCATCACCATCATCATCATCATTCCATCATCATCACCATCATATCATCATCCATCACATCATCATCACTCATATCATCATCATTCCATCATCATCATTTTTTTTTCCATATATTCCAATAACATCATCAGAACAGAGTCATCACAAACATATCATGGAAATAATTCACCATCATTTCATCATCATCATCATTATCCATCATCAGTCATCACTCAACTCACCAACATTATCGAATTTTGTTTTCCATCCATCCCAACTACCTTTTCTAGTGTAAAATATTTCATGTGAAAGAACTCTGAAAGACAACTCGAAAGATTTCATTGGGAGAAAATGTGCACCCATGATATGAAGTGATCCGGTTATGATATGGAGGTTATTAGGATAGTTCACTACTCACAAATTTATTGAACTATCCCATCCCATCCCAACACCTTTGGCCGTGGATTCTTTAAGAACCTTCCTTAAAGAAAATGAAGAATATCTTAATGATGACATTCAAGTCCCAGAGATAAACAAAAATGATCGAAATTTTGTGATTTAACGCTCTACCGTAGTGTCAATAATTTCTTTCTAACGTGCTCCAATCCATTTTCGTACGGATACACGCTGCCATACAAACACACGTGCGGGCGCTCGCGAGCATCCAACAATCATCGAACGTCAAGCGATGATGCGTCTAACGCTACGACGACGGCGGCGGTGGCGAAGACGGCGAAGACAGTGTGAATTCCGAAAGGAGATCGTTTGAGGCGATGCACAGTGTTTCGCCTCTATACATTCTGTGGCCAAAAATACAAGGAGTGCTCGCAGAGCAATGAAATTTGGTGGTAGTATGTATTACTACACTCCAAATTAAGGAATTTTGAGAAAATCATAAAATTTCGCCAACTGCCACGCTTACCTCCCATATATTTATATAGTTGCGCCTATCGATAGTCGATAGTCTGAAGTATCGATAGTTTCGATAGTACTATCGGAAGATATATTTTAAAATTTAAACTAACTGTGCATTAGTATCCCACAAGAAGCCGAATTTTAAAGCCTTTCTTACTCAATTCTCCATACTTTGTAACCAGCAATGGTGCTAGCCAGTATTTTGGTGAATTTTCCCCTTGGATATTGAAAAAGAAAATCCCTTTATTTCTTTTTTCTTTAGGAAAGCGATCAGGAAAAATCCCTTGTAAACATTTGTGATTTTTGGTTAAAGATAAAATCGAAAAAAATCGTTCAAAACGGAATAAAACCCCTCGTACTGGCATCAGTGCATGGACTAAAATTTTAGCATAACGCCTATAATTCTCATTTGGTTTGTAAAATGGGACACTTAAGACTCGCAGAATTTCTGAAGATTTTTCACGACCTGATGAAGCAAGAACGTGGGTAAGTTTGTCTTATTTATTAGCTCGATATAGCTGAGGTTCCATAATCGATAGATTTAATAATCGATAGGTTCAGTAATCGATTATTTCAATAATCGATAGTTCCAACAATCGATTTTTCAATAATCGACAGGTTCAATAATCGATACTTAATTATCGATAGTTTATTTGATCGTTAATCAAATTTATCGATAGATTAAACAATAGATAGATTTAATGATCGATATTTCCAACAATCGATATATTTCTGATAATAGTTTCTAGAATCGATAGTTTAGATTATCGATAATTTTGATAATCGAAAGATGAATTTTTGAGCGGCTCTCGCAGTTATCTTAATAAAAGCATTTTCGGACTCTGTCCATTTCAAAAAGAAGAAAGCCCTCTGTCACCGCCAGCACCACCTTTCCAATGCTAAAGTGAATGTCCATGAATCAAAACTATCGATAGTCTTCAAAAACCATCGATGTTTTCGATAGTTTGAAACCATCGATATTATCGTTAGTGCCATCGATTGTTTCTCCAGCTCTATCTTCCAGTTCGGAAGTTGCAAAAAGATTAATGTTTGTGGACGTGGCAGTGGTCGGATATATGCAATTTCCACTTAGGATCGTTCTCGGTGCCCAACATACCATACCTATGCAATGGCAAATGGCAAAAGGACGTAACTTGAAATTACAAAATATTTTATTGAAATGGGTAAATTCTTTGACGTAAGGCTCTTAACACTTTTAATTTAATAAATTTTATTATAAATCATTACTGGAGCCTTCACTTGCCACGTCTGACGAAATGAAAATTTTAAAAATCTGAATCGGTCCTTTCAGAAACTCCAGAAGTCGGCAAATTAAGGCTCAGTCACTCTTCTAATTTTGAGCACGCTTCGTATAACTGGGATTAAATGATCGTAAACAATATTCCCGAAAAGGTCTTTTTTTATATATAAATTGGTGCATAAACGATATCAATTTATATTTATGAATGTTGAAAGAGAAACACAGAGACACAGGTGTATGTTCAGACTCTGAACTTCAGAGTCATGGGCGGCTGTTGGTGCACTTGTCCTTAGAGTAACTCCGAATTCAACACTTGGTATTCGCTTAGTTTGTGATAAATTTCTTTATTATTAATATTTTTTTTCATTTTAATACAAGCTTTATTTAAATACATAAGTATATCAAGCACATTAAATACCCCGAAAGACTAACGATGAATTTAAAAGGGATTTTAGAAGACCTTGTGAATTGCCTAATATGCCTGCCACACGTAGATCGAAATTGAGCAATTTCAGAATAAAGTTTAAATTGCCTCAATTTCAAATGTGAAATTTGTTCAGAAATTTTTTGAAATTGAGCAATTTTGATCTATGTACCTACGTGTGGCAGGCATATAATGAATTTGCAGATTATTTTTGCAACTTATGGAGATTTTGGGACCTTTTTTTAAAGTCGAACTTTTTCAATATTTTTAAAATCAATTAATTTTTTTTTTTGTTATTAGTGGGATTCATTTAGCTTCGGGAACATTACGAAACGAGAAATTTGTCACTGAACTGTCAAATGTTATAGGGGTCTTCCCTCTGAAACTCTGCGCTAACCTCAGAGTTAAATGTTAACCCAGGGTATATTTTCGGGTTAGATGATTTTTTTTTTTGTATGTGTTTTGACATTTTAAACCCTGGGTTTCGCCGATAACCCTAACCCGGCCTAGTGAGGACATAGCATTAAACGTATATTTGCCTCGAAAATTTTAAAAACTCGTAAATCAAGAAGGCTTAGAAATTATTGAACGATGTTTTGTATGAAAAATTTTACATACATATTTCCGCTTTTTCGATCTTTTCACTTTGAAGGGAATACCGCTTTTAGTAAAACATTTCCAAAATGGAAAATGTTATCAAAAGGCATTTTGAAAGTTGATCAATCTATATGATATGATCAAAATTTGTTTACATAATCATGTCAGCCGTTTGGGTAATATCGGTTTAGGTAAATTTCCGATGGAACAGAGTTGAGCAAAGGCATTTGAACTGATATTATTATCGATGATATGCATAATGTTGTTTCAACATGTTTCAGCATCGTAAATATCGAGAATGTTATGAATCGGGCCCTCGATACATCTAGATATGTGTATGTGTACTGAGATATTTCCAGGTATGCAAAATTTTTCCCATTTGATCAATTCGAGATTTATGAGGGCCCATTCTAATGTAAATTCCCAGTATTACTAAAAATTCCCATTTTTACAGAAATCCCATATTACAAAAATTCCCATTTACAAAATTCTCAATTTTTCGTAAATTCAAATGATGTGTATGTTTATGTATGATGTAGATATTATGTAATGATGATTAGTATGTATGTATGTATGTATTGGTATGTATGTATAAATGGTATGAATGTATGTATGTATGAATGTATGTGTAATGTATGTAGTATGTAGTATGTACTGGTGCCATTCAATAAATATCGTTATTAAATCTTCTTTATATTCATAAAATGAATGTACATATGCATGTATGTAGTATGGATCGTAATGGAATTTTGGAGTGGGCAATTTTGTCATATGGAATTTTGTAAATGGGAATCTGTGTAAAAAATGGGAATTTTTTCATGGATATTTTGTAAATGGGAATTTATGTACCACTGGAGTTTTGTAATGGAATTAGTATGTAATTGTTTGGAATTTAGTACCGCTCCCATCTAGATGTATTCTTACCTATAAATACGTTTTTATATTTAAAATAAACATTATAATACATGTTGGTCCCTTTTTCAATTTGCCATGGATAGAGGGGGCCCCCGGAAAAAAAAATTCTCCCGGGCCCCGCAAGGTGAAGTTACGCCACTGACAGTCAGCTAATGCGCAAGATATAGTATGTAATGCTGTTTGGATTTTACGATTGCTTAAGCCATTGGTGTCAACCGTGGGCTACTCTCCCCTATATAATTATAATTAAACTAAAACAATGCTGGTATCTAAACATATTGCTTATTGTTCGAAATCATCCTTAAATTAGCCTAATTACCGAGCTTATATGTACTATCGTGTTATAATTAAGTACTTTGAAAGTACCTACTTATTTATTCATATTACCCATCATTTTCGTCTGGTTTATTTTCAAAATTGCTCATCTTACTGTTTAATTAATAAAACCGGCACAAAAAAAAAAAGAAGTCCTGCTGCAGAAGGAAATAAATTTTCCCTCAAACACTTCGAGTAGGGTGGAATTGCTATAATGCAATCATGCAGTCAGTTTTGACTTACAGGCCTTTGAGATGACATCTACAGCGTCCACTTCAAAAGCAGGGGCAAATGCACGGTCAACTCCTTTTTTCTTAGGTAACGGGGCCCCATTTTTCAAATGCCCGTTGGGCCCTTTGACACCCAGTCCGCCACTGTTCAAATGGTGAGGGGTCAAATGGTGTACTTACATGAGATTAGATATATTTTCTTAATATGAATATTATCGATTGAAATTACTTAAAAAATATTTGAAAATTTCCAACCTTGATTTTTGGGACTTTTGGCCGCTCACAGCACACTGTGCGATATGTTTACATAAAGGCCATCATCGGAATCATACCTCATAGGAGTCGCGGTGGCGGTGGCGGTGGCAGCAACATGATTTACACATGTTTACAAGATGCGACTGTGCAGCATAGAGTCGAATAAAGTGGAGCAAGGCAGGTTCCCAGCGAAAGGCTCATTACTCATACAATAATTCATATGAGTATGCAATCGAGCGAATGCAATTGAGATTGTGTATGATTGCCGCCGCCCGTCCGCTCTTCCGCTCTTCGCAGTCGCACTCGCAGTCGCACTCGAACTCATAAAATTATAGATTATGCGGTTGGAAGAGAGACAAGACCGCCAGCGTGGCACTGTGTCTACGATTGCCACTGCCACTGTTATTCTGGTATTCCAATCATTGGCAACGTCAGCAGAAATCGTGCCAGCAGCGCTGCCCAGCCATCTCTCCAATCCAATCCAATCCAATCCACTTCACTCCGTTCCAATCCAATCTACATACGTTCACTAGGAGCAGAGTATATTGCTCAAGCTTTTATGCTATCATTTTCCGCGCATCGTCGCCTGTCACGACGCGAAGTTAAAAGCTGATGCGGCGATATGGGTGGTCCGATAACCATTTCAAACGCCAGTATGTGTGTGTGTGTGTGTGTCTGTGTCTGTGATGTATGAAATAGTATTCATCCCATCGGGAAATACCCAGCAGAATATTTGGTAACCGATGACAGTTCATTTAGTTCCGCTGAACTATCAATAGAAGTTGTAATCGGATGCACCTTAAATAGGTAATAAGTGGACATTCCGCTTACCATCATCATCGGTTGCGTATGCTGATCAATATTAAAAATACAAAGCTTGAAAACCAGCTTACTCCTTTGTGGATATCACCAGAATTTCAAATTCACTTCTTACACATTCGACGAATTGGTCATCGGAAACGCTAAGCAAAGGATAACCGATGAATTTCGCCAGACATCTACGTGCTAAGATTCATCGATTCCGTTAGAGTAGAACCGTTGAATTTTTCACTCACGACTTCATAGAAATACCACTGGTGGTATTTTCGATCGTTCAATAATGCAACTCCGAGCGAATTGTGCCAGTTCGTCGGTCAGAAGCGAGATTTGTGTTGCCCGTATCAACAACTCGCTCAGAGTTGCATTATCGAGCGACGGTCTCCCCCTAATCTAAATTCGGACTATGCAAAATGAAGAATTCCCTTTTCGCATTTGACAAAATTGATTGTTTCAAATTCCCGACAAAAAAAAAAGGGAAAATCCTTACGATATCCCAACACTGGTCTCACACTGTCATAAGTCGTCATCGCTTGATCATTTCCTGCTGGGATACATACACTTACCAATGTCGATTCGTACGTTCTGCAACATCCTCCCGCCCGATCAATCCGATTCTAAATCGGAATCCGAACCCAATGCAGGTTCAAATTCAAATTGAAAATTCGATTTCGGTTCCGCTGATCTTGTTGATCCTGCGCAAGTATCGCACGCCGAAAATTTTGCTGCGATCGACAAATGATTCCGCTGACGTTCAAGACACGCATTGCCATTGTGCGGTATCGGTATCGGTGTCGGTGTCGTTGTCGTTGTCGGCGTGCCTCTGGCTCCTTTTTGTTATTGCTGCCAACGAGAGCTGACAGACGGCGATCTTCAATGGATCAAAAGAAAAATTAGCTCCAAATTGAATTACCGAGTGCATTCACAAAAGCACACAAGAAAGCCGAGGAAACTCATCATTGGATTTTCACATCGTTTCTCTCATCGTTGCCCCCGTCATCAGCGTCGTCGTCGTCAGTGCAGTGTGGTGCAGTGTAGTGCAGCAGGGCAGGGCAGCGAACGCTCGTCATCGTCACTTCATTCTTAAATGCCGTTTGATCGATTTCACTGCAGAGAGATGTGTGTTCGCGCGCGCCCTTTTCGGCAATCGGTCGTTTTGATTCTTTTTTAAAAGGTTTTCCACATATCCACACCCTCCCGGCGCCCATCTCTTCAACATTCGATTGCAACGGCGGGTGAACAAAACTGCGCGTTGCAATAGTTTGTTTACATGTAAAAAATTACTCGTTCGCCTTAGTAGAACGACAAATTCCCCTCAAATTTTGGCGAAAACAAAGAAGAATCGATATTTTTGTCGCCGATTGTCGATTTTAGGACATTCTTTAGCAGCCCTGAGCAAGATGAAGTTTTGTTTTTTAAACGGGATGGTAGGGCTTCAAAGATATTTTTGGTACAATATGTGCAACGTTTCAAGCATAGATGTCATGTCTTTTCCCTTGGATATTGAAAAAAAAAAATCCCTTTATTTCTGTTTTCTTTAGGAAAGTGGTCAGTAAAAATCCCTTGTAAATATTTGTGATTTTTGGTTAAAGATAAAATCGAAAAAAATCGCTCAAAATGGAAAAAATCTCTCCTTCTGGCATCAGTGCATTGAAAAAAGTTTTAGCATAACGCCTATAATTCTCATTTGGTTTGTAAAATGGGACACTTAAGATTCGCAGAATTTCTGAAGATTTTTCACGACGTGATGAAGCAAGAACGTGGATAAGTTTGTCTTATTTATTGGCTCGATATAGCAGGGGCTCCATAATCGATAGTTTCAATAATCGATAGATTCAGTAATCGATTATATCAATAATCGATAGGTTCAATAATCGGTAGAATCAATAATCGATAGTTAATTATCGATAGCGTATTTAATCGATAGTCAAATTTATCGATAGATTCAACAATATATAGATTTAATGATCGATATTTCCAACAATCGATATTTCCGATAATAGTTTCTAGAATCGATAGTTTCGATTATCGATAATTTTGATAATCGAAAGATGAATTTTTGAGCGGCTCTCGCACTTATCTAAATAAAGGCCTTTTTTTTAGGACTCTGTCCATTTCAAAAAGAAGAAAGCCCTTTGTCATCACCAGCATCTCCTTTCCAATGCTAAAATGGACATTTACCATTAATCAAAATTATCGATAGTCTTCAAAAACCATCGATATTTTCGATAGTTTGAAACCGTCGATAGTGCTATCGATTGTTTCTTCAGCTCTAGTTACGAGATCCGTACAAAACGAATATACCCTGCTTTACGCTGGGTACTTATAGTAATTTATCTACCAATAAGTGCTTTTAAACCTTAAGTAGTTCGGGGCTAGCGGAATGATGTGGTAGTAAAACAGTTAAGAACGAAGAATTTCTTTTTTAAAATTGTTTCTTTATTAAAACTCTTTAACGCACAAGGGGTAAACTTATTCCAACATAAATTTGAGAATCTATAGCAATGTTTAAATAGTAAATCCCACAAATTTATTAAAAATTCCATTTTTGATTCCAAAATACAGCTAAATAGAAAAATCGAAAAAAAATCGCCTCGTCGGTAATTCGGGATGATCCGTACATCCGTGGCAATACTATCGAGGCTATCGGAGGGCACCACCACAAATGTGTATGCTTCATAAAAGGGTCATAGAATTAGGGTTTCAAATTAAGCTCTCCAAGATATGTTACTTACAACATACGCAAAGCTCTTGAAATTATCGTACTCTGTGTGAAGAGTCTAGTAGAATTCCAGTAAAGGCTTCCTTTCAAAGATTTTCATGTAAAATCATCGGTCATATTTCCAAAATTTTTTTTCTTCCCACTCAATTTCCATTTCCATAGCCATTTCAATTTGCCCGATTGATCCGATCCAACAACACAAATTAGTCTCACAAATCAAATTTAACGGGACAAGCCAAATCAATTCATTGGCGTCGGATTTCATTTTGAAAAACCGAGCTAGCCACTTGACTGGAGCTCTTGAGACGCAGGGAATAAAAAAAAAAAAATCATTTCAAGTGGCCAAATGGAGTGCACATTTCAAATGATTTCACGACAAAATGATTTTTCCCAATAATGCTGGGCAAGCCAAGGCAAAGGATACGCAACGAGGAACATACATTTGCTAATGATCGTCAATGGGTGACACAGTCCACTTGACACTTGCCGCTTGTGCGTGTGACATGTTTTCGAAACAAAAATATTTTGACAAGGACATTGTTGGAATTTTTGAATGACCGCAGGATCGTTTGGTTTCGTTTCGTTTCATTTCGCTTGCAATGCAGTTAAAGGCGCGGCGCCACTGTTTTGCCGCGTTGCAGGTCGATTTTGGAATCCAATGAAGAGTTCGTATCCAGTGGTAGATGGAATTTTTTACAACAAGAATTAAGAGGATAAATATAAAAGAGTAAAACTATTCCCATCTATCCCTCAAATAAGAATTCACATGGTTATTCAAAAATAACTACATTTTTAACTAATCCATGCATTTCCGGGTATTTTCCCCAGTGCGTGACGAATCAAAATTAGAGCTGTAAAATATCATTACTATTCGGTAAAAAGTAACGACTACTCTAGTCAGTAATCAATAACGTCTCGTTACTGATGGAAATATCTCGTTACTAGATTTTTTTTGGACACATGCCAGCTGATGGTTGTCAGAGTATTAAAGTACTAAAGTTAAGGGGGCACAAAACAGTATGGCAGTAAAGTGAGTTGAGTTGATATTTGGTTACTAAATACTGGGTGAAGATTCAAAGAGCATGAGAGATTTTTGATTACTTTATCAACATTGAGTTATTCATGCAACCGTCATTCGCAGTGCCGTAGCAACCATAGGGGCAAGAGGGGGATTTTCCCCCCCACGCATTTTTGTTTTTGCCCATGAAAAAAATTAAAAAAGGAGAAAAAATAAATGAGAATCGAAAAAACATGCATTGAAAGCGTGCATGTAATGTGGTTTTAATTAAAATAGACGTTAAAATTGAAAAAATAATTTTCCCCCCCCGCGCAAATTGAAAAAAATAATTTTGGTACCCCCACGCAAAACAGAATTGCTACGGCACTGGTCATTCGTTCGTGAACAATATTTGAAAAAATATAATGAGTACTTAGTAACGAGTACTAAGTAACGATTACTTGACGAAAAATAACGAATACACTCGAGTAGTGTAAATTTTAGCATTTTTAACAGCTCTAATCAAAATTGGAAAAATATTGCGACGCCGATATTTTCCAACAGATTTCCACCTTTATTATGAATACCCCTATTGAGGAATCTACACTCTAAAGAAGCAAGTAAATTTCCTATACGAAACACATGCAAAAAAAAAAAAAAAAAAACGATGAAGTACTTGGGCTTCCTTTCGCTACTTCAAGACATACGGTAATTACAAATAATCGGGCTCACATGGTTGCCTTCGAAGTCGTTTTACTTCACTTCAATATTAATGGAGCATGGTCCCAATGGGAAAAGGTAACCAAAGTAAGTTAAACATTCAACATAACTACCCATTACGTAAGCAATGAATTTTTGTACAGCGATGTCCTAGGAAAATCGTGCATTACCATTGTAATTGAAACTGTAAGCACATGTCAATTTGGTTGTTGTTGGTTGAAAATATAATAAAAATCTTCTACTCCTTACAATTCCGATAACCTGGTAATGTATAGTTCCACTTCTTTGAATTTATAAATGAATCGTTAAATTACAAAGTTCATGTATTACGTATTTTCCTGTTGGGGTCATTCTTTGACCGAAGTAAATGGTAAAAGTTCAAAGTGCAATTTTTACGATGAAAAATATATCCTATCTGCTACTATTAGGTTTGAGTCGGCTTGTCATCAGAACGTCAGCTCTGACTTAAAAAAAAAAAAAAAACATTTAAATGCAACCCTGACTACAATAGCAGCGAAGGTAATCGATTACAGGTATTCTTTGAATTTTGTGGCCGCATTCGATTAAGCAGTGCGCCGCTGGGTAGTTTCATGACAATCTCGTAAGTGTACCTATAAATTTGGGTTTTTATTTTCGATTTATTTATTTATTTATTCATTTTTAAATTTGATCAATGAACAAACTAATTGAGAGCAATGGCAATGGTTCGATTTGAATTTAGCGCTTCAATTTATAACCATAAATTGTCTAAGAACCAATTCATTTTGGATTGCGAAACTTTGGCGGAAGCTTTGTGTGAGAAATGTCTTACAAAATCGCCGAAGAGCATTTTAATTGGCTCGTGAACGCTAAGAACGCACGCTCATAAACACCTCACAGTCTCTCACAAACGGCTTTGCTCTTTTTTCTCTGCATAAATAAAATCGAAAAGAAATTCACATTCGATTTCAAAGGCTATTAAAATTTCCAAGTCTCAGCAGATCAATGCCTTAAAAAGACATAAATAAAATGCTTTGCTATGCTATGATTTTTTTCCTCAAGAGAGAAAAAAAAAAAAGAATTATAAAAAAAAATCGAAAATCGAAAAAAAACAAGATTTAAAAGAGAGGTGAAGCGTTGCTGAAACTAAAATTAGCTGCAAATTGTTTATGTAAGAAAGTAATAATTACCCCGACTTGTACGGGAAAATAAATTACCCAAGTACCCACACACAAACACACACACACACACACACCCATACACGCTCGCAGCACCCACATAGCAGCCACAACAACAACAACAACAAAAAGTTCAATTGCTTGAAAAAAAGTCGGAATTTTTCCAAAAAGTGAAATTCTTTTTAAGACAATTCAGAAAAAATTATAATAAGGAAAATACAAGAAGAAGAAAAGAGGAGAAGAAAAACAACGAGAAGAAAGAAAACACACACACACACGCACACACGCACGCACAATTTCCGTAGGTACTAAAATAGACGAGTTTAGAAATAGCGGGTGGATTATTGATATTGTCTATAAAACACCTTCTTCATTCAAACGTAGCCATATGGAGTGTGGCGGAACGACCAGTAGGAATTTTTGTTGTTGTTGAAATGTTGTTCAAATAGAATTCTCAATAATTTATAGTGCGCACAGGAACCGATTCCGGATTCCGGATTCATCGAAATTTGCACATCATTCGATTAAAAAAGGGGCTCTATAGCAAAATGTTATCGCATTGAATCGCATGAAGTGTTTTAAACATCGGCGCTATATTTGCACCTTTTTAAAGGGGTAAATTTCGTTCAAAATGATGGGCGAATTCACAGCTGGGTCAGGCCCAGATTTATGGGGTGGCAAGCCGGGAAAATGCCCTATAGCGGCATTTGTGAGGGGCGGGAATATCACATTGTAGATATGCCAAAAACACTACCCCATTAGTGCCATCATAGGGGGCAGCAAATATCGGTTTTGCCCAGATCGACTTAAAAGTTGGATCGCGCTCTCAGTTGGTTAGAGGATGGGGCAGATGCCTAATCAACATATATTACTATATATGTCACTCTTATAGATTTTGGGCGGGACATTTCCCGCCAGTTAGAAAGAGATGTTACTCGGCAGGCAAAAAATAAGCGAGAGAGAAATACTTTTGGTGAGTACCTAAGTGAAAAATGCTAATTTTGGTGAGTACCCAAGACCGTGGTGGGTACCCAAGACCGTGTTGAAAAGAGCCCAAATAGAAACGGCTCCTGAGTGACATATATAGTTATATATGCCTGATCAATATTCACCACCAAATGGATGCTTTTTAAAAGCATCAAACAGTGGAAGGTGAGATCCTTAACCGATTTTCAGAAGATAAAACGAGACTTTTAACTGCATGAGACACCCAGATTGTAGATACAATATAAACGAAAAATCTTCAAATAAGTACACCTTAACAACTTATTTCTTACACATACATATGGGTACTTCCAAACGGACGTGACAGTTATTTTTTTTTATCAATTTTAAGTCCCGAATTGAAGAATGCGGAAAATGGTAATTTTGTTTCTAACTATTATCGTGCAGCTCTTCAGGAATTTTATACTTATGAAATTTTTTCTGCCGATCAGAAAGGCAATTAGATATGTTCGGACGTGACAAAAATTTTACTTTTTTCTGGAAATACCTAATATGCATACAGTGTACCCTTTCTTTGCGGGCAAACCTCACACTCCTCTTAAGCGGACACTCCTCTTAAGCAGACACTCCTCTTAAGCGGACACTTTTTGGGAATGCTCTGGCGATCCTGCTTCTCAAAAAGTTGCCTCTTGAGCGGACACCTCTTTCGGTCCCGTGGGTGTCCGCTTAAGAAAGTGTACACTGTATACATATGTTTATATATGTATGTATGTATAAATACATGGTGATCGGTGTCATGTGGACATCAATTGCTTATGCATTATGATTCATAAAATAAGTTCTGAGAAATTTCCGCAAAATTGAGACGAAAAGATTTCCCGTGGGTAAACTTAAATTGGTGAATTTAAAACCTTCCCATGATTGAATATACATAACAACCAAGCATTTATCGATCTCATGTAACCAAGAAAAATGTATCGAATTTGAATAAAGAATGAAATGCGACACGAAATTGTCGCGTCGAATGGATTTTCCGATTAAGCGATCACTAGAAATGGCGGAAAAAAAATATTAATATGAAGGATTTTGGCGAAGGCAAAAAAAAAAAAAAAAAAAAAAAGACAATCCCATGCATACAATCAACGATCATTCGAAAATTTCGCCGATTGCATGTGCTCGGAAATTAATGGTGAATTCAAGGCTGAATATTAAACACATCGGAACGTGGCAATATGGCCGGGCGAACAATGAATGTGCAACGACACGACACCGAAAGCGGAACGGAACGGAACGGAAACGAAAAGCGATTTTGACGATGGAAATGAAACAGACATACCGTTGTCTAGATTCTGAAACTACAAGCTATCATATAGCTTGGCTAACTTGTCTGGCTATGGGCTATCTATAGCAAAACCATTATGGGGCCGTAAAAACAAAAGATTGTGGCATTTTGCATTTTCGAAATCGTTTCAAATCGCATATAACAATCGAACGAAACAAATGAAACAATTGAAACACCAAACATTTTTGTTACATGATTTTCTCTCTCACTCTTCCACTCTTCCTCTCTCTCTTCTCTCTCTCTCTCTCTCTCTCTCTCTCTATCTATCTCTCTTTGCATTACTCTCTGTCTCTATCTCTCTTCCGCTCTTCTCACGAACGAGCAAAATGAATCAGAACCGTTAAATTCATCGATAAATCACTGTCGACGATTAATAAAAACCAACGAAAAATACAGTGCGGACGAGCGTGGGTTATTTTGGCAAACAAGAAACAATGGCGAAGAATTGCTCATTCAATGAGTTGAAAATATTTAAGAAAATTAATTATTAAACTAGACCACTTTATAGGATCGTCAGAGCATTTAAGCAAAATTAACAGACTACCCGTCACATGTGGGCATGTTTCTACACGGACGCGACACATGTCCTATACTTGTGAACAATTTTAGGTCCAGAATTAAAAAAGGTGCATATTCGAGGAGACAGACGGGGTTATGGAGCTCATCCAGAAGGCAGGGAGACCCCATGGTACGGGTCACGGGCTTGACGGCCCCGCCTTTCCCGAGTCATTGAGTTTTTGTTGTTTTGTTCAAAAGGGGGGCTTCTATAAGATATTGATATCGCATATGGGTATTTCCAGAAAAAAGTAAACTTTTTGTCACGTCCGAGCATATCTAATTGCCTTCCTGATCTGCATAATAATTTTGATAAGTACTTATAAAAGTCCGGAAGAGCCGCGCGATAATAGTTAGAAACTAAATTAACATTTTCCACATTCTTCAATTCGGGACTTAAAATTGCTAAAGTAACTGTCACGTCTGTTTGGAGATACCCATATGGTAATTTCTACACGGACGCGACATTCACTCGTGCAATTTTAAGCCCCGAATTCATAAATGCGGTAAATAGTACTTATGCTGCCAGATTCTATCGTGCAGCGAATGCGGACTTTTAATTTTATCGAAATTTCTATACAAATCCAGGAGGAAAACAGATATTACGGACGCGACGGAAACGTTAATTTTTCAGGAAATTATAGGGTACAGTGGCGGATATACCTTATAGGCAACATAGGCAGCTGCCTAGGGCGGAACATTTTCAGAGGGCGGCAAATTCTGGCCGTCAATGCATCAATAACCGAAAAGGCGAAAATTAGTCTTGATCGGCCCCTGGATAGGTACTCGGTAGGAACCTTAATGCTGAGAGGAATTTCGGGCCTCTTTTGAGTCTCTTTGGAATACTCAACAGTTCAAAGTAAAAAGTAAAAAGAACGATAAAAAAAAGTGTCTCTAATGTATCTATCGATTTTGCAGGTACTCGGTACAATCGATCGATTCTTGACAATTTGCGCATGTTCAAATGTTACGAGATGAATGAAAAACAAATTTGCTATATTATTTCCGAAGTACAGTAAAAAAAAAAAGTAGAGTTCAATAGGAAAAAGGAAGAGAAAAAAAATGGCTTTCAACGTTTTGAGGAGTCATTAAAATTGAAATTGCTTTTCCAAAGTCTGTAATTTTTTTTATTTATATATTGTTTTCATTTTGTTTTTATTTTTGTCTTATTCTTTCCTTATTTCAATCTCTTGCCTTTTGATTTCAGCTTTTGAATCTGTGTTGCTCTGCTTTTCTTTATGTTTTTATACCTCTTTCATGGATTATTGCCTTTTTGGCGCAAGAGTGCCAGCCATATTCAGACCAATAGCCGCAACGCGCTATACGCCCATAAATCGTCGAATTTTATTGCCGTGAAATTGAGAATTCCTAGAAGAAACGACATTTAAATTGCGCATCGAGATTTTTTTTCTCCATTTTTTTATTTTTATTTTTCGATTTCCTATTTTCTAATTTTTTTTTCTTTTCATTTTTTTCATTTTCAAGTCTTTTTTGATCTTGTTTTCCCGTATTCTCATATCCCCCTCGAAATCGTTTCGATCTTTGGTTTCGTTTCAGTTCTTCTCTACATCTATTTCGATCCCGTCCTATACAAACGAACATACGTGCATAAGGAACGACCCTCAAATGTCTGTGCGTGTGTGTGTGTGTGTGTGTGTGTATCTGTGTTTGAATGGGGCTCCCCACTTGGTTCCAATCAGCTCGATTGTGCCGTGCCGAAATTATTGGTTGTCGCCTTTGCCAAGAATTCCGCTGGCCAATCGTTGTGGGTGACGCTTTCTTTTTTTTTTCCCCCGGATCACTTTTTCGTGTCGTAGGGATATTGTACAATTACACACGCGTAAATGATGAATTTTGTTTTTTTCTTTTTTAGAAAAAATTCCCTGTTCTAATTAGAAGGGCGCATTGAAAAGTTGCATCCCTGTAGAAAAAAATACACTGAAAAATAAAATGATGTATAAGATTTTTCTTCACGTCATATTTTGCCAATTCTGCGGTAAGTGCTGCTCGATCAGACGTCTTCTATCGCAGCTCAATTGAAGGGGTCATTTCAAAAACCTCATCCTCAAGAGGGGCTCGGAATAAATGCACTCAAAATGACGAAAAATGCGTTAAAACTAATGGAAAAATAGTAGTAACACATGATGTACTTAGTAAGAGTTAGGGTAAATTGTATCTTTGTTGTTAATTTTTTGTTGAAAGAGGATATATCCCCCGAATGTCATTAAGTAAGACCGATATTCCCTTAAATGAAATTTTGAAATCTTCTAAAAACCAAAAGCTTGCTCCCATAAAAACTCCCCTAAAGGCATTTGCTCCTCAAGCCTCTTCTAAGGAACACAATTTTTGCCTTAGTTTAGGGGAGATTTCCCTAAAATGGCATCAGCGTTCTAGAGTTACGAGTTCAATCTTAACACATTTACCCCCCATAAGATATGCAAAAAACACATCGTATACAAATTCAGAAAAACACGGGTAACCCACTATTAAATTTTTCACATTTTTTAAGACGGAACTGCTGAGGAAAGTGTATGGAAATTAAACATCTAAGGTTAAGTTAGGATAGGTGAGGCAAGGTTAGGTAAGGTAAGGTAAGGTAAGGTAAGTTAAGGTAAGGTAAGGTAAGGTAAGGTAAGGTAAGGTAAGGTTAAGGTAAGGTAAGGTAAGTTAAGGTTAAGGTAGGTTATGGTAAGTAAGTTATGTTATGTATGTTATGTTATGTTATGTTATGTTATGTTATGTTATGTTATGTTGTTATGTTATGTTATGTTATGTTATGTTATGTTATGTTATGTTATGTTATGTTATGTTATGTTATGTTATGTTATGTTATGTTATGTTATGTTATGTTATGTTATGTTATGTTATGTTATGTTATGTTATGTTATGTTATGTTATGTTATGTTATGTTATGTTATGTTATGTTATGTTATGTTATGTTATGTTATGTTATGTTATGTTATGTTATGTTATGTTATGTTATGTTATGTTATGTTATGTTATGTTATGTTATGTTATGTTATGTTATGTTATGTTATGTTATGTTATGTTATGTTATGTTATGTTATGTTATGTTATGTTATGTTATTGTTATGTTATGTTATGTTATGTTATGTTATGTTATGTTATGTTATGTTATTTATATGTTATGTTATTGTTATGTTATGTTATGTTATGTTATGTTATGTTATGTTATGTTATGTTATGTTATGTTATGTTATGTTATGTTATGTTATGTTATGTTATGTTATTGTATGTATTATGTTATGTTATGTTATGTTATTATGTTATGTTATGTTATGTTATGTTATGTTATTGTTATGTTATTATGTTATGTTTTATGTTATGTTATGTTATGTTATGTTATGTTATGTTTATATGTTATGTTATGTTATGTTATGTAGTTATGTTGTATGTTAGTGTTGTTATGTTATGTTATGTGTTATGTTATGTTGATGTTATGTTTGTTATGTTATGTTATGTTGTGTTTGTTATGTTTGTTATGTTGTTTGTTGTGTTTGTTGTGTTGTTTGTTGGTTGTTGTTGTGTAGTTGTTTGTTAGTGTTAGTTGTTAGTGTTATGTTATGTTATGTTATGTTATGTTATGTTATGGTTAGGTTATGTTAGGTTATGTTAGGTTATGTTAGGTTTAGGTTAGGTTAGGTAAGATTAGTTTAGGTTAGTTTAAGTTAGGTTATGTTAGTATCGCTGCCACCATGAAGGCCGACACGCGTAGGCCTCACATCAGCCCGTTGTTATACTAAGAGCGAAGTTAAACAACACAAAAATCCACAATCGGACTGAGAGTTGAACATCGAATGTTGGACGCCATTTGGTGATGATCAATCGTGTGTATGTAACTGTTTGGGTACAAACAGCGGCTGCCAATGGTTAAAACTGAACAGGTAAGAAATTGGTAATTTTTCTTTTTTTGTTCAACTAATAGACCCTTGGCCATTTGAGGAGATCCCTCAATTCTCTAATTGGTGTTTGAAAACTGAATTAAATGAAATGGAATTTGTCAAAAAAAAAAAAAAAAAAACTATAAGCTAGTAGTCGATTTGCTTGAAGTTCAAGTTTACAATATTAAAAACAAACAATTTAGTGTTATGACCCCGATTTGGAATTGTTTAATTCGGATCTGGTCTAATATAAAATGCACTGATTTGGTTTTGTCTGGCCCGGTCTGTACATCGAATTTGTTTATAAACATTCAGTTTTCATTGCGTACTTTAATTGTAATCCAAGTGAAAAGTCTCGACCAAGAGTGTTTATATCATCATCTCAATGGAAGAACAAACATGCACATACATACGTACGTGTGCAAGTGTGTTTACTTACTCCATGACGTTACGATAACATGGAAAGTAAGCTAAAATTTAACCAATGAGCGCCCAATAGGAAATTATTTCATCAATTACATTTACAATTCATCAGATATTAACACTGCGGAGTTGCTTGTGGGGACAGTGGGGATGAGAGAGTGAATTGGAGGGTAGGGAGGGTGGTGGGCGTCGAGAGGGGTGTGTGATGAGGAGGTCAGGAGATGGAGGAGAGGGGTGGAGAGGGGTGGAGAGGGGTTAAGAGTGATGGCGGGCGGTAGATAGTGAAGAAGACTGGTGGAGAGGGGTGGAGAGGCGTGAGAGAGGAGAGGGGTAAGAGAGTAGCTGATGTTGTGAGTTTGATGTTTTAATCCAGTGTTTCTCAATGAAACGTTCAGAGACCATGACATGACCACATAAATTTCTGGTCGTCAATAGCAAAAGAGAGAAAAATAAGAGATAAATCGAACATACTTATGTCCTCCATGTCAGGACACAGCTGTTCTCTTATAAGAAACTGAGGAGTGAACAACTCTTATGTGCTTTATAGGTGTATGTCTAATATCCACAAATCTTTCCTAAGGTAACTCTCTGCGTATGTGCACCATTATTATTTCAGAACGGAGTGAACCACAAAATGTGGCAATCCTTCCATGAAGGAGTGTAAAGAGATTAAAAGCTCTCTCTCTCTCTCTCTCTCTCTCTCTCTCTTGTTGAACCTATCGCAGAACCTACGCTCACGATTTAATTCTTCCTTGTTATTATAGTGGGGTAATGCTTCATTGGTTGGTTAGTGTGGCTGCCGACACCACTAACATCAGCGCCCGAGCTGGGAGTTGAACCCAGAGCCTCTCGCATTGTTATATGACATCTCAATCAACTACGCCATAATTCACTACGCCTTTGAAAATCAAGCCATAAGTATAAATCTTCCTTAATTTTGATTACAAAAAAGCCTAGATATGACCTGCAAATTATAGGATTGTTACTAGTGTATTCGGTGGCTAGCAATATATCGATAACGAGCTTTGTAGGGTACCAGAGCTTCGGATATGCCATTATAACAACAATCAATTTGATTTTCTGTTTTTCCGATTTTTAGTTGACTTAACGGTAAATGTAAATATTTAAAAGAAATTTATGAATGGACTGAATGATCCACTAAGACATCGTGAACTCAGAAACGGCATATACATATGTATGTACAAACATATGCATATACATTTGTATAAAGATTTGTAAATATTTATGATTATTTTTTAAGAGTTTCTGCTTGTGAGCCCCCTTTTTTTTTGCTTCGAATTTTATTCAAAATATTTACAAATTCCACTAATCGACTCCTCGTTCAATTCAAAATTTATGGACAAAATAACTAAGAAAAAAACAAAACCACTTTTTTTGTTAAGTTATCTTAGGATAGGTCAGTTGTAAAAATTGTGATGATAGCTTATGCTTTAATATGTCGTGCTGATGTTGCCCATCAACATACTATCAACATAGGCCCAAGACTTTGCATCATGAGTCTCAGCATTCATTTCGTTGGTTGGTACATGTAGCGTATGAACGAATAACTCAATATAAATTAAATTAATAAATAAAAATACATATATATATATATATATATATATATATATATGTATATTGGATGAAAGGGCATTTACGTTCAAGGAGGTGGTTCTTTAAGCTTTACTATCGCTCTAGACATCAAAGGAATATGAATATCGGTACCCAGATTCATAAATGTTGAGCATTTTTTTTCGGAGGTGGAGGGCGCACAAAACCATACCCCTTCTTGAGCCTCTGTTTCGCTGCATAGCGATTAATTATTCCTATTTAATTATTTGCCAAGCTAATTGAAGAAGAATGGAAGAATGAATGAAAGGAATCAATGAATGAAATAATTTTGTTTACAAAAGTTGATAAAACAGCAAACAACATCGTAATTAGTAACGTTGAATTCAATGAATTTTTGATTTGATCGCTACCTTATGATGCAGCGAGAGACAGAAAGACAGCCAGAGAGAGAGAGAGAGAGAGAGATCCTTCTTGGTAAAAACAAAAAGCTATCTCTGTTCAGTATGTGTGGGGGAGAGCGTGGTTGAGAGGGGCAGAGAGAGGGTGAGAGAGGCAGAGAGGGAGAGAGATGGAGAGAGAGAGACAGCGAGAGAGACATCGAGAGAGACGAGAGAGCGAGAGAGACAGCGAGAGAGACAGCGAGAGAGACAGCGAGAGAGACAGCGAGAGAGACAGCGAGAGAGACAGCGAGAGAGACAGCGAGAGAGACAGCGAGAGAGACAGCGAGAGAGACAGCGAGAGAGACAGCGAGAGAGACAGCGAGAGAGAGCGAGCGAAGAGAGAGCGAGAGAGAGCAGAGGAGAGAGAGAGACGAGAGGAGCGAGAGAGAGAGAGAGCGAGAGGAGGAGAGAGAGAGAGAGAGGAGAGAGAGAGAGAGAGAGAGAGAGAGAGCGAGAGAGAGAGAGAGCGAGAGAGAGAGACGAGAGAGAGAGAGAGCGAGAGAGAGAGAGCAGAGAGAGAGAGAGAGCGAGAGAGACAAGGAAAAGAATGACGCAAGAGCTGGCATAGTTTTTCTACAAAAGTCCTTAATTAGAGCGACGCAACAGCAAGAAAACGATAAACACCGTCACCAATGCGATCACCAATGCATCCCTAACATCAACATCAACATCACAACATTCTACTTCAACATTCAACACTCAACATCAATATTCAACCAACATCGTCAACGCTATTGGTTCCACATCGTTTATTTATCAACAAATGAAAATTTGAAGAAGAACCAAAACAGCAAGAGAACGCGAGAGAGAGCGAGATCGCGATCGCAAGGCATAGCCAGAGGGCAGAAGGAGCAAACAAAAAGGCCGTAATAATTTTAATTTTTGTTATTATCAATTATGAGTACGAGCATGACTTTGTATACAATGCGAGTTTGATGTTTGGTATTTAGTTTAGAGCATTATGCGTTCATTGATCTTGATCTTGGCCACTAAAGGGGCGTTGATCATTTGTTTGGGAATTCCTTTAATTCTTTTTCACAACCCATTTATTTATTTATTTATTTATTTATTTTTCTTTACGATTTTGACTTTTGCTTGATGTGTGCTTTATTTATAAAACACGATCGTGCAATGTACACAATCATAAGTGGGTAATTAAGCAGAGTGCAATAAAATGTACTTCTCTTTTTCATTTTCGATTTTCAGTATTCAATTTTCTTTCGAAAGCAAAGCTTACGATATTATTATTAAGTATTTTTACTTTTCCTTTTCCTTTTCCTTTTCTATAGAAAAAACAATATGAATTTCTATGGATTAGTTCGAGAGGGAACTATCGCTGCTGTGCTCTCATTCACCTCCCGATTACGCATAAGATACGATCGTGTTTGTGTTGCGATCGAATGAATTTCGAATTCTGACGTCAATTTTTGTGATTTTAATCGATTCGAATCGATGCATGAATGGATGATAAATACTTAAAAGGATTAAGCTGCAATCTTTCAAAGATATTTTGATAAGAAGCCACTAACGCCCAGTGAACCGATTTCGCACTACCAGCGCCCTAATCTGCATCCTAGTACAACTACAATATAGCAAATGTTAAATGCGAGTTATCCGGCGGCCTGATATAGAGATGGTATCCGGCAAGAATGATTTTGAATATACCCTGCAAGACATGCCTACCCGAAACACTAATACAGTTGAAAAAAATTTTATAAGCACTAATACATATAAAATAAAAAGTTTAGGGTATGATATGAGTGAGAGCGAGTAGGATAAAAGCTTTTATTAAATTACGTATGCGTAAAAGAGACGGCTGATGTAAGCGGCTTTGTGCTATGCGAAAGTAAAGTTTTTCATGCTATAATACCGACTACTTGTTAAGAATTTTTTTTGGACTAGATGAAGCATCACTATGGAATAAAAATTGTTAAGTCGAAATAATGTTTTTGGACTTGCAGCTCTTTACAGAATTTTTTTTTCACAGCATTACTTAATTTTGACGCTAGCCCTAAAATATTCTACCGTTAGGTAGGCTTGCCAAAAAGTGATACCTCTTTTCAAAAGAATGCCTAAGGCATTTCCGTGAGGCTTTCCATACACCTACCTAAAAGGCTGCCTGATAATAATACTGATATATGTATACGTGATGTCTAACGAATTTTGTTGTTAATAGTATTGGGTATTTCACTCGTGAAACAGTCAGTATGCCTACCATGAAAAGGCAAGACAACTGTATGTCAAAACATATGCGAGTGTTCATATAAAAGAAAAGGATAAATTCTTACACGTACATTTGTTTCAGGTAGTTTTTTCACACTGCCCTTAAGGAGCTAATAGAATCTTTTTCATATTGACTACCAAAAAGTATAGTTAGCGCTATTAGTTAAATCTCCTGGTAATTAACAGGTAGTGTGTTTGCAGGGTAAGATTACGACATGCGTAGATTTTAGTTTTATTCGAGCACTTGTGAAGTTTTTGTTGGTGCTGCCACACAGTTGTGTAAATTTTTACAAATATTTCTTTAAACATTTTTCAGTTTTATTATTAATTCCAGTTTCTGAATGTATTTTATTTTGTTTGTTAGATGGTCATTTTACAAGAATATCTTATTTTAAGGACGATGTATCTATGTAAAAACTAGGATTTGTAAAAGTTTCAAATTGGTAGTATGTTTTTCGAAAGACAGTGGCAACGCTGTAGCCATACAAAAATTCTTTAATTTAAATTTTTTGTCTTGAAAATTTTCATCTGTCAAAAATTTTCAATAATTTCAACCAATCCAGAATACTTTAAAGTTTAAACTCTACGTCACAAGTGGACATGCGCAGAAGAATCAAATTTTGAACTCTGATTGTCGTAACCTTATAATCTATTATCCAGGATAATTTATCCTTGGTATCCGGTATCCGGACGGATACTAAATTTAACGCCGGATAGACCGGATACCGGATAGACCGGATACGGATAGACCGGATACCGGATAGACCGGATACCGGATAGACCGGATACCGGATAGACCAGATACCGGATAGACCGGATACCGGATAGTGACCGGATATCCTTTGCAACTCTATTATAGATTCTAGAGTTCAGACGTGTCACTGAAACGCGAAGCCCCTTTTTGGGCTCCGATATGCCGAAGGCGATTGCAGATGACAATCTTTGAGAAAAAATTTCACCACGTTATTCCTGGCATCCCGGGAGTCCATTGCAGCCCAAAAGTAACTCAAAATTCGACTTCTCAATACGACTGCCTTTATCTTTCAAATTTCCATGAATTTTATAGGAATTGGTAACAGCCAATTGTCCAGGGGCGGACTGGGAGTCAAAGGGCCCACCGGGCGCTTGTAAAATGGGGGCCCGTTACCTAAGAAAAAATAAAAAATTCCTTACTCCATGAGTATTGATACCAGATACAGCGCACTGGGGGGCCCGTATGCCCAGTCCGCCCCTGCATTTGTCTATCTAATAGATTGGAAAAACGCTGCGACGAAATCAGCCAGATTTAAGGTTCATTCCCGCCCCCGAAATCAAGATTGTTTTTGTTTTTCTTAAGTGATGCCTTATAACTTTTTCTAAATTCAATCGGGTTTTGTCAATGCCGGCCCTGGACAGTTCGGACATTTTCGTGCAACAGAACTGATATACCACCCCCCTAAAACGGGGTTAACTTAATCTTACGTTAAAGGCAGGACATTCATATATGTATGTACAATATTGCGATGGAGAATTTCCATCTAGTTAACCCTCCCCCTAAGGGGTACGGGCCTTGATGATTGATCACCGACATTACAATTGTGATAATCCAAAAATTCTGAGAGTATTTTTGTTTTTGCTTTCTTTTGGCCCCATTCGATTCGCTGTCATTTTTCCTTCCATTTTCCATAATTTGTTGCGATTTTGAAAAGATCTGCTTTTTGGGGGAAATCTTTCGAATTTCTCGGAAATTTCGTTGATATCAAACAGATACCGAGTGCGGACGTACAATCGCAAGCACACACATGAAACACATACCTGCGGCCATGCGAATTCTATTGAGATATACATACATACATACATACATAAATGTGTACGAGTGAATTGTATGTGTCCATCCGTCCGTTGCGTTCATGGTGGGAATGTTGAAAAAAATCTTCCTCCCAAAAGGGCAACGAAATATCCTACCGACGTACATACATACATACATACATACATACATACATATCTTCAAAACGAACCCAATTGGAAATATCATAGTAATTCATGAAGCCATCAAAACGTCATTGGGGACTTTGTTACGGCTTGATGACATTGTCATCGATGATCAGCAATCTTCATGTTGTATCTAGTCTTTTCAAATAATCCATATTCGTTAAATTCCGGCATTGAGTATCCCTACAGGGTGTCGTCCACGAAAACGTTGTACCTGTATACAATACACACACACACACACACACACACGCTCGCACACATATTTATGTGCCCATTTGGTATGTGCGTAGATTGGTAAACGGGGGCCAGGCGAGCAGCTGTGGGGATGGAAGAGAAAATCAGATGCTTCGCCGTCATTTTGTTGTAAGGGCGAGACGTACCGAAGCCGAAATTCAAATCAAAATCTCAATTTTTTCCTGGCTGCTTGCTTCACTGGCTGAGGTTTGTGGGCCCCACGTCCCTTTTGCTCGTCCCTAATGCTAGCGATACGAATGCACAGCGAACGCCAATGGGCTCATGTCGCTTTTGAGGCATCGGAGCGCGTCGGCATCGACTTCTCGGCCTCCACACATGCGTCTTGGGCTGAGTCGTCTTCGTGTTCGTCGTTCTCGTCGTCGTCGTCGTCGCCGTCGCCGTCGCCGCCGCCGTCGTCATCGGGACCGACATGGATACATGCCGTGCTGTGTAATGTAAACAAAACTCCGCCTCCTCGAGGGGAGCATGTGCGTACAAATATCTTTCTCTTTTGCTTATTTTTTTCCTCAACGATTTTTGTTCGATTTTTGTTCGATTTTTTTTCCTCGATTTTTTCCAGTTTCTACTTGTTGTTGCGCTTCTTAGTTTTTGTTGCTTTTCATTCGCATTTTTAAGCATAAACAGATATGAAGATGACAATCTTATAGATCGAACAGTGCGGCTCTTGAATGGACTTCTTCTGGCTTATATGTAGAGTCAAATATGGCCGACGCGCCATATTGTTTAGGGCCAAGCTTTGGGATTTTTTTTTTTAGTGAATAGCTACTCCGCTTGCCGATGGAAGGGGGTTGGAGTGAGACTATTGGACTATGGGTCAATTAATCGTCTCGCATAGCAAAAATATAGCTCAAGAACTCGAGCAAAAAGTCGGATCTCATCTCATACGCATACGAGCCATTGTTGTTATACCCAGCTTAAGCAAGGTATATTACTTAGTTTTGTGCGAATCTTAAGTAAGACCTAGAACTAAGCTCCGTAGATATAGACAAATATATAAATTCTTGATCAGGATCGAAAACTGAATCAATTTCGATATGTGCGTCTGTCCATCTATCTGTCCGACCGTCTGTGGCCGGTCTCCTTCCAAAGGGCAAGAGATTTTCTGTGAATTCCATAATTCCGGAAAGGCAAAACATAAGTAGTCCGTCAATGTTTTCGGGGGGACGTTGGGCATATGAAATTCGGACTTGACTGACTTTTGGTTTCTTCGTTTTTTTTTTTTTTTTTTGTGGGAGACGAAAATGTTTCTATTTATTGGGACTGGACTGGATTGAAGGGTGGCGATCGTGCACTTAGCAAAAAGAATGACAGAGAATTTATGGGAATAACACAACCTCAAAAAGCAACAGAAAGTGTCAGACCCGGGGATCTTGCTATGCACTTTTTTTATGGGGCTGTGTAAGATTTAGGGTATTATTATTTCTTTTGAAATTTAAGGTCTACATCAGGGGCGGACTGGGCCCATGGGCAACCGGGCAGTTCGCTGTGCTTTTTAGCTGCTACGTTTTTTTTTTTTTTTTTCTTAGGTAACGAATCCCCATTTTTCAAACGCCCGTCGGGCCCCTGTACTTTGACCCCCAGTCCGCCCCTGGTCTACAGTTTGTATTTTAGACCTTTTCCTTAATAGTAAATTGAAGGTATCATCATCGAAGACGGAATCAGCAATATTCATCTGGACATGAAGACCTCTTCCCAGCCCTTGGAAACGTCCACAGGCGTCCGCGCCCCTGTCGATAGTTGGAAAATTTGAGAAGATATTGGATATTTTTTGGTACCTTTAAGATAACTACAAAGAATCCATTAATATCGCCGAATTTTTGGAAAACCGCTTTTAACCCATTCACAGCCACTTTGCCTTCACACAGGTTGACCCTGATAATAATAACAAAAAAAGCCTTTAGTACGGTACAGTACGGTACAGTAAAAAATACGGAATTTTGGAAATTTTCCTACGTTCAATTTCCATACAATTTCCTCAACAGTTACACCATAAAAAAGCTGCCAAAAATTAATGGTGGCTTACCCGTTTTTTTCTTCTCTGGGTTTTCATACGAGTTTGACAGGTTTGGGGCTTATGCCTTAGCTTTGAATTGGTTAAGGTTTTGCAAAAAAAAAAAAAAAAAAAAAAAGATCGAAATCGCGAATCATTTTTTCAGACCTATTGAAAACCCTTCGTTAACGGGGTTCATTCGAGAGCCGCGCAGAGAAGTGGAGAGCAAAGAAAACACGGACAAAAACGCTCTCACTTGTCGTTCGATTTATTTGGATGCCATGCATGCGGCGCGCCGGACTCTCATCCCTTTTGGTAGAACGGTAAAAAGAGTACTCACACATGGATAAACGGAGTCGGCCACGAGCGCGTTGTTGCCGACGTGTTGCCTTGTAACGAATTCCGCATAACGGAACACGAATAACGGAGCACTCGGGTGAGCCAATGTGTAGCGCCCTCATGCCTGTGTGTGTGTGTGGTTGAGTGCATATTAACGTATGTGTGTGTGTGTGCATGAATAGACGAAACGGTACTTTCAAGATCCACACCGATCCACACTGATCGTGCAGCAAAGAAATCTTTTCGTTTTCAGTTCAATGAAATTTCCCGAAGTGAATGGTACGAAAGGATCGGCCATTCGAGTGGGACGTTCGATAATTTGGAAGCTCGGGAATTACGGAAATTTTTGACTGGCGCGCGTTCGGCTCGCAGCTCGCCATTCGCCATTTTCGAAATAAAAACCAAAAAGTGATTCGTGAAAAAAAACAAACGAAAAATTCGGAACAAAAAAAAAAAAACAAATTAAAATTTCAACACAAAAAAAATCTTTACCCCCCACCCCCCCAAAAAAAAATTAAAGAGCATAAATCCAAATCGAAAGAGAAGTGTGTGTGTGAATTTCAAATAAAATGATCAAAAGTGAAGAATTGATGGACGTGGGTCCGGATGGATCGTCGATGATCGATTCGCGGCTGGAACATCACCCCGATATTTTGTCCCACCATTCGAGTGGCCATCTAATGTGTGAACCGCACTCGTTGCACTACAATCCACATCTGGTGGCATCGCCCTACTCACCGGTTAGCAGGTACCATAGCTTGCAGCAGGGCCAACTGACCGGTTCAAGTTTCCATACAATCATGCCGGTAGACCAGGCTGCTGCCGCCGCCGCCGCTATGCTACGCATGAAGGATGACTCGTCGGACAATGAGTTCCTGGACGAGAAGCCGGAACTGTGCTTTCTCGATCGCAAATACTATACGACCATGGTGGCGCAATCGCCGTCGGAACCTGTTGCCATGGCGTACAGCCTGACAACGCTCCAGCAGCAGCACAATGGCAATAATGGCTCACCATCGCCGCCGCAGTCACATATCCTGCCATTGCCAGTGGCCAGTACTTCGACTTCCCTCTACAATTCGCTCTTGCCCACTCATTCCATATCGCCGCACATTCAGCAGCAGAGCTACTCAACGGATTCCTCACCGAATTCCGGTTCGAAAACACCGTCCGATCGGGATCTGCACTATTTGGCTGCCTCATCGCCATCAGGTGCGAAAATGGCGAATCTGTTGCCTTCATCAACGACAACGAATCTTGGTACACCGACCACCACTCAGATGAATCACCATTACGCCTCAACCATTAAGTATTGCACAAGCAATGCCGCCATACTCAATCCAGCAGAGATGTTGCAAATGCACAGCGGTCATATGGAAGAGCAACATCAGCAGCAGCACCACCACCATCACCATCACCATCATCAACATCATCAAAATCATCAACATCAAACTCAACAACTACAACAACACCAGCAGCAGCAGCAGCAGCAACACTCACCAATTGCAGCAACATCGTCATCATCAATCGATTTGCGATGTCAATCAGTCGCAACAACAGTTGCTGAACATGAACCGATTGGTATCGGTGCACATGTTATAACATCGAGCTCTCAATTGCTAGCGGATAAGATGATGTCAACACCAACGTCAACGTCAACGTCCACGTCCACGCCTGGTGTAGCGTATTCATCGGAGGCCGATATGGTCACCTATTCCAATAGTCCAATACCGATTAAGCGAAACAATCAGAATGATAGCAGCAGAGTCCAGCAAACATCAACATCAACCCCATCATCCTCACCATCGTCTCATCAACAGCAACAGCAGCAGGATCAACAGCCAGCGTCAACTGTGCCAGATAAGAAACTCGGATGCAGAAGACCTGAAAAGCCGTCGCTCTCGTACATAAATATGATTGCAATGGCGATCAAGGAATCACCAACGGGAAAATTGACCCTCAGCGAAATTTATATGTTCCTCCAAAAGAGGTGAGTACATATGTAGGTACATATCAATCTGTGGCAAGCCCCAACGGATTGCTAAATATTTTCATCCCGAAAACTGAAACTACTCTGAATAGCTTCAAAAGAATTATTGAAAGCACCTTTGGAATGCTAACAAACAGTTGCTCAATCCTTTCACAACTAATGTAGGTACCTATACAAAATTGAGGTATTTAAATTTTTAACACCACCCCCCGCCCCCCAACCCCTCTATCTTACAGAAGCAAACGCACAAAAAAGGATTGAAATATTCTTTGAAAATGTCCTTGATCTTACCTACAATAGTGGCTCTGGGATAGCGTAGGGGATGCGTTCTATGCTCTTGATCGCAGGGTCCGAGGTTCGATTCCCGGCACAGGCAAAACGCAGTGTTGTAATGTTCCAAGCGTAGCACTGGTTTTTCTAAAAATCGCATGTTAGGAGCACACTACATACCCAGCAGTAATGAGCCGGTCAATTTCCTAAGAATGGCTAGCCTTTGTCCGGTCCAAATCCTACCGGTTATATTATATTTTGGCAGTTCGCTCGATCGAAATCGGCTACCCGGCGGTCGGTAATAAAGGGGTTTGGTTTAAGGGTAATCTATAAATGACACTTTCATCAACTTAGAATATATATAAGATATTTGTTGTTTATTTTCCTCATTTGACTATCCTATAACTAAACAAAATTACGACAATTGACCCAAAAAAAACTGGCCTATGATCAGCCGTTTTACGGACTAGTACCTCCCCAAGGACAGGCCCATGTTAAAAAGGTCAGTTGAATACATTAGAAGTGGAATTATGAGGGGACTAGTACTGGTAACATGACGGACTGACCGAAGGCTACACTTGGGTCAGTCCATATTACTGCTGGGTAATAAGACATGCACTCACACAAACACAAGAAAACCTCCTTGGTATCACAATGGGCCGATTAACGGCCTAAGTGGCAGCCACTTCAATCTACCTACCTATCTACAATAAAAATATCCGAAACATATATACATAGGTACATATATTTAAGGGTGGCCGCGAAATGTATGGAGGAATTAAGTTAGTCCGATTCTGCCTCCCAGGTGTTCGTAGTTTGGTATCTATCAACAACTTTCACAAAATTTGGTGACGATTAAGTACCCACAGCTAAGAGGTGGCGCAATGACCTCAAAGTGAACAGATTTCTTCCCAAGAATTTTCAACCCGACATGCGCAAAATATGATATTGGTCCATAAAGTCGAATTTCTTCATTTTCGACTTTTAGGTTGAAGTAGTCAACAAAACAAGATTTTTTTTTACTTAACATCACCGTGAAAAACGAACGGAACTAATAGTCGAATTTAAGATAAAAACTGTGTCCATATGCCTTAAAAAATTTTCTGAATTTTGAAAACAAAGTTAACTCACTTCTGGGGTATTTTAGAGGGACTTAACCACTTTTTTTCGACCAAAAATATTCTTAAAAGTAAGATTAATTTTGAACGCCTTACAAAGGCTAAATTTAGGTAGCTTCGACCTCTAAAAGCATGCTCTGAAGTCAGATAGCAGATAGGCAGAATGGACTTCCTCTTAAAGTCACAGTCCAGGGTGGACCATAGCTTCTCCAACCATTCCTCTCCATCTATAGCCATCATTTGCCATATATCTCCAGTTTTGGACCCTCATTTTCTTCAAATCGGCTTCGAAATCTTGAAGCCAACGTTTTCTTAGCCGCCCTCTTCTTTTTCTTGTGGAATGGACTTAATACTGTTACATTTTCTCTATTTTCTTTTGGTGGATAGGATGAAGTTCATTCCCTTAAAAAATGTCCTTTGATTTATGCTCTCAAAAATATCAAAATTATTTTCTTCTTCTCGTTAAAATATTAACATAAAAAAATCAAAGACCTATAAACCTCATCAACTAATATTTACCTAGGTAAGGGTAGGTTAGTTAGGTTAGTTAGGTTAGGTTAGGTTAGTTAGGTTAGGTTAGGGTAGGTAAGTGTGGCTGCCACCAAGGGTGACACACTTAGGCACCAAATGGGCCCATTGTGATACCACGTTTAATGGAGAAACAACGAAAAACACACACAGAAAAAACGACACAAACATCCGCGACCTCAGCTGGGAGTTGAACCTAGGGTCTCTCGCTTCGTAAACTGGCATCTCAACCAACTGCGGCACAGAGGCCGACTATTTTTGTAAAACCCTCCCAAAAATAGCCTGGCTGCGTTTCTATTTATGTGTATATAACAGGGGCGGACTGGGGGTCAAAGGGCCCACCGGGCGTTTGAAAAATATGGCCCTGTTACCTAAGAAAAAAAAGAAAACCGAACAGCAAAATAGCACAGCGCGCTGGGGGCCCACCGGGCATTTGCCCGGTTGCCCGTAGGCCCAGTCCGCCCCTGGTATATAAACTATTTAAAGTTTGTCTGCGAAAATCTTGGCGCTCTCAAGTGAACGGAGCCATAGAGTTTTACACAGTATTCTATTGAAATGGTTTTTTAATAACTCAACATCCAGCTATAAAATCAACTGATCGTGTCAATTAGAACTATAGTTAGGGCATTCGAAGGTGGGCTCGTCTGGCTCATCGGAATTTTGTTTTAAGGCTTTCCCGAGGATCTAGGAAGCTTGTAAAATTTTCAATTAAACCTAAACAAAGTCTTTGCCCTCTAAGAGTTTGTTCCGGTTTTGATTGGTTCATCTAAGAAAAGATCGCTGGGATCGAGGATGGTTCGATTTCTCTCTGTTGGCCGAGAAGGTTATTCGCAAAAGCATTGATGAATTTTTTTTTCAACCCCTTTGTTACATTTCTATTCCGAAGGAACTCCAAGAAGGAAAAAAAAAATACCAAAAATTTCTCTCGACGGGTCTCTATCGACTGTTATCAATTATTAAAGATCTAATTGGAAATATTCATCGAATGATCAAGTAAAGAAAGTCCATAAAGTTTTCACTGTTTAAATGAGGGCACTCAGCTCTGTTTTTATATGGTTTTTAATTAACATGGTCAAAATTTTCGGGTTCTTTTAGTTAATTAAGGGAATTTCCCGTTTTTATTTATTTTTAAAAGGTTTCTCACACTTATTTTGGAAAGGTTATTCTCTAAAACGTACAAACATATATGTATAATAATTATGCCTCGGAATTTGAATATGTAAAAAAATGAAAAAAAAAAATTTCAAAAAATATTCAAAAAATATTCAAAAAAATTCAATAAAAAAATGCAAAAAATTCAAAACACTCAAAAAATATTCAAAAAGTATTCAAAAAATATTCAAAAAATATTCTAAAAAATTTAACAAAAAAAAAAATGCCAAAAATTCAAAATATTCAAAAAAATTCAAAATATTCAAAATCCGAGCTCTAATATGCCTCGGAATTTGAATATGTAAAAAAATGAAAATAAAAAATTCAAAAAAATATTCAAAAAATATTCAAAAAATAATAAAAATGCAAAAAATTAATATCAAAAAAATTCAAAAAATTCAAAAAATATTCAAAAAATTTCAAAAATAAATCAAATAATTCAAAAATCAAAAAATTCAAATTATTCAAAATCGGAGCTTTAATATGCCTCGGAATTTGAATATGTAAAAAAATGAAAAAAAAAAAATTCAAAAAAATATTCAAAAATTTTTTGAAAAAATGCAAAAAATATATCAAAAAAAATGCAAAAAAATTGAATAAATTCAAATAATTCAAAAAAATGCAAAATATTCAAAATCCGAGCTAATAATGTAAAAACCGAATCAGTTATAGATACTTAAAAATGTTCCCAAAAGGATCGGTGGAACGTAGGCAATAGCAGAATCAGTGCAATTACTCAGCTGGGATCAATATGAAATATATTTATGTAGGTGTATATGTTATGTAGGTATGCCACCAAGAATCATATACAATATGTAGGTATATGTGCCAATTAAGGAACATAATTGGGATATTACATTTTAAGCGGCCCCGATTTAGGGGGTGGAAAGCTGGACAATTTCCCCCACAGGCACTTTAAGGGGTGGCAGTTTCCAATAGATATGCCAAACAAATTGGTACTCCATAAGAGCCATCAAAATGGCGGTGAATATTGTATTTGCCCAGAGCTGGTAAAAATCTGGATCGGGCACTGATTATAAGTTTTTATTTGATCGTTTGAATTTGTAAAAGCTCGATTTAGACAAGCCCGGTCTACGTTAGGATTCCAATAATTCATCTTGAACATTTCGATACATTGTGCGTTTTTTTTTTTGCAGATTTTCCTTCTTCCGTGGATCGTATGTGGGTTGGAAGAATTCTGTGCGCCATAATCTTAGCCTAAATGAGTGCTTCAAGAAGCTACCGAAAGGCATGGGTGTTGGGAAACCGGGTAAAGGAAATTATTGGACGATCGACGAAAAATCCGCCTACATGTTCGAGGACGAAGGTAGCCTTCGGCGTCGACCTCGCGGCTATCGATCTAAGATCAAAGAGAAACCATACGGCAGCGTAAATGGTTTTTATACGAGCACAAACGCCTACGAAGCTATGGTGAGCAATGGTGTGACGACATCACAAGCCATTCGGCAATTGATCGACGGATTTTTATGGTTGTTTTTATCCTTATTAATTTCTCGTAGGACAATGCGAACTTCTATCCGACTCAAGCGCATTTTGGTACTCCGTATGATGCGTATCCGAGTACGGCTGGTTCGGGTGGCGGATATTCGGATGCTTGGAATCCGCATGTAGCACATTCACAGGCTGCTACTGCTGTCGGATTATCGCCATATTCGACTGTGTCCAATGCGCCGTCGACGACAGTCTTGCAGGGAAACAGTTCGACTCCAACACCGCCTCCACTGCCACTGCCACTGCCGCTGGCGCTGCCCCTGCCGCTGTCATCATCACAGCCATCACATCAACCGGATGGGCCGGATGTACCGTCATCAGTATCCTCAGCGCTCTCACACACGTCCGTTGCATCGTCGGGGAATTCATCGCCGACAGCGGCACAGTTGACCACAATTGCCGCGCCAGCGTCCAGTGCGGCGGCTCTGACATCACAGCAACCAAATCCCGCTGCCGGGCTCGAATATGCCTCAACGTTCATCTCGGCGAGCTACACATACGCGAGCGTAAGCGCCACATACAATCTGGAGAGCGGTAAGTAAGTGTGGCATGCAAGCAACCCAAGCTTTCAGCGATCCACATATGTGGCGCGCATGCGTGGGAGCCTGGGTGTTCTTGTCAATCAAAACACAAATGAACTATGCTACTTTGACGCTTCTTGATTGTGACGTTAATTCTGATTTCGATCTCGGCTTACACACGCACACACACACACACGCTGTGCCTGACGCCTCAAGTGCAGTTTTACGACAGCGCCTTAAGTTACGTTACGACGCTGCGATCATTTGATCGTGCCGCTTATAGCATCGCCTCTGACTGCCATATGCTGTATAAGAAATAAAGAACGAGAATGTGTGAAATAGGACCGAATAGCGTACAGACGGCAAGGACTACACTGAAAGCAATGACTTCTGCATTTCTGAAAGCCTAGCAACTAATCCGAGTAGACTCTGGGCGTAATTCCCAATAAATTTCTGTCTTATATTAGACTTTTTGGAATTATTCATAGACACATTGCAAATAGTCGTCAATATTTTTTTCAAAAAATTTCATCTAGAGAGGCAACAACCGTCAAAGGAATTGGTACACTTAAAAAAAAAAAAAAAAACCAAAATACTAAAAAATAAACTCGCCCATTGTTCGACATTTGACAAGGAAAAATTTGGGAAGGAAAAAAAAATTATTTAAAAAAAACTTCATTCTGAGGATAAGTCAATTTTTTTATTTTTATCGAAATAATTTCTCGCTGTGTATTAGGAGCAAATGCATATAACCCGTTGCGCGCTATCAAGAATTCCGTTTTATTTTTAGCATCGCTGCCCACACAGCTTCAGATTGTGCTTCTTTGTCCATATGGATCTGGCATTTTATTTTCATTTCCTTTTTTTTCATTTTTGCTTTCTTGTTGATTCATTTTTCTGCTTCTCCTCGTTTTTCACACAAGGTCTACGCTCTATGACGGTAGCTCAGATGCCCCAATTGCCATCGTCTTCAGCGCCTCATTCGCAGCAGCATCTACAGCAGCAGCACTCGCATCCGCATCCGCATTCGCAATCGCCGTCACTGTTGCAGCAACAGCAGCAGCAGCAGCAGCAGGAACAGTCCCATCATCAGCCGCACGCGCAACAGGAACACCAGCAAAGTTCATCGATGGGATCGCCCACACCTTCCAGTCTGCTGGACACCTCCATGATGATGGCACGCAAGCCAGCAGCGGTCTACTTGCCCCCAATGACGCCACCCTCGAGTGTAATGACAACGCCTCCGTTGCACCGAAGGCACATGGACTATACGTCACGCGGCCCATTCGAACGGAACTGCTACGGCTATCGGTATTTGAATTAAGTTATTTTTATGATTTTTTTTATTTTTATTATATATATATATACATATAACATATATGTATATCTCACCTCCGCAATTGATCAATTTTGATTGATGCTGTGGACCTTGTTCATAAGGCACCAGTCTACTTGCATGAAAAATTCGACTCCGTTTTTTGTTATTATTCGATTGAGTTGTGACTCCTTTTTTTGCGGAGGTAGCAGTATGTGTATATATACATATATATGTATGTTAATTTTTTTTTATTTTTTATTAATTTTAAATTGAAATATTTTTTGTTCTTTTCGTCGGTGATCCATCGACGTTCTTATTAAGCGGTTTTATGTTAAAACTCTTTAAAACGACTTAAGAGAAAGCCATTAATGCCTCAACTAAGCGGAGGTTTTGAAAACCTCCAAAATGAAAAAAAGAAAAAACAAAAGAAATAAAAGAAAACTGAAACCAAATTCATCGCACACAACCAAAGCAGTTAAGTATTTAGAGTATAAAAATTTTATTAAAAAATGATCGAGAAGTTTCGAGAAATTAAAGTTGAAATTTTAAAAGAGAATATAATGGACTCTCTTTATTTTGCCCAGTGTTTTCTTTGTGGATCCTCTCCCTATTTGCCTCTCTCTATTTGACTCTCGCTGTTTGCATCTCTCTTTCGCCGTCTCTCATTCTCTCTCTCTCTCTCTCTCTATTTCTCTCTATTTCTCTCTATTTCTCTCTTTTTCCCAAATTATCTTTCTGTATTTCTTTCTTCCATTCCCTTAGTTTCTCCCTTTCTCGTAACCAATATTTCTCTCGTTTTCTTTCTTTATCTCTTTTTATATTTCTCTCACTTTCTTTTTATATTCTCTCTTATCTTCTATCATCTTTCTCTCACTTTCTTCATTTTCTCTCTCTCTCATTTCTCTCCTCTTTCTCTCACTCTTTTCTACTCTTTCTCTCCTTTCTCTCCTTTTCTCTCTTTCTCTCTCTTTCTCTCGCTTTCTCTCTCTTTTCTCTCGCTTTCTCTCGCTTTCTCTCGCTTTCTCTCTTTCTCTCCTTTTTCTCCTCTCTCTCCTTCTCTCTCCTCTTCTCTCTTCTCTCCTTTCTCTCTTCTCTCTCTCTCTCTCCTCTCTCTCTCTCTCTCCTCTCTCTCACTCTCTCTCACTCTCTCTCACTCTCTCTCACTCTCTCTCACTCTCTCTCTCATCTCTCTCACTCTCTCTCTCTCTCTCACTCTCTCTCATCTCTCTCACTCTCTCTCACTCTCTCACTCTCTCACTCTCTTCACTCTCTCTCACTCTCTCTCACTCTCTCTCACTCTCTCTCACTCTCTCTCACTCTCTCTCACTCTCTCTCACTCTCTCTCACTCTCTCTCATCTCCTCACTCTCTCTACTCTCTCTCACTCTCTCTCACTCTCTCTCACTCTCTCTCACTCTCTCTCACTCTTCTCTCTCTCACTCTCTCTCACTCTCTCTCACTCTCTCTCACTCTCTCTCACTCTCTCTCACTCTCTCTCACTCACTCTCTCACTCTCTCTCACTCTCTCTCACTCTCTCTCACTCTCTCTCACTCTCTCTCTACATCTCTCTCACTCTCTCTCACTCTCTCTCACTCTCTCTCTCACTCTCTCTCACTCTCTCTCACTCTCTCTCATCTCTCTCCTCTCTCTCTCTCTCACTCACTCTCACTCACTCTCTCTCTCTCTCACTCTCTCTCTCTGAGATGTCAACCTACGATGAGAGAGGCTGTACGTTCAACTCTCAGCTCAATCGGGGATGTTTGTGTTTTCTAACTTCACTCGTGGTATAAAAACGGGCCACCCTTCATGGTGGCAGCCACGCTAGCCTTACCTAACCTATCCAGTCCAGATTATTTGATCTTACCACATCGCTAAAAAAAAACGCTGAAAGCTTTTCGAATTTTTTTTTTTATAATAAAGATTAAGATAACAATGGTTCAGTGTTGCCATATACACTTAAAAATGATAAAAATTCCAAAGAACATAATTTTATTGGAAACATCAACTTAAAAAGAATAACAAAATTAATTTATTTTTTAAATAAAACTTTAAAATTCCTATGTTAAAGCTCTATTGGTCTTGACTTAACGCAATTTGACTTAACTTAAGAAATCAGATGTATTTGATCTTTTATTTTCAATTTTGTTGTAACTATTTTAGAATGTAGGCAATAAAATAAATTGAAAAGTTAAGTTAAGTTACGTTACGTTCAGTCAAAACTAACTGAACCTTAAAATTCCGAGTTGTTCTATTCATTTTCATAATGAAAATAAGTTTTTTTTTCTCTCGTTTAAAAGCTCATTTCTTCGAATCATTGACTTTTAATACCTGAACTTATTTAAGAAACATCGTTTTGGGGAAAAATATTACAATGGAAAGTATTCGATGCATTTTTTATTCATTAAATAAAATGATCTTTAAGTAAAAGAATCCCTATATACCTATTGCATACTGTCTACTGTTACTTAAAATATATGAAGCACATTAAAAAGCACCGCTCGGATCGCTCCCTCGGTTTCTCTCTCTCTCTCTCTATCTCTCTCTAATCTCTCTATCTCTCTCTATTCTTCTCTCTCATCTCTACTCTACTACTCTCTATCTCTCTCTATCTCTCTCTAATCTCTCTATCTTCTATCTCTCTCTATCTCTTCTCTATCTCTATCTCTTCTATCTCTCTCTATCTCTCTCTATCTCTCTCTCTCATCTCTCTCTTCTCATCATCTACTTCTCTATCTCTCATCTCTCTCATCTTCTATCTCTCTATCTCTCTCTATCTCTCTACTCTCTCTCTATCTTCTCTATCTCTCTCTATCTCTCTATCTTCTCTATCTCTCTATCTCTCTCTCTCTACTCTCTATCTCTCCTCTCTTATCTCTTCTCTCTCTCTCTCTCTCTATCTCTCTCTCTTCTCTCTTCTCTATCTCTCTTCTCCCCTCTCTACTCTCTTCTCTCTATCTCTCTCTTCTATCTCTCTCTCTCTCTCTCTACTCTCTTCTCTCTCTCTCTCTCTCTCTCTCTCTCTCTCTCTCTCTCTCTCTCTCTCTATCTCTCTCTATCTCTCTCTATCTCTCTCTATCTCTCTCTATCTCTCTCTATCTCTCTCTTCTCATCTCTCTCTATCTCTCTCTATCTCTCTCTATCTCTCTCTATCTCTCTCTCTATCTCTCTCTACTCTCTCTTTCTCTCTCTCTATCTCTCTCTCTCTCTCTTCTCTCTCTCTCTCTCTCTCTCTCTCTCTCTCTCTCTCTCTCTCTCTATCTTCTCTCTTCTCTATATCTCTTCTCTCTCTATATATCTCTCTCTCTCTATATATCTCTCTCTCTCTATATATCTCTCTCTCTATCTATCTCTAACTCTCTCTCTCTCTTTCGCAAGTAAAGAGAATTGGGCTTACGACTGCAAATACGTACATTTATGACTTTCATTTGGGCACTCGATTTAAATATACAGTTTTTTTTTTTGGAAAAATTCCTAGGTATATTGAACTAACTTACGTGACGGAATAAACGTCATTTTTATTTCAATAGGGATATTCACATAGGCGTCGGAAAATAGCAAAGTCGGAAAACCGTAAAATTTTAACTGTTTAAAAAGTTGTGCAAGATAGAAAAAAAGCTTCAAAAATTTTTAAGTCGCAATTTTCCGATTTTCCAAATTTTTTAAAACGCCTTTGTGAATACCCCAAATAATTTTCTTAAGGATTCTTTATGAATTTTCACGTGCAGCCACCAAGCGAACTTTCGATGAAAGAGCAAAATAAATGCACTTTCCTGGCATAAAGTTTTTAAACAGTGAAAACTCTCACAGAGGGAAATTCATAAAGTTTTTCTAGACTTCAATAGAAAACCTCAAGCAAACTCATTAGCTCACAATCGCATTCGTATGCGACAATTTACTGTTGCCATTGACCCATTGTCACATCGATAGTGTGCGAGGAAACCGTGCTTCCTTATCATTGGGAATTTCATTGATGCTCGGATTAACTTCTTCAGCCTGTTCTTCGTGGTATTCTTCATTTTGATGCTCACTGGAATTTCGCAAAAAAAAAAAAAATAATAAAAATAAAAACGGAAAATTGTTTCTCTTTTAGAGAGAAGACTGTGTGTGTTTTATGTGTATTCTTAATTTTTGTTTACCTGTACTTATGATTTTGCATTGCCTTAAATATACTCTTTGGGCAATCCTTGTGATAAGGATAACATTCACCCGGCGCTTGACGGCCTTCACCGATTTTTTGCGCCTCAACATACTCGGGTATTAGATCGGCAAATGGTGATTTGGTAACACTGGACGATGGGAAATATTCCGTTAATTCATTTGAAATAAAAAATTTAAATATTTCTTTTTTTTTTAAGTAATTGATCAATTTACGTGAGAAAGAGTTTCGCCATTTCGCCGAAGACCCCAAAATGATTCAGATTACGCGAATGAATCTCACAAATTGTGCGCAATAGGCAGGCCTTGCCATCCATGCCGAATGTCGATAGGAAATCCTCAACGACAACGTACAGCATAACACTGTTGGGAGAGAACCAAGCTGAGACGATTTTTTCTTTGATAAGTGTTTGAAAAAAAAAAAAACAGGGACGTACCGTTCGCCGCCATGGAAAATATGCTTAAATCGTTCGGGTAATTCCGGCAATGTGGGCGACGGATCCTTCGTGTCGATCCGTTCACTTTTCATATGAAAACCCGATTTCGTCGATGACTCTCGAACGGAATGCTGATCGAATAGATCTCTCTTTCTCTTATAGTGTAAATATCTGGCAACATAGTTGCCCAACATTTCGCCGGCGGCATGTCCGAACGAACGGGCGAACAATGGCGGAAAATCACCCAGCGGATTCTGATTATCGGTTAGGCCCAATTTATCGAAGTCAACTGCCGAAAATAGTTTGAAAAAAATCAAAATAAAAAGAAATGAAATAAATGCACGCTACGATCGGCAACAATAACAATAACAATAACAACAACAACACAAACTCACTTGTCAATGGAAAACTGATGCTCATGTTGGAGAAAAATCCCTCAGGCGGATGACGTATGAACGGCAGTGCCAATGTCGGTGTTATGGTTAGCGACGTACCAGGCGGCAATGCTAACCGTCCATCATCCGTGATCCATATAAGGCGTTTCTTGCGCAAATGCGGCTGTCGCGCATCACTCTCAATTGGCTCATCTTCGTGCTCGATTTCTTCGCTGATGAGAGTGTGCTGCTTCTGCGCTTGCGCTACATGCTGTTGCTGGCGACTTGTTGCCATACCTGGTGGTTGTAGGACATAGCTCGCTGACGGCGTTGCGTCCACATGTATCCGTCGATTTAATTGAGAGCTCAGCGTGATAATTAAAAAAACTAATCGTGAAAATTTTCCTCTTCTCACTAAACTTTTCATATCTTTTTGCCTTATTTTGTTGTTATTGTTGTGACTACTTCTGGTGCTGTTTTGTTTATTCTTTCTGTTGTTGCTGGCCTTTTTGGCTAAGCTGTGTTGGTTCCTCTCCGTGATATCCTTCCAATTCTTGTGTGGTTTGCACATCCGGATGGTTTCGTTATCCATTTTGAATATTTGAATTTTTTGATGTTCGGCCGTTGTTCTTATACAGGATACTGTAATTGAGAATGAATTTTTATCCATAATAAAATATTAAAAGCTTTTGATGGTGTTCGAACCCATTCCGAGAGCTCACATAATGCCTGATTCTATGTGTCCTTCATCTAAGTTCATAAATAAAAACTTGCAATAGATTTAACCCTTCATGTGGCCAAGTTACCTACATACATTCATCTATGTTACAAGCATAATATTGACTCCAATAATCACTATTTCGCACTCTTGCTACTAAATCGGAACAATTGAAAATTTCGCATTTCTCGAAAATCATTCAATCCCTCTTGACTCTAAGGAGAAATCAAAATTTTTCTAAACTAATATTACTCTTAATCGACTGCTGCATCAGTAAATATAAGCGTTAATTCTCTATGTATTGGGTTTCTTACAGAAAAATTCAATCGTACATAAAAAAAATTGATTTAAAAAATTTTGAATTGTGTCGATTTATTAGCAACCGTGCGATTTGTGGTGAATATCGATTTGCTCCCTAGTGTCAACATAACTGAAACGAATTGTTACACATTAACCTATTTACAGCCCCTGTACCTTTACAGAATCATCCGCGACTGATCATTCATCAAAAAAGCCTTTGGGTATAATAATAAGAATACTTTCCTCAGCAATTCATCTCAAAAAGGAGGAAAAATTTAAAGGTGGGATTTTATGGATTTTAAAACAAATTCTGACAGTTTTTGGGCTTATGTCTTGTCTTTAAATGGGCTAAGGAGTAAACAAACGTTAGAAAATATTTTTTATTTTTAGTGAAAGTGATCTTTAATTGGAAGTCGCTCGGAGTCACTCAGCCATTCAGCCGGTTAGTCCGTCAGTCAGCGAATCGGAAAGTCAGTTGCTTTGACGCTTATGAAAGCGAGAAACTAAAAGCCAACCAGCCAGTTAGCCTGGCCACCTGGACAATATATTTTTGCAATACATATTTAAAGTAATTACTACTACTCTGCAACTACTCCCCGACTAGTAACAAAAATACCAGGACTGCTCCCTTTTACCATAATTTGCCAACCAATGTGTTGAACTGTCTTTTTCAACATTGACCTGTCATTGAAAAACAGTTACTCCCACATTTAACTGCTCCATCGGTAGACCGACCACCTGTGGTCAATTATATGTCAATTCTCCCATAAAGATCAGTTGGTAAAAATTTTTTAACCATACTTCTTCTAGACCGCTTGTTGCTACTCAAGGTCTAATCAATTCTCATCCATAAAAAACTCCACATTTTGACTAGTCATATTCCAATTAACCTGAGAGCACTCCATTTTGTTAAGTTGAACTCTTAATTATTGAAGGGGTATAATATAGCTCCCCTGCAGGAAGCCTGTCACCATACGACCCCATGTCTATATTGACGTCAATATAGACAAGAGAACTAGTTCCAACGTCAACAGTATTTACGGGCGGTGTCATTATAGAAACTGTAATTTCAAGAGGTATAGTTCATCTTTATTGACCATGTCAACAACATGTCTCCTTATAAAGCGGAAGAGTACTCATTTTGTCTATATAATAGTACCGACGTCAATAGTTCGTCAATAGTTTTTCGGTCTACTGTTGACATTCAATGACAACTCAATGTTAAATGTCAATAACGCAAAGCATTGCGACGGGTTTAACTGGTCAATAGTACTGTTGACGCAGTCAGTAGAGAAAGAGTATTGATTCACTATTGACATTTCCTGCAGGGTCGGTAAGGGGTTAATACTTTGCATATCATGTTGCAGCACTCTCTCTTGCAGTTAAAGGAATCCTTTTTTTGCAAAATAAAAAGACTTCCCGACTCATGTCTTAACGTAACGTAGGTACATATTTCACGATTGATGGGGGAAAGTATTCACAGATAGCATTGAATGAATCGATTAATCATTAGTTGGAGTAAAAAATTTCCAATTTCCAATTTTCACTTGAACGAGCATTTACGCACCGTCGCACTGTCGCATAGCTACGCATGCGCAATTCTTGGCGCCCCTACGAATTTGAATTTCTCTCCGTAGTTGAGTGCGAGACGGAAAGGTTCGGCGATCGAAATGTCGAAAGTGTGTCCCCATTTAGACGTGTTTGACGTTTTGGACGATGCTGCTACAAATATTTACATTGATTTCCTTACATTAGATACATATGTATGTATGTATGTGCAATCAGATAGATGAGAGATATGAGATCGCATTGTAGATGCGTTGATGATGACTATAATATGATGACGCAACCGAAATGAAATTGTGTCAAATGCTATGGAAAAAGTGGCACGAAAATTGTGGCACACGCAGGCGCAGGCGCTGATTAGCTTCAAAGCAGGAAGCGAACAAAAAAAAAAAAAAAAAAAAACGAAAATAAAAAGCTGTACAGCACATTCCACACAGCAAAAGCAATGCAGCTGGCACATAGCTGCACAGGTGATGCGGCGATGCGGCGATCCGATGCCGTCGACGTCACAGCAGACCAGTAGGAAGCGCAAGTCAAAATTAAACGTTCCAACGGACACAATTTGAGGCGATCGTTGTTGTTGCCATTTTTGCTTTTTTCTTTGTTTTTGCTGTCTCATTTCCTTGGAACACACTTGGAGCATTTCCTCGGGCATTCGATTGTTCCGAAAATGTCCATCAATAATATTAAATGTTCCCCAGCTGCAGGCAGTGAAAATCGAAAGGCCGAAAAGAAGTCTCATTGCTTAAAGATATTGAGAAGCTTTTTTGCAGTCATTCAGCCATTGAGTCATTCGGTCATTCAGTCGTTCACTCAGCCGTTTGAAATCGAAAACGAAATCGAATTGGCAATCGAAATTGATCTGGCAATGGGAAAAAATCGAAAATAAGAATTCCAGCATTGCCACAAAGAAAAATCTTCAAGTAGGTCGATTGGCTGATTTTAACGCTTTTCATGGTCGTAAATACATTTTTAGGAAAAACAAAAAAAACCAATTTCATGCAGAATACATGGACAAGTAGCATATGGCATAATGAAAAAATTGTATGGCTTTCAAAAGAAAAAATGAAAAAAAAATTATGAAAAAAATGTGTCTTTTCATTTAAATGGATTTTTTTTTTTTTGGGACTTTCTTACCACTGTGCAAAGACGTATCAGCGTCAGCTATTGCCAAGCGTTGCCGGATTTTTTCCTTTAGTGATAATAAAATAACAGGCCACTCAATCTTACCATATCACTCAAATGCATTTCGCTCTCATATATTATGCACTCAAACGTAATTTTTCGACGTGTCCCTCATTTATCGCGAATGATATTGTCATGATGCGAATGATGCGAGTGTGATCACGCGTCACGGACCAGCTGCAGCTTGAGAATTCGTGTATAATTATGGGAAAGAACAGATGTCAGTGTCAATCTTGATTTTACTTTATACAATATTTTGAGTGTCCTAGATATTCGTATGGATGATCGTGTGTGATCAACCATCACAAACGGAACTCTAGAGGACGCATCAGAATGAGAGCGAGATTGTTGATATTCAATTCTAGGAACCCTGCAGGAAGCCTGTCGCCATATGGCCCCATGTCTATATTGACGTCAATATAGACAAGAGAACTAGTTCCAATGTCAACAGTATTTACGGGCGGTGTCATTATAGAAACTGTAATTTCAAGAGGTATAGTTCATCTTTATTGACCAATGTCAACAACATGTCTCCTTATAAAGCGAAAGAGTACTCATTTTGTCTATATAATAGTACCGACGTCAATAGTTCGTCAATAGTTTTTCGGTCTACTGTTGACATTCAATGACAACTCAATGTTAAATGTCAATAACGCAAAGCATCGCGACGGGTTTAACTGGTCAGTAGTACTGTTGACGCAGTCAGTAGAGAAAGAGTATAGATATTCACTATTGACATTTCCTGCAGGGAAGTTATTCTAATTAAATATGTGTACCTATGAACTATTACCTATATTCTACCTATATGAAATTGTCATCGACGGAGGAAGGATTTAGTCGAATAGTGACGTTTCCATACGGGGTTCGAAAAATGGAAGTGCACCCAAGTAACTGAGTTTCTCATGCAATCGAGGGAGAATTGGAATTCTCCTGCCTCAGAAGTGTCCGTATACTCCGTTTTTTCCCCGCCCTCCTCAAGGCGTCTGGCAAAAGAGGCAACGTTCAAAAAAATGCGAACAGTAATGAAAATAAAAGCGAAGAAGGAGCGCTAACAAGCTCCGTCTGCCTATATTTTCAAACTAGAAGTGCTCCCAACTGGACAATCAGGTCTTCTGCAATGGAGAGTGACAATTTTTTTCTTTTTTTTTGCTTCTCTATTTTTATTTTTATTTTTATTTATTTTTTTTAACACGGCTTCTCGTGCTCGTGTGGGCTGTTGACAGTGGCACTGGGTCAAGTTTAATGCGGAAGCGGCTCTTCGGGGATTTTTGTTGTAGTCGTCGTTGTTGTTTGTTTGGTTTTTTTTTTTTTTTTAAATCTAATTTTATATTTTCAGGCTCGGATCAGTCGATTGGATTTCGAGATTCACTGCGTAAAAACGACAATTTCATGCACGTTTATACATGTATGTTTGTATGTATGGCTTTGCGGTGAGAATGCGCTTTTGGCAAATTAGTGCAACTGATCTTTAATTGGAAGTCGCTCGGAGTCACTCAGCCATTCAGCCGGTTAGTCCGTCAGTCAGCGAATCGGCAAGTCAGTTGCTTTGACGCTTTTGAAAGCGAGAAACTAAAAGCCAACCAGCCAGTTAGCCTGGCCACCTGGACATGGAATCTTGCCATTTAGCTTCGTTCTTATCACCTTAGGCAGCCGAGTTGCCGCAGCGAAATTTCGCATAAATCGACGCACTTTATGAAAGCAGCACAAACGCAATGCAATCAGCAGCAAAAAAAAAAAAAAAAATTATAATAAAAATAAATTAAAAAAAAAATAAGAAAAAGGGAAACTAGGTTATGTCGATCGATTCAGAGCGCACAGGTTCTAGAGGAGATATTTATACACCGAAAATGGGTCGCCAAAAAAGAAATAAAGAAACAAAGGTTAATTGAAAGTCGGTCCCTTATTTCTGTTTTTTTTTTTTTTTTTTTCTAATTCCATTTCGAAGGTGAATTCAATTGAATTCCAATCAGAATGTCTCTTGAAAATCTTTTAGGCAAATCAATAAATCGCTTAATGAAACGTATCGTTTGTTTTATATTTATGAAAAGAACAGTTACCGCGCTACCGTCGATCCCGCCGGAACCGTCGACCGCCGTTAAACGCAATTGAATATTAAGTTCGTGTCTTAAGTCTTTCGTTTTTATTGTCTTCCTCTCGTTCGGACCGCGCAATGAAAGCAAATAAAAATAAATAAAAAAAATTGAAAGCAATCAAGAGAAAGAGACATGTGCTCGTGCGCTTGTTCGCCTTATCGATTGGCTTAATTGATTTTAATTTGCAAAAACCAAAAAAAAAAAAAAACCAAAAAAAAAACAACAAAAAATGACTTATGCAATTAAAGAGAAATTACTTAAATGTGGCGAGATAACATAACAACAACAAAAAAAAAAAGATTTCTATATAACTAGCGCGTCCGAAAAAGGGGTTTCGGGAACTCCTAGATTCGATCAATTACTTAGAGATCACACAAAATCCTTCTATGAATTTTTCACCGGGGCAGAGTCGCCTCCGAAGAGAAACTTGCATGGTGCTTCCTTACCCATTGTCAATCGGATATATCAATACGGCTGTGAAAAAACATCAAATCACTGAGCGCCATCGCTGGCCATTGTCAATCGCTTGGCAACTGATCTTCATCGATTGTCATTCTCTCGCATGAGTTTATCAGTTGACATTTAATTGCTTTGTTTTTATTTCTATTTTTCCATTCAACTTTCTATCGCGCAATCTTCAATCGCACAATCGCACAATCGCAAGGCAAGCGAATTCTTCCCCAGATATGAGGCAATACGCCAACCGATCGTCTCGTTGTCATTTGTCCATTGTCTTGGATTAAAGCCGATTATTGTCAAAGTAGGTGAGTACCGCGAGCCGATTTGAATATTAATTAGCATGTGAACTCATTCGATCCGTTCGATAGGGGGACGCACGAATGGGCAGAAGGACGTAAGAGAAGCGACAATGGCTTTTATACAATTAGTGAGATTGTCACTTACGCTTTCTTTTGCATCGTCCATTGACCATTTCAAATTGAATTGATTCGATTTACTTATTATTCATGGCATGGCGCACAGCACCATTCGAGGCTATTATTGCTTGACTGTAATAAGCGCAAAGCGGGAAAACGCAAGCCCATTACGCACACGGAAATATGGCACAATATTATGACCCATGGCCGCCATGTTTGCGATAATAATCACAGAGAAGACAACAAAGACTTTTCTCGATCTTGTCCTCAATATTATTGTTATATTTTTTTGAAAATCAAATTTCAATTTTAATTTTATCGGGGGAGCTTTGATCCAACAAGGCAAAGCACTGAGAACTGTAACCGCAAAAAGCAAACATATTAATAATAATAATATTATTGCAGGTCAGTGGTCTAGCAGGAGGAGAAGCGAATATAAAATTCAAATGATCACCAGCCGAAGCGAATGCAACAGCAACAAAGCAACAATTCGAAATCGAGAGAAATATTATGTTCGCCTCTAAGAGGCCTTAAGTGAAACCACAATCAGCGAATCTGCCCCGAATCTTTTTAGAACAAGTTCAACCTAAGCAAGTCAAATGCTAAATCAGTAATTGAAATCCAAATACAATAAATAAAAAACAGGGCCCAGCGAAAGCTTTCGGTTGCGAGGTTTGATGGCAACAAAGCGGGGGATTTTTTTTTTTAAAAAGGGCCCGTAAAACGAATTGTGGCACACAACCGTATTGGTATAATAGCACTTAGTAATATACAAGAAGCCGATTTTTAAAACCTTTCTTACTCAATTCTCTATACTTTGTAACCAACACTGATGTTAGACCGTATTTTTGGTGACTGTTTTCCCTTGAATATTGAAAAAAATCTCTTTATTTCTGTTTTCTTTAAGGAAGTGATCAGTGAAAATCCCTTGGAAACATTTGAAGTGATTTTTGGTGAAACGTAAAATCGAAAAAAAATCGCTCAAAACTGACAAAAACCCCTCCTTCGAGCATCAGTGCACAGAATACAATTTTAGCATGACGCCTATAATTCTCATTTGGTTTGTAAAATGGGACACTTAAGACTCGCAGTATTTCTGAAGATTTTTCGAGACGTGACGTAGCAAGAACGTGCGTAAGTCATCCTCATCACCATAACCTCACCATCATCATCATCACCAACCTCACCATCACCATCATCACCATACCATCACACATCATCATCACCAACCTCACCATCATCCATCACATCATCACCACTCATCACATCACCAACCTCACCATCATCATCATCACCATCATCATCACCAACCTCACCAACCTCACCATCACCAACCTCACCATCATCCACCACCATTTTACAAACCGACACTTAAGACTCGCAGTATGTTTTATTTTTGGGTTTGATAGACATGGAAATCTATCGATATTTTGATAATCGATAGTCGATAGGTTCTATAATCGATAGTTTTAATAATCGATAGGTTCAGTAATAGATTACTTCAATAATCGAAAGGTCCAATAATCGATTTTTTCAATAATTGTTAGGCTCAATAATCGATAGTTCGATAATCGATATTAAAAATCATCGATAAGTTCATCAATCGATAGCTTCAATGATCGATGTTTTCAACAATCGATATTTCCGATAATAGTTTCTAAAATCGATATTTACGATTATCGTTAATTTTGAAAATCGATAATTTTGATAATCGAAAGATGGATTTTCTAGCGGCTCTCGTCCATATCTAAATAGGGGAATTTTTAGGAATCTGTTCATTTTAAAAAGAAGGAGTCCCTCTGTCACCGCCAGCATCGCCAATGCCAAAGTAAATGTCCATGAATCAAAACTATCGATAGTCTTCAAAAACCATCGATGTTTTTGATAGTTTGAAACCATCGATAGTATCGATTGTTTCTCCAGTGGCATGAACTACTTTACATATATACATTGTATATATACATATACATACATATATGTATAAGCTGAACTCAAAACTGTTAGCTGTTAAATGTCAACAGAATTATTCTCAAGTTTATTTTAACCCTTAAACGCCTAGAGGCCATTTACACGTTTAGACATTTCGATAACGAGACACACTTTTTGTGGGCTAGGGATGCGCGGGGATGTGGTATGAGATCGTTTTTCTCTCTTCCCACTGCCTCCCTTGTCATCGAAAATTTGTTATTTGTTATAATCGAAATGTCTTAATGTGTAAATAGCCTCTAGGCGTTTAAGGGCTAAAGTAAACTTGAGAATAATTTTATATCTATACTACTTAAGGAACGAATTCGTCATATATACACAAAAATATATTAACAATTTACAAGATTTACCATTAACAACATTGCTATAACGATAAAAATTTGCCTCTTATGAGTTAAAGGGTTAAGAAACTCATTAAATGATTTGGTTATTCTTAACGAAAATAGACTTTCCCCGGATTTAACCATAAGTAGAAGACACGAGACACGATCATATGCCAATGAAATACAACTCAATTGTTCTATTTATTTTTTGTTTTAAGATTGAGAAGAGCTGAGAGAGTTTTGAACTTACTTGCTTGCTCAAAATGTAACGGTTTTCTTTTCGAACACGAGAACACTTTTCACTTTCTTCATTTCATTTCATTTCATTTCACTTAGAGTTCAATTCGATTTCGAATTCAAATTCCGATTAGAATTCTGATCGTGATTCCTGTTCGATTTGGAAGACAACATTTCAATGCTTGTCAGTAATCGTCCGTCGTCCGTGGTCCGTCGTCCGGCTCACGTATCCATTACAAAGCGAAGAAGTAAAAGAAGAAGAAACAGCAGTGCTTCCGTTGTTGCTCGTGTTTCGGTTGTCTGTGTGTTTTCCGACGACTCAAGTCGAATTAAGGCGAATAAAAACGATTCGCAACTGTGCACTTAAGCGAATAAAACTCAACTGGCACCATCGTTGCACGTTTGGACGATAAAGAGTTGCAAGCGTTTGCTTTTTTAGCCGGACGGAGCAAGGCTGTGCTCAACAAGCAAAGACGGAGAGCCAAACAACAGGCAGTAACACAAGCCCGATGGACGAAAGTTCGGACGGACGGGCGGATGGATAAATTCTTAAAAATATTGTCAACGGTCTATCGCGCTCTCGTCGACACATGTATGTAGCCATGGCAAACGGTGGCAAATTCACCGATCTCGTGCAAGGAAAGCGCAATCATCGCGAGCAAACAACAAATTAAATCAGAACAAAATTTTTCCAAGTCAAGGACTTGTAAGCAAGAGAATTTCTTGTATAAATATTTTCCTATAAAATGTTCCATTAACATAATTCCTGTTCCTGCTGTCCGCCTGCTAGACACACGCAAACGGGTTCCCATCTATAAATGGACTTTCAGTTTGGCTTCCCGCGTACACTCGATGGCAGTAGATGCGCAAAAATTAGGAGCGCAGAGTTTTTGTTCTTTTTTGCAAAAAGCATTATTAAAGCAACATGTTGCAGAAACATCTGGCTCCCCATATGTATCTAATGTCCGCAAAGACCAGTTGGGATAAGGAAACTTCTAAGAATCTCGCTTTTTTGATTCTACGATATTGATGAGATGAAGAAGAGGTTTATCCTGCAACCAATCATGCACCGACGCGTCACCAGAGACAACACGACACCCGATGGAAATTGCCAATAACTTTGTTGCTGTGGATGTTGATTACTAGAGCTCGGATTTTGAATATTTTGAATTTTTTTTGAATTATTTGAATTTATTGAATATTTTGAATTTTTTTGAATATTTTTTGAATATTTTTTTCAATTTTTTTTCAATTTTTTACATATTCAAATTCCGAGGCATATTGATTACAATTAAATTTTCTTTCGGCTTCAGACAGACCTGACCTATACAACCTGACATTTGAACTGATGATTAAAATACCCAGTGGAAAAATGACTCTGTCTCTGGTCGCGTTTCAAGTTTCGTGGGAAGTAGGGGGAATCCGACCCGGACGCCAAATCACATTTCAATTTTAATAATGGTCTTTTTATTTAGGGCAGGAGGCGGGGCACCGAAATTCCTCGCTACGCCACTGAACCAAAGGTTTCCTAGTCAGAATTTCTAGTTCAAACTTATCGGCTAGGGCTCTATAAATTGAGTTTTCAATGAGTTCGAGTTTGTAGCTCGCATGCCTTTTTTTTCCTTTTTGTTTGTCCGTTTTGGTGTATTTTTAAACATCGAAGAAGAGCGTCTATAATTTTTTGCCATCAACTGTAACTGTGTGCTCTTTGGAGAAAAGTCAATTGTGATAGAATTTTTTTTACTACATATTATCACAGTTTTTTCGGTCTTACTATTTTTGTTTTGTTGGTTTTTTGCTTTTATCCACAGTCCATGGATAAAGAAGCATAGTTTCGACTTTTTTTGCTCAAGTATTGAATTTTACCAAATTTTTTTTTATTCTTTATTTATTCTAATTTTTACTTTTTAATACTAAGAACATTAATTTATTTAAAATTAAACTAAAGTTATTCAAAACGTTGATATCTCGAGTAATTGTTTTTCAGAAATTAATTACCAACTTAGTTTTGAAACGTTTGTTTAGAAGATTGAATAACATAAATGTTTTAGTAACGTTGATTCCGGGATCAAGGAAATAATGCGGGATTGGAACCTCTAAAAAGGCGCTTAAAAAATCCTGAATTGCCATTACTTGTTTTCCTTAATATCATCGTTAATGAATGATTAAGTTCAGTTGATTTTATTTTTCTTCGGCTCATATATTCGCAAAGTACAATATGGGTATTTCCAAACGGACGTGACAGTTATTTTTATCAATTTTAAGTCCCGAATTGAAGAATGCGGAAAATGGTAATTTTGTTTCTAACTATTATCGTGCAGCTCTTCCGGAATTTTATACTTATGAAATTTTTATGCCGATCAGAAAGGCAATTGGATATGCTCGGACGTGACAAAAAGTTTACTTTTTTCTGGAAATACCCATATTCGCTTTTTTCGCGAATGCGAATGTCCAAAAAAATAGGCGAATATTCGCGAATGCCAATGTGAGTGTTCGCAATTGAGTATTTAAAACTATTGTTTAAAAACTCTTTGGTTAGTCTTTCTGGTTTTGTTCGTTGCTCTCGTTGGCAACACAAAACATGTTTTGCGGTAGGCTCATCGGAGCGTTTAGCTAAAATCCTTAACTCGAGTCTCGAGAGGCACTTTCGTTAAATTTGCTTTTACATAGAAGCAGGTTTCGCGTTACGATGAAGACACGAAGATTGAGAAAACTCCAGGGGGGGAAAGTGATGTTGGATTTTTTTTTTAAATCTAAAAATTTGTTCATATGTTTTCATATTTTTGAGAGCAACAACTTTGCAAAAAAAAAAACCAATTTGAATACGATTTTTTTCTTGTTTAGATATCAGAATAAACGTATGTATGTAATTTGTTATGGACAGTATAAAATCAATGAATGTTTTTCAAATTTGCCCGATATTTTTGCCGTCATTCAAAAGGCATTTATGCAAAAGATATTTTTGAAAACTCCGTAACAATTTTTTCGCCACCATTTGAAATCAACGCCTTATCTCAAGTAGATACTTGGTATCTTGTAATGTATCGAGTAAATTTCTAAAACCAGTTCCCTTAAATGCATCACTGAACTAAGGTTGGTGGTCATGTAGGAAAAACATCGATATTTTCAATATTGCGTTGATACACTGTGGAAACCCGGATGCAGTGGCGTAGCGAGACATTTCGGCGCCCGGGGACCAATGGGGGCACATGCAGGAAATGCCGCCCCCTCCAATCGGCCTCAAAAAAAAAATACCATCATAAAAATGGAAATATTATTTGGCGCCCGGGGCGACTGGCCCCTTCGACCCCCCTCACTACGCTACTGCCCGGATGTGTATCTAAAATAGAATAAAAATACGCATTTTTGGTCAATAATTGACTTGTGTGAAAGGCCTCAATAGGAAATAGAAACAGGGTTGGAACCACAGCGGCCACTTGAAAAAATATAAAAGCGCCAAGGCAATTCAAGAAAAGAGCCAATGTGCCAAAACCAGTGAAAAAATCAATGCAAATGAATATTAGCCGGCGTTTATATTGGGCGACAAATCAGCAGCAACAACTTAGTTTGTAAGCGAGGGACGCGCGGGCAAGGGAGAAAAATGCTCCCATACCACGTCCCGGAACGTCCCTTGACGTCAAACCAACTGTGACGCCGCTGTTTTGTCGCCTATCCATACCTTTTAACCATACCATACGCAATTTAGTATGAAGCCTATAATTCTCAATTGGTCTATAAAATGGGACGCATAAGACTCGAAAAATATCTGTAAATTTTTTTCGACTTGAAGTGGTCAATTATTGACGTCAATTCTCACTTTTTGGAATGAGAAAAGTGCGGGAATTTAGAGAAAAATTTAGCGTTTTTTGGTCACACGTACTCGATACAATCGTTTTGTGCCCTCCTTCGTACGTGGAAACTCGGATGCAACTCTTAAGGCGAATAAAAATAAGAATCGACGGTCAATTATTGACTAGTGTAAAATGCCTCAATTATTGAGAACAACGATTATTTTTATAGCATCGATATATATCGGGCATCTCTATTAAAGGTATAAAAGTAACGAAAAAAAATGGCACCCGTATGTGTTCGTTACTTTAACAATAACTACTCGTTACTATTTCGCCGTTAAGGCTGGTCTCCAGTTCGGTAAGGAATGTCAGCAGAAATTTTATATTTTTTTCTCCGAGGAAAAAAGGTAGTACTACAGAACTTTTTAGTGCAACAGAGGCAATCTGTCATATGTCACATGTGTCAAAAAAGTGAAACGAAACACAGAAATTAAAAAGGCGCGATTATAAACGTTCAGAATAAAAAGCGCGCAAATTCCTCTACTCTCTTTAACAAGCGATATTAATTCGCGTTTATTCTCGTTTGAGAAATTTATTAAGCGTTTTTGGTTTTTTTTTGGGTTTTTCTCCATGTTTTTCTGAAAAACCCGAAAAATGGATGCACTATTTCTATACAATCACAACTGACCTACCTCACTTGTCAAAATTTCTCCAAGAAACAATTCATTTGCAATTATTTCTGCTGATAGCCGGGGTTACCGTGCACATTTTATGTCAAAAAAACGTATTAAAATATGTACTACTTTTTTGCCGAACTGGGGACTGCATGCAGAAAATTTCTTGAAGAAATATTTCTTAAGCATTTCTTTGGCTTTTTTTTATATGGAGTTTTTCATTCCTTGGGGAACTGGAGACCAGCCTTTACTTTACAACTTAAAGCCTATACTGAGATATGCAGTAAATAAAGCTCCCATAAGAAAAACGTGCAAAAAAAATTGAAAAGTACTTCGAAGTAAATACTTTACTTTCGCTTATACTGAGATGTCAAGTAATCATGTGCGCAGGGTTGCATGCCACTTGCCTGCTTTACTTCGCCATAGAAATGAACATGTTCATTTTTTATGCGAAGTAAATGCCAGGGCAGCTGATTGCGGCACATTTTTCAAATGAAATACTGACACCGACTTCGAAGGTGTTAAATTGTTGGCATACTTTGAAGAATTCAAGGAGCGTGAATATAGTTGTCTCTCTCACACTTTACGACGTTGTAGCGAATTGGCTCCTAATGTGCAAGTAGTTACTGCATATCTCAGTATAGGCTCTTACCTCTGATATAACTTAAGAGCTTATACGAAGATATGCAAAAATGTGAAGCACTGAAAAATGAGCTGCTAGCAAGCTAAAATTGCATTTTACTTTGGGAACGTTCCGTTGACCGAAGTGAACCTGAAATGGACTGCATCCTGTTTGACAGTTATCGAACATATTACGCTTTGCTACACGTCTAGTAAAGTATTTCTTTGAATTAATCATTTGTGTATAGGTTAAAATTTAGAGCGCAAGATACTGTTGCAACTATAAATGCATGTCCGTCCAAGTTTCCTTGGAAATGTCTACAATGCGCACGTTACTGAAACGAATTATGTTTCACGCTCATTGGTTTGAAAAATTGCATTGTTCGTAAAAAGAATTTTCAACAAGATATTTTGAACGTTCCATTCGATCAAATTGCGCATCCGTTACTCAGTAACGAACATATACGGTTTGCTACAGCTCTAGTGGATTTGTTTGAAAATATTTTTGTTGGTATACAGAATTTTTCGCGCAGATATTTTGCAATATTATCAATGGCCGATCAAGTTTCCTTGGAAAGTCTCAATGACGACGTCCAGCTGGAGCCTCTCGATAAATATGTCGAGGACGACGTACTGAGCATTGTCATTCGTTGCGGTTTGTTTTTAAGCGCGATTTTCCAACTTGTCTGCATAGCTTCATCGATTCTATTGAAGATACAACAGAAGGCACCCAACAATGGAGAGGTAAGCGTCCCACATTTTTTTCTCTTTGATGTTAGCCGCCCAATTTGGCGAGGTATATAAAAGAAACATTTTGTATTCTAGGAGCAGAAGGGTCGTCTGCAAAAGCTACGAAAACAAGAAAAGAAGAAACGACGTTAAGCGTTCAGGATGCACATTCTTTCTTCATCCATGAACATTTTCACCTTCTCGTTAAAACGAAACAAAAAATTATTTTTGATATCTATTAAGAGCTGGCTCTTTGGACTGCAATTTAGATTCGTTTAGGATAGACAAGGATGTTTTAAGTCGATAAGGAAGTCTCTGCAAAAGACAGATTCATTTTCTTGAATTTTTTTCCATCTGTGATGTTTTAGTTTTTCAAGATTTAGTGGACGTAATGGGCCCAACTATCGTTTGTTTACCTCAAATATTTATATATTTATCCGTATTGGGATGATACATACATTCCAGGTCGCTTTTTCTTTTATGTATATCTTTTTCAATAGATATCTAAGTTGGTTGTATTTGAGGGCTTCTAATTTTTATTTTTTAACATTTGTTTTGCTAATTTTTCGTCTCCATCCGATCGATTTTTTTAAAATAAGTATAAGATGTTGGAAGTGAAAAGATTGTGCCACCATGTGGCGAATGTATTAGAACTAAGTAAAAATTTTCTTCAAATTAAACTATACCAATCCAACTTCACTTGATTTCATGTTATTTTCTTTATGTGCGGCCGTTGCCTTCGTAGAAACAAAACAAGAATGAAGATGATAGATCAGCGCTACAAACGTTCCATCGCGTTGGACGACCATGGACTCCAACGGTACGAAATCGAAACTTTTTGGTTTTCGTCCAACCGTTGCATCAACCGAAAATCGGTCGCCCAACATTGCCCAAAAAACCTTCCAATCTATCGTCCAATCTGGCCTGATTGTCCAATGGATTGAACTGTGTGCATCCCATATTATATATCGCACATGTACAACAAGAGTGTCACAACTCAAAATTTGTCAAATTGGGGTTAATGTAAAAATTGTATGCACAGGTCACCTGTCTACCTAATCGCACACTCATAGTTATAACAGTTATGTCAGTACCTTCGTCGTGCAAATATACCTAGACTGCATCGGTTCAATTTCGTTTTCTGAAAAATTGCTAATTTTGAGTTGTGACACTCTTGTTGCACATATGCGATATGATTGCATTCTATATTCGGTTTTTTCCCAATCTCTGATAAAAAAAAAATTGCATGCTTTTAGGATAATTTATTAAATGAAATTAATGAATTTTATTTTCGTTCGATATACACATATAGGCGAAAGCTTTAGTCAGTCATTTGGACGTCTGTGAGTTATGTTGTTGTTTTTGTTTATTTTTTATTTTTTTTTGCCGTTGATTTGCTCGTTATTCTCATTTAAAGAATCACAATGGACTTGATTATGATTTCATTATAAACAGAAATTATAATAAGGATAACAAAAGATACTTTAACAATTATCCATAAAGGATTTCTTTACGGAGAGTTTCGACTGTTTGTTGAGAAGACCTGAGCTTATTGACGAATGTTTTAACAGGTCAAATCTTCGGTTTTTGTGTTTTTTTTTTTTATATATTTTTTATTTGTCTATTTGATTTCTGTTAATTGAATTATTTAGGTTTCTGACGAAGCTTTTCCAAAACAACTATATGGGGATTTAAAAAAATTAAGACTGCAACAACATCAATGTAGTAAAAAGGCAATTATCGAATCCAATTATCCGACATACTCGTCTGCAGAATTCCCAAGAAGATTTTTGCAAAAATTACAAATTCGGAAACTTGAAAAATTCGGGTAAACTTCTCCACACTCCGAACCCTCCGATGAATGGAATGGTCGAACAAAAAAGTGTCAGGGAAGAGTTTAAGAAATTTCGCTTTAAATTAATTTCCGCGACGTGATGTTTTCCCGTCTCTCGAATAATTTTAATAACAGAAATTCTTCATTGGAAAATTTCGTATCAAAAGCACGTACTTTTTTATCATAAAATGTTAGCGCTTCGAGCATTTCAGACTTATTCGAAGTTGATCGATCGCTACACAAGATTAGCTCAATAATATCCGCAATGCGAACGCATACAAAAGTCCTTTTGCTCTTGGCCTTTCTGACAAGTAAGTAGGCGGGCGGCTGTGACGTGTCGTCGTACTTTGTCTGCAAACGTGTGAAAAAATTTCTAGTGGATTTCAATTTCTTTGCTTATTTCCCGATATACAGTTCATCTCAAGATGTTTGCTATAGGAGCACGGAGTGTGGATTTGATGAAGAAATTGAAACGCCTGCAGCAGGACATCGCATACGATGAGCGATACAACGACATTGTTGCAGATCCGATGGATAATGTTTTATTCTTTCTATCGGATGGATCGCCCGAGTCTCCCGAATCGTCCGAAGAATATGATATTCCTAAAACGGCAAAAAGGAGCCGACCAACAACGACGACGCCAACGACAACAACAACGTCGACGACGACAACAACAACAACAACCGAAGCACCTCAACGATTCGAAGATATGACATTCTTGGATAGAAGGGAGCGTGCCGGGCTTTTTTGGTCCTCGGCGATGCGAAATTTCATGCGGAACTTCGCGAATAGCTTTTTCAGTTCCACATAAATCCATGTAACACAAAAAAAAAAATTTGTTTTTTTTTAAAAGTTATACTTCGATTTCAATACGAAAAAAAAAAATGGAAGCTTGCAGCGCGTAAAAGAGAAAAAATAAAAAATAAATATTAATAATAAATGGAGTCATGCGAGTTTCCGCTGATATTGAACTTTTACGAGAACGTAACTCATGAGGCTCACACGTGAGCGACATCACGCACGATGCTCGGACACGTGCGATCGTCGAACATTTCTCAATGTCGAAGCGAACCGCCATGAGTTCATCCGATGCATCTGTATGTCTCTATCAATTCGTTTTCGTTTTCGTTTTTATTTTCTATTTTCCATAAAATTTATTTGCGAAAAAAGCAAAAAAGGAATGAAAAACAAATCAACTACATTAATTAGGCATGCTGCTAACGAGTTATGTAATGCGGCATGTCTTCTTCGATCGTCGAATATGTTTAGAGAGGAGAGGCTTACTCACGGCACATCTTGAAATTCGGATGATTATCTTTGACAGCCAATTCACAAAGGGATATGTCGACCGTTTCGAGACCTGCAAATATTTATGAAATGCAAATATTATTATTATGATCGCAATTAGACTGATTTGCTTCTATTGACGGCCAAATTCTCTTTGTAGACTATTCCACGGACAACGTAGTGCTATGGACATTAATAAAGCAAATCGCCGTTCCGAAAACAATGGATACAACTGTTGTAAAATGGACCTATGGGCAAGGGAGAATAGAGAAAATTTTTGCCGAAAATCTTCAAGCTCTAGCAATTGCCGCATCGATTGGCCTCAACTCCTTTTTGAAATTGGAACTGAGTCGCTGAAATTGTGCCATCGGAAAAAGCTCTTTGGAGTGTACAAGTGGAGACTGTATTGCATTTGGAAGATAGATAAACAAAATAGTGTCGTCTCAGACCTACACAAAATTGTGAAAATATGCCATTTTTTGAATGAGAGCTTTAGTTGTGAATGGCAGAATTGAGAAGGTGTGTGCTTGAAGGTTTACTTGGCATCGGGGAAGCTCCCAGCGCATTACCACCGAACTGACCTGTTTCTTTCTCTCTTTAGCATGAATTTTTTGAATGAATTCTTATTTGTTAGATCCGCACAGATCTCTTTTGTTTATTTGGAATTCGTTTCATCGCACGTTTTTTTTTTTTTTTCCTGAGAATTATATTCGAATACATAGGAACAAGGGATTAAATATGAGCCTTGGTATTAGATCCTGAAATAGGATTTGTAAACAAAGAACAAAGAATTTCAAAACACTCATTACGAATGCGTATAATACGCATGGACGGCATACAAGGGCGTATTCGACGGGGCGGACGGTGGAGCTATGGCCTCCGGAATAAACTTCGAAAAATCGATTCATAAATCTAAATCTAGTTGAATTTTGAACTGAACAAAAATAGCCGCCCTTGGTCATGTACGAATCTTCCACCCTTATGCGGACAAAAAATCAGTTGCCTAGGAAGATGTAAAAGATTCGTTGAAAATTTTCACATTTTTTGCGGATTCCATGTTCTACGTTTTTTTTTTTTTTTTTGTTCGTGGAATGAGAAAGTAATTATTTTTATATTACAATTCGCGCTATGGGAATGGGAAGGTATTTCCGTATATGGTCCGTCCGTAGAGAGAGTCTTTCTTAATCATAGCTAATCGAGCCAATTGTTTTAATTGTCGGTTGTTATTTTTGTTTCGCTTACTGTTCCGTTTGGTGCATTTCTCCAGATCGTAGGCGCATTTATTTCGGAATTCTTTGTAGCAGGTACCGTCGTAACCACAGACGACAATATTGTCCATGGTGCAGACATCCTGACATTTTTTTGGGGCCGGAGTTGAATCCTCAGTCGGTGCCGCACATCCGAGTGCAATGAGGAGTACTGAAGAGAAGAAAGAAGAAAAGAAGGATGGGTGGTTAAAAATGCGGAATTTTCAATGAAGAGGAAAAAATGAATTCGATTTTAGCGTTCTGAACTCACCGTTTATGGTGACCAAGACAAAGAATTTCCTCATTTTTCCGGCGTATTTGAAATTCGGTGATTTTTTTTTTTTTTTATATATTCTTTTGTTCTTTTGGTTTGTCTTCCCTTTTTTTTTTCGTAAGTTTTCTCTGGCAATCTATCGCAGTCGAGTATCGCTGACTATGACGTCTTTTTGTTAATTTTTTTAATTTAATTTTTATTTATTTATTTATTTATGTTTTTTTTTTTTTTTTTTGTATTATTTTGTACAAGAAACGCCTTCTTAGTCGACCGACCCCGTGAGTTCTACTAAGCTAATCCGAAAACGGACCGAACTGTGCCGCACAAAGCACTCACCGATCAGTCGAAATGTATAAATGAAGTGAAGTGAAGAGAGGAGCGAAGGCGAGAGGAAAGGAGAGCAGAACAGCGCAGAGCAGAGCAGAGCAGCGCAAAGCATATCAGAGCGTTCCCGAACTGAGCTCAGTGTACTCTTTTCGCGATGGCGTCCGATTTTGGCGTCGGTTTGATTTGATTTGAGTTCGATTGCGATTGCGATCGCGATTTCGAATTTGACTTCTGAACCGAGCAATGATTTCATTTGTTTATTTGTACTCGATGGCGATTGTGGCGAGGACGTTACCGTCGAGCCATGCCGTGCCGTGCAGCGTCGCATCGCATCGCATCGCCCATGGGTGAGTGACTTGAGACACTTGCTCATTTTGAACGAACGACAGCTTCAGATGCATTGCTTTGCTTTGGTACTGCTCTCCCGATAATTGCTGATAACTGATAACCCATTAACGTAGAAATTTCCTGATTTTTCCAATTTCCATGAATTTTACTCCTCTTCGTTCTCTATAATTGAGGGCTTCTCTGTGTGGGTTGAGCAACGCATTATCGATTTCTGATCTGATGCGCATGCCAATGAGAAATGTCATCCTCACAATGTCTGTGTCGAGTGTTTATAGCGTTTGTGCGGCTGTGTGTAACGCCCAGAATCAGTCGAGATAATCCATGCAAAGTGTTTAGAGAAATGATCAGCGTCACCAGGAGATTCGATTTAGACCCGTCCCGTCTGTCTGTCTGTCCGTCTGTCTGTCTGTTTGTATACAGTTTTCTTATCGAAGGAGTTGAGCTATTTTGACAAAATTTCGTATGCGTATTGGCGGGACAATGAGTAAGATGAAGTTCGAGAACGAACCCGATCGGACCATTTTAAGAGGTACCTCCAATCAGGCCCGGGGGATTTTTTCCGGGGTCCTCACAGAAATGTGCGACCAAAAAAAAAAAAAAAATTCCCCATGCCCTTCAGAAAGCATGGGCCCGGGGGAAAATCCCCCTTTTTCATCCCCTCTCTACAGGCCTGCCTCCACTACTAGGGTCTGTTATGAATATCATAAAAACTGCTTTCAAAGCTCAATTTTTCAGAAGTATGTCAATGAAATTTGAAATTCGATGGACGTCTTATTAAATTTCCAAAAATAGGAATAGAAGGCGAGGCAAAATGGCGGATTTCATAATTGAACAGAAGAATACAAATGCGATTCCTTTATGGTCTTGAAAATCTCCAGAAAACTTTCTCTTGAAGGTCGTGGTTCTGGGGCCAGCTAAAAAAAAATATTCAATGTATATAAACTAGAGTTGGAACGGATATCCGGCCTATCCGGTATCCGGCCTATCCGGTCTTAAATTCAGTATTCGGCCGGATACAATCTATATCCGGCCGCCGGATACCTCACATTAAATATTTACTACATTGTACTTGTACTTCGAATGCAGATTTGAAAATGGAGCGATTGGAGGATATCGGATGCAGTTCCGCTAACATTTTACAAAAAAAAATTCCATTTTTAGAGATTAGGCCTGGCAACCAGCCGGATATCCGGCATTCGGCCGGATACAATATCCGTTGCAACACTAATATAAACAGTGGACCCCCGGTAATCGTGCCCCTGGACAAAACGGCATCCTCTGTAATCCGAGATGACTATTATTCCGGGGTTCTCATGGAAATCGTTTCGATATTGGAAAATTTCGAAATTTGTACTCCAGTGTATACGTGGGGTATACGGGGATATGAGAGAAAATTTTCTAGAATTTGAATTGGTCGAAAGATCATGACGATTTAGTTTTGATCCAGTGTTCTCTTTCTCATTTCAAGATGAGAATATATGTAGGGTATAGTATCGATATGTAATAATTGAGTAGAAATGTTGCGGAAACGATAAATTTTTGACGACATCGATATCTGTCACAAAATTCCGGATTATAGGGGTTTATAGGGATTATAGGCAGAACTCTATAATCGGACAAATTCGATAGTTCGAGGCAGCCTTGCAAAGCGATTGTCTAAGTAGGTACAGGGGTGGTCCACTGTCTGTGTTCATCTGTGTCGATTATTGTACAGTCGAATCTGGATATAGTGAATTAATTTTTGCAGGGCCTGTTCATGTGAATGATTCGTTCATTATTTACAGGGCCGTAGAGAGAAATTTGGGGCCCGAGGTGGTTTTTTCCCGGGGGCCCCCTTACAAAAATGTGCGAACAAAGTCCCATGCAGTGGCGTGTCCAGAGAAATACTGCTTTGATAGTGCTTATATTTTCCACAGTGGTATATTGAACAATTATAAGACATTAACCCAAAAAATTTTGGGGGGGGGGCTAGAGGAAGTTTAGAGAGTTATGGACCAAAAACCAAAAAAATCCGAAAATTTCATAACGTCCGATTTTGATGAAAATTTATATATAGAATAAGTGAAAAATTCTAAGAATTTTAGCACTAAAATTTTTTCAAAAAACTGGTCCTTTCTGGACCAGTTTGGAACTAGACCCTAACTAGACTAGTTGTAATCGGTTTCTTGAAAAAATTTTGACGCCAAAATTCTAAGCATTTTTCGCTTATTCTATATATAAATTTTCATCCAAATAGGACGCCATAAATTTTTCGGTTTTTTTTTGGTTTTTGGTCCATAACTCTCTAAACTTCCTCTAGCCCCCTCCAAAAATTTTTGGGTTAATGTCTTATAATTGTTCAATATACCACTGTGGAAAATATAAGCACTATCAAAGCAGTATTTCTCTAGACACGCCACTGGTCCCATGCCAGTTGTGGACCCCTTCAGAAAGCCCGGGCCCGGGGGAAAATCCCCCTTTTCGACCCCCTTCTCTACAGGCCTGATTACTTAGAGAACAGTCCGTGTAACAAAAAAGCGTTCACTATTTCGAGCTGTTTCATTATTTCAGGGATTCGTTATATCCAGGTTCGACTGTATTTTCAGGCCCGACCGACCTTACTTAAAATTCTTTTTTTATTTTTATTTGAGAAATCTATAAAATCTTAGAAATACGGCTAAATCTAAGACACAAAAGGTCTGAGAACGTTCTCCGCATCGCTGTTGGGCCTTACATTTACCACATGCAGTCGAAAACTCGCCTTTGCGCATGCGTCGAATGGTACCCATTGCGATATTGTGAGCGAGTGAGCGTCGAACGTCGCATTGCGTGACGTCGAGTGTAGTTGAGACCATGGTTTTTTGCATTTTTGGACACTTCGTACCACCATAGCACCGATCGCTGCAACAACGGTTAGTTACTCGTATCCATTACGTTTCATAAACGTATCAAGGTTAGCGCTTCGATTGAGCGACGGACGACGCGTCGTGTCTTAATGGCTATTGGAACGGCCGACTGGTTCGGTTCAGCTGAATACTGTGCCAAGGATTTCGTGTGTTTCTTTCTTATTTTTGGTCGAAGTGGCAAAGTATCTTTACCGTTAGAATAGGCAATCGAGAAACCGTCGCTGACTATAAATGTCGCCAGAGTGTGTTGCGGCAACTTGTTCGTTATAAATTCATAAACGTTTGAAGTTTTCAAATGTTCAATTTCGAAAAGATTGAGATTTCCGCACTGTTCTTCTAGTTGGAAGCACCTATTTGAAGTTATAACTCCAATTATTTTTTTAATCAAAATCATATACTTATTTTTTTTCTTCGACCTTTAGAATTATTTTTTCCTTTTCTCGTAGAAATACTTCTATTTTTTTCGAGCTTAAATTATATTTAACTGCTATTACATTACCCTACTAAAACTCTTCCCTTTTGAACAACACGAAAGTCTATATTACTACATATCACCAAAAGAGAAGTTACATTAAATGGTCTGGCGGGTTAATAACAATAATTCACCGTTTGTTTCGTCCTTTTATTTTAATTATCTCTGGAGATATTAAATTTTTTAAAACATGCCGTCTGAGTAATGTGTTTTGTATCATTTTCGCACATTTCTACTGGATATTAGTACTAGAGCATCTATGTGCACTTTGTAATTTTTTTAATATCTCACTGTTGCGCCATTTAATTTGAATGAAATTTTTTTTTAAATGAAAACAAATACTTAGAGGTATTTTTAAAAATAATTTGTAGAGCGGCGTCCTAACTGGGAATACACTGAAAAAAATTGTTAAAATTGTCTTTTTAGTTTTGTGGGAAAATTTTTCTCAGTGTAAAAATTAAAAAATTATTTTTTTGATTTCCTGTTATATTAGCAATCGGCCAACGTTTGTTTCATCTTCTTATCTTAATTAGTTTTTGAGATATAAAATTTTGAAAAAAAGGCTTATTATAAAAGGATTTTCAAGGATATTTCAAGGACCGTTCAAAATATAAAATCTAAAAATAGTCTCCACAGTGTTTTTAGATGGCACCTATCGAAAAATCAACCAAAATTTCAAAATTCCTTTCATGATGCCACAACCCGCCAGACCCTTTCCAGAGTGCTTACTAAAAGATACTTACTAATAATCTATTTCACTCAGTACAAAAAAAAAAACAAGTAAGGGTGTTATAGTCAGGCGAGCCTGACAATAGAATACCCGACACAGACACACATGTTCAAATAGTTTTTAATATCAAGAGTTATTTAAGGCCATAAGGGGCCCCATAACTGACTTTTGTTAAATTTCTTTATGAAAACTGCCCCTTTGCCACGCCCACTTTTCCAATTTTTGTTGAACTCTAATCGGAGGCTTAAATATACGCTCAAACTTTAAGTTTCATTAAAATATTTCGAAAAAGTCCGATTTTGGGGCAGTTTTGGGATTTTTGTGACAGACCCTAGTACTGGAGGTACCCTTAAAAATGGACCGATCAAGGAAATTTTTTGGAAGGATGTTTAAGGCTACAAAGGAAGCATAAGTGCCAAATTTCGTTCAAGTCCCATTTGAATTTCGGGTGTAGGGGACAATTTTCGAAAACCGCCCTTCTGCCACGCCCGCTTTTTCAATTTTTGGAAATAAATTTGTTGGCCTTTAAGCATGTTCAAATATCAACTTTCATCAAAATATCTTGAAAAACTTCGATTTAGAGCAGCTTTTGTGACTTTCGTAACAGACCCTAGTACTGGAGGTACCCCTAAAAATGGTCCGATCGGGTCCATTCTCAAACTTGTTCTTACTCATGTCGCCGTAAGCACGCATACCAAATTTTGCCAAGATAGCTCAACTCCTTCGATAAGAAAACTGTATACAGACAGACAGACGGACAGACAGACAGACAACGGACATGTCTAAATCGAATCTCCTGGTGACGCTGATCATTTCTATATATATTTTGTATAGTCTAGCTCGACTGGTTCTGGGTGTTACAAACAACCACACAAACGCAATATACCCTCGACACAGAGTGTGTCGGGTATAAAAAAGGAATCTAGGGAAAAAGCCTTCGAAAGATTCGCTATAGAGAGAAATTCTTCATAGAGGAGTTTCGACTGTGTATGTCACATGATTTTTAATTTTCTTAGTAACCCATTTACAGCCGCTGTACCTTCATGGGCACACACGAATGATCATCATAATAGCTTGTTCATACAAAAAGAACTAAAAAAAGTGAAAGAATTGCTTGATTTCTTTGTTTCGCGTTATATGTCAAGATTTACCACCCACTTTCCTCAGCAGTTGACAGGTTTTTGGCTAATGTCGTGCTTTAAAATGGGTTAATAATATTACCCGAAGAAATTTTTTCCAAAGCGCATACTTGAAACGGATATTCAATCAGAAATTAATCGTTACTCCTTTGGGGTTATTTGTCGGACCCCTGGATAGGCCGGAACATTTTGAAAACGTAAGAAGAATAAGACACCTTCGGGGTTGTTGGAATCCAACCAACTTTTCGTTAACTGCAACTTAAGGAAATTGAAGCTTAAACATAGCTACATATATGCTATATTTTCTATGTTGAAAGACGTCCGTTGGTCATGAAAGGGATTAAGTGATTTGCCTAAATGCTCAGAGAATGGTTCAAATTTTGAAACAGAAATTTTTTTTTCATCGATTTTATTTCAAATTGATATATTTTTTCCATATTCGCTTACAATTTTTCTTCTTCTTCTTCTTCTTCTTTTCCGCTGGAGCGATTCACTAAAACGTGCTAAACATTTTAATTGCTTTCTTTTAATTTCTTTTCTTTTCCAATCGCATCTAATTCGGTTCCAGCAGTCGGTGCTTGTTGAATACTTTTAACGTTAGAATGTTCTCGCGGAGCTCGCTGCAGGCCCTAACAACGCAACCTTGAAAAGAGAAAAAAAAGTAAGAGAGTAGAGAGAGAGAGAGAGAGAGAAAGTGAGAGAGAGAGAGATGAATGTAAGATAAGAATAGAGGTTGGATGAAGTGAAAGCGAAAGTAAGAAACAAAGTAACGATCACTGACCGACCAGGTATTTGATTACTTTCAGTAGAACCATTTCTTTGAATTTTGTTTTGAATTTTTATTTATTTATTTATTTTTTATTTTTTATCCACTCGATCCTCCACGCGATCCTCGACGATCCGATTTGTTGCGTTCACACGACGAGACTTAGAACAAAATTGAACGCGAAATTGAATTTTTCTTTTCAACTTCTTGATCTTGTCTCTACATACATACATACATAAGTGTGCCTCAGTAGTACCGATCTCTGCGTAGTCTTGCGATCAACGATCACCGCTCGACGGCTTCTAGAACTTGCAACTGTCGAAGCCATCGTCCACGGCTGGCTGACTGCGCCTGCTTGACTTGAAATTCAGTTAAAAAAGCAATAAGAAACAAATATTAAAAAAGCTGCAAATCTTTTGCAGCCCAAAATAAGCCACAAGAAAAGAAAAATCAAATAAAATATGATTAAAAAAAAAAGAAAAAAAAGAAGCGAATCACGCAAATTTGAGAATGCATCATGTAGGTAGTTACGTATATGGTCTATAAAAATACGTAGATACATACGTACATATATATATATATATATAATATATTTGTGTGAATGTGCATCGCGGTATGAAATGTTGCACGATTCGAGGTGCCTGCATAAATTTTGTACGTGCCCAGAGCGCTTTTGAAGGCCACAAATGCGAGAAGCCGATTCGCGACTACCGAAAGCGCAAACCGCAGTTAACGACACTAATCGAATCGTGGGGATGTGGCGATTGTTCTCAACGTACACAACATTTTTTTTATTACAGTATTCTCCGGATATATGCACCACGGATATAAGCATTCTCCGCTTATATGCACGCGAATTTGTGTCGTTTGCCTTAAATTTTCATACAAAAAGTCCCGCTTATAGGCACTACCCTCTTACAAGCACTATTTGTCGTGCATTTTGCATGGTGCTGATATTCGGGGAATACTGTACTATGTGGTCTATCATCGATAACACTGTGTCACATTTTTGCGGTCATCATCGATTGTAAACAAAATTTTTAATGCAGTCAATCATTGGTAGTTTTTTTCCTTCTGATTTCGGGTAAAAATTTTCAACATTGCATTGGGGGCAATGGGCCATAAATGGTAAAAAAAAAACAGGTGAAATATTTAATAAATTTTTGGGATTTTTGCTCTTATTTGTGTCTACAATATGGTGTCTTCTCGGGTCAGCTATATTACTACAGTTCTTTTCTCTATGTCAAAAACTTCTCCCATAGACAGACAAATAAAATATTAAACAGTGTACGAGATATAGCAATAAGTTCAGGCAAAAAATTGAGCAACTTAATTCTCGGCCACAGGTTTTGATATTGATTTAATATTGAGCTGTAGCCAATCTAGCAAATCCCAATATTTGGATTCCCTACACTTGTCAATTACTTCCAACAAGGGCAGTTTTTGTTCACATTTTACGTGTTGCACAGTGTATAGTTTAAGCTATTGTAATTGTTATTATAATATCTACTATTTTATGAATAGAAAACCAACCTAATGATCCACCATCTAGCAATTATTTAATATCATTTGTTTTACAGGTATCACGCACATATGGGTGTATCTATGCATCGATTTATATACGAAGTGTGGATTCATATTTGAAGGGAATCTCCCCTAACCGGATGGAACTATTTCAAACTTCTCAACGTAAGTATTGAATTACTCAAAAAAGAAAAAAAAAAAAACCCGAAATCCGCATCATCACAATTGCGGATATTCGCAGCAACCCCATTGAATGTGGAAATCTAGAACACAATTCTCTAATGCCGGCGCACAGCACTGCTCTCTGCGCTCTGCACTCTCCGTAGCATGTTCATAACATTTTCGACAGGAACTTGTTTGCTTTCGCAATGGTGAATCCGCCGTTCATGCTTCGCTTGTGCACGATCGTTCTAGCCATTAACTGCGACGATCAAGCCCGATAATCGATATCGATGATGCAATACACGGTCTTGCCATTTGCCACATGGCATGGCATGAAAGGCTTTCCCCATTTGTTGACCATGTGACAATTTAGACCATGACAAGCATGGAGTTCACCTACAGCGGTTTGAATGATCCGCCGATCCATTCAAGGAGGCTCAGGTCTCTCGCGTGCCTCAACGTCTTGGATGACATTCTATGATAGTACATACAATACGAAGCATTATTAATTTGGTGGAAGGGGGAAATTGATTTCATCGATTTCAAAGTGACTAATTGTGATCAAAGACATTCAATTGTTACTTTCATATTTTTTGCCAAATTTAATAATTATAAACGAAGAGATTCTTCCTACTTCCCATTCGGAGACATTGTGCGTCAGATGTCATTTCATACGGTTAATTAAATACACCTACACATTTCTCAGATCATCGAATGTATAAAATTTTTTGACTGCAGTTCTCCCCTACTTAAGAATTGTAGGAAATCCTTATAGTGGACTTTGCTAAATTGGCTACAGGTCAATTTTAAATCGATCTCGAAAAGCGTGGCCGAGAACTAAGTTGCACAATTATTCGGCTTTTAGTTATGGCTATATATGTCGTAAAAATTTTAATATTATTGCCTTAGGTGTGGAGAAAAGAACTCTAGTTAATAGCTGACCCAAGAAGACTACATCTAGAATATAGCAAACATACATATAGCAAAAATGCCAGATTTTTGTAAAGCTGGAAGATAGTAATCGAATATCCGTTGCCTCTCTACTTTTTTTTTACCATTTCTGGCCTACTTATTAGCTCCCAAACGGGTGCGAATTAAAAAAGAAATATTTTATGATAATTAGAGCTCGGATTTTGAATATTTTGAATTTTTTTGAATTATTTGAATTTATTGAATTTTTTTGAATTTTTTTGCATTCGACTGTGCTTTTTGAATATTTTATTCACTGAAGTAGGCCTTTTTTTTGTTAATTTGACAATTCAACATTTTAATAGGCATACTAAATCGAACTAATTTGGAATTTTTCACTGTGAAATTTTTGAATACTTTGAATTTTTTGCATTTTTGTTTGATTTTTTTGAATTTTTTGCATTTATGTTTGAATATTTTGAATTTTTTGCATTTTTGTTTGAATTTTATTTTTGAATATTTTGAATTTTTTGCATTTTTGTTTGAATTTTTATTCTAGAATTTTGCATTTTTTTTGAATTTTTGAATTGCATTTTATAGGCATTAATGAATTTTTTTTGAATATTTGAATTTTATTTTTTTTGAATATTTTGAATTTTTTGATTTTTTTGAATTTTTTTGAATATTTTGAATTTTTTTGCATTTTTGTTTGAATTTTTTTGAATATTTGAATTTTTTGCATTTTTGTTTGATTTTTTTTTTTAATTTTTGAATTTTTTGCATTTTGTTTGAATTTTTTTTTGATATTTGATTTTTTGAATTTTTTTGAATATTTGAATTTTTGCATTTTTTTTTGAATTTTTTAATTTTTTTGAATTTTTTGCATTTTTTTTGAATTTTTTTGAATATTTTTTGAATTTTTTGCATTTTTTTTGAATTTTTTTGAATATTTTTTGAAGTTTTGCATTTTTTTTTGAATTTTTTTTGAATTAAAAATTTTTTTACATATTCAAATTCCGATTTTTTTTTTTGAATATTTGGAACTTTTTGCATTTTTTTTTAATTTTTTTGAATATTTTTTGAACGTTTAGCATTTTTTTTTTGAATTTTTTTTGAATATTTTTTTGAATTAAAAAAAATTTTTTTTTTAATTTTTTTACATATTCAAATTGCGAGGCATAATGCTAATATTAATAGATGTTGTAATTAATGGTGTCAACTTCTGCTTTCCTGCTGGGATACAAACTAACTGTTGAATGTGAAATACCCAATAAATCTCAAAACACTTTTTTTCTTTTTCGTTTAAGAATTTATTCAGCATTGAATGTAAACTGCTGTTCACATCAGTAGAATTGAAATGGCTTACTGGGTTGCGATCTTGCGGAATTTTTATACAGTGCATACTCTAAAATGGGATTCTATAATCTCTTAACAATAAATAAGAAAAAAAAAACAAAAAATCATATCCATTAAGGATCCTCATTCTCATATTCTTTCACATTGGTGCTTTGGGTTATGCATTGTGAGTTGCATGGCATCATCAGCCATCGTTAGCCGCAAGCATAGTCCCAGCCGGTAATGTGTTCGTTCTCTCCGAAAACTGGTTTACCCCAGCGTACGCATTAAATTGAAATCTTTTCCTTCTGAACCAATAAATCCACTGCTACGGACCAAAAAATTACATCAAAAGTATTATCTGCCTCAGAACAATTCAAAAATTGTTATTGAAAAAAAAAAAAAAAAAATAGATCAATGCAGCATCTCCTCCCTTCATGGATGATCGTGTTGCCGGTTGTGTGTGTCAACAGATCACACATTATTGTTCCTTCCAGAACAATAAGCAATACGCGCATGACGGCTGAGAGACAACAGCAACATCCTTGGTAACTCCACAATGGCCTCCTACTGTAATTTTTTCCACAAGTGTAGCCGACGACGATCGTTCGGCTTTCGTTTCGTTTCGTCCGAACGAAACCAGTACGTTTGAGCATGAAAGTGATCTCAAGTATCCCAAAATCCATTATCAGAATTTTTTCCGTTCTTATTTCTTGTTCTGAAAAAGCCTATCAACCGGCAGCGGAAACATGAGCGAACGAATGAATGAAAGAATGACGGAACGACGGATTGACGGAGTGACGGAGTGACTGAAAGAATGACTTATTGACTCAATGGCTTATGGACTCTTTGAACGCATGCTATGGCAGCGACGGCGGCGGCGGCAGCGACGAATCTCCACATTGTGTGGTGTTTGGCTGACGCTGCCAACGTCGACTGGAACGGCGAAAAGGGAAATTTTTTGTGCCTGCCTAGATCAGTTGATCGCAGAGGACCGTCTGGTGCGGTTGGGATGGTTCTTCCAAAAGGAAAAAGTGCTGCATAGAAAAAAGAGAAAGGAAATAAAGAAAACAAAATTGAAAAAGAAAATTAAAAAGAAAACAAAAAAGTAAAGAATCGGGCGGCGGCACCGAAGAACGACGAGACGAGAAGGGGAAAAAATAAAACATAAAAAGGCTTTGGCTTTTTTTTCTTCTTTTTTTTTTTTGAATAAAAGAGACCTAATTAACGTTGCAGTGAAGGATAATTATCCGAGAAGGAAGAAAAGGATTTAAGGCCAACCAAGGCCAGCACTATGGCGCGTAGTGTGGGTGTGGGTGTGACCATTTTTGGCTCAATTGGAGTAGCATTGGTTCTACTGTCACAAACAATAAAGGCCGAATTGACCCCACCGTATTTCAATTTGGCGACAGGACGTAAAATTTATGCCACAGCAACATGCGGTGTCGATACCGATGGACCAGAATTGTACTGTAAACTAGTTGGAGCGAATACTGAAAATGATCATATTGATTATTCGGTCATACAGGGTCAGGTTAGTTGCGAGACCGCTTGAATAATTATTTAGAGATTATATCCTTTAAAAATTTCAGCCAAGCGGAATTTCATAACAATTTAACTCTCTCTCTCTCTCTCTCTCTCTCTCTCTCTTTTTTTTTTTTTAAATGAGATGCATTCTTCAAGATATCATATGAAGCGATCGTTGATCATTGCTTTAAAGCGATCAAGATATTCAAAAATCAGAATTCCAATTTGCTTATTTCGTTCAATTCAATGTAAAATAGCGAGGAGGAATTAAAAAAAGAAGAAGAAGAAGAAAAAACATATATTTCAACTCTATGATATAATTCTTTCTCGGACTTGATCGACCTATTCAAATATACATACCCATTCCTGCAGAAATTTGATAATATTTCCATGTATGATCTCACACTATGGAATTTTGTATGCACTGCACTATGTTTTCTTAACAATCTGAGTACGACATGATGTATCCCAGTAGGAAACACCATCCAACTGCTTAATATTGATGCTTTCCTATACTATACGCAATTTATTTACTTTCATGACATACATACATCCAATGGCATCTTAGGTCTTGACGGGGCCCCCGGGCACAATCGAATTTCGGGGCCCCTGTAGAAAACATTATTAAAAAGAAAAAAATTCTGTATTGATTGTATTTTATTTTTTACTTAATTAATTTTTTTTTTTTTTTTGGTGGTAATCGTGGAAGGCATTTGCTTTAAAAATTTGATTTTTTTGCGAATGTATTGGGAACCCCCGTGAGTTCGGGGCCCTTCGCACGGGCCAGTGTGCCCTTATGGCAAAGACGGCACTGAATAAATTTTTGCGTCTCCCTCTAAACTACTTCGTTATTCCATTGACTTTTTTTTTTAAAGTTCGGAGATAGTAATGGGATTCATTCAGTTTTGTAAATTTTACAAAATGGAAAAGTTTTCACAATGGGAAATGAAATTTTTTTTTATCGAAATGTGACAAATTTTCCCATTTTTTTTTGGTTCGAAAATCATGATAACCTCTTTCGTAGAACTGATTGGGATAGCCATACAGGTTCCGTCAAGGATAAGGATATTGAAGAAACCCAAAGAAATAATTAAAATGATACTAGACGGAAAAAGTTATATATGTATGTCTAAGCCTATTAAGATTAATTTCCAAGAATAAATATGTTTACGTTGGATGCAAATGGAAAAATTTCCCAAGATCAATTAACAAAGCTGAATGCATCCCCCTTGTATGTCTGAAAGAGTAAAAAAAAAAAATCTGTATGGAAGTGAATTCAAAAAAAAAATTCTTGATGACATTTCCTATTGGTATACAATTTGAACTTATGTACATATGTAGCTCAGTGGCTTTTTGGTGTTTATTTTCAAGAATTTTCAATTACCTACAGTTTGTTTGATGAGTTTTGTTTATCTTAGCAATTCTCCGGTTCTAAATTTGGTGCCGCACACAACCGCTAACGAAAGCAAGGGGAACCCCCCATCCAAACACACTGTAACTCAATCATTTCGTTTTTGATGAGCGAGAAAAATTTGTTTGTTTAGCAAAATCATTAAAAAAAAAAAAATTAATAAAAAATCAAAAATTCAAAACTTCGAAGACCCAAAATGAGCATAAATTGATGCACGTTTCTGTTTCACAGTCAATCCTCGAAAGTATTCTTAGTCCGATTGTCGTGCGAGGGAAATTTTCAGATTTACACAGGGGTGTCACAGAATCCGATATCTGTCGGAATCGGAATTAAAACCGATCAAAATTTCATAGAGAATTTAGAAATTTTGTTGTTTTCAATTTTGAATCGGAACTATTATCGGTTCTTTATTGCACATAACCCTATTTTATCCGGCTGTCTTTGAAATATATGTACTTATATGAAAATTCAGTTGACTAAAATTCCAATTCCGACAGCTATGTACAGCTATGTACAGTAGAGTACGGATAAATGCAACACGTTTTTTGCTCGAATTCTTGTGCACTTATGCGCTCTTTGCATTAATCCGTGCATGTTTTCATGGGAACTCATAAAAAAGGCTTCAAACCACCTTGCACTTATGAGGTTTTTGCATTTATTCGTGTTGCATTTATCCGTAGTTCACTGTATTTACTTTTTTGCCATAGTCCCCCAGCGGAAAATTATCTCCTGCATGACAATGTCATCAGTGATATCATCGATGACATATAGGTGACATTGTCATGCATGACATCTTGGATGACATGTCATCGTGGAATGATGCTGTTCACGTGCTTGCATCTCATTGGCTATTGAAATTTAAATAAGATTTTAGCGTCCGTTGAACGTTAGCATGAAGTGGCGTAGATGATGAGTGCTCGACTCAGAATCCGAAGATCGCGGGTTCGATCCCTGGCTGAGGCGAACAAAAATTGTTAAAAATAGATTTTTTTTAAATTTCGAAATATCCAAAGAGAGGGCAAAGAAGAGAGAGTTAATCAAACTGGTTTCTATAAATTGACATTTAAAGAGAAAAAGAGCATAATGTGTTGCTCTCAAATGCTTTTTTCGCCATCGCACACCCTAGCATGACAATGTCACCGCTGAAGACCCTGTCAGCTCCTGTGTAAATGTCATCCAAAGTGTCACCGGAAATAGCATGCATTCCGGCTCCGAAGTCACTAGGACATCATCGGGGATGTCCGCGGGACATTTCCCGCTGGGCCAGTCTTCGCTGTGTCGCTCTGTCACAGTCGACACAAGATTTTTGTGATCTTAATTTCGAAAGTTGACTTGTTATTTTCTTTTTTATTGAATGATCGATCAATCCACATCGATTGGCCACAATATATTAGAGTTTCTTTTGATGACGACATCAGAAGGCTCGAGCAGATTTCTTCACACATGTCCGCCACATGTGTGTGGGCTATTCAAGTGAAATGCCATATTCCCGGAAAGGCAAGAATTTAGAAATATGTATGTATGTATGTCACAGTGTGGGGAAGGTCTGATTGTGTGTTTGAAATTAGAACTTGTTATCGCTTGAATTTTTTGTTTTTTTGGTTTTGAAATTTGTTCCTTTATTTATTTTTAAAATTTTTTATTTATTTTTCGTTCTCCTTTAAGGTCTGTGATTACTGCGATCCGAATACCCCTGAGAAAAATCATTCGCCCGAACATGCAATCGATGGAAAGGAGACATGGTGGCAATCTCCACCACTTTCGCGTGGAATGAAGTTCAATGAAGTTACGTTGACCATCGATTTTGGACAGGTAGGTTCAGACCCACATAAGGGAACAATATGCGGAAAATACCGCCCCGATCATAAATATTCCCGAGAGTTTTTTTTTCCCCAGAAGATTTCAAAAACCAAATATCCTTTTCATGGGTACAAATTTCTATTGAAACTGGCGGAAAAGTTCACGTGAAATATTATTTAGAATAGGGGTGAATATAAGGGCAGCGAATATTTAGAAAATTTTTAAGCAAATATCATAACTATGCCTCGGAATTTGAATAGGTAAAAAAATAAAAAAAAAATTGAAAAAAATTATTAAAAAAATAATATTCAAAAAAAAATTAAAAAAATTAAAAAAATTCAAAAAAAATTAAAAAAATTCAAAAATAATTTTTTTAAAAAAAAAATATTCAAAAAATTAAAAAAAATTCAAAAATTTAAAAAAATTTTCAAAAAAAATTCAAACAAAAATGCAAAAATTCAAAAAATTCACAGTCAAAAATTCTAAATCAGTTCGATTTAGTATGCCTATTAAAATGTTGAATTGTCAAATTAACAAAAAAAAGCCTACTTCAGCGAATAAAATATTCAAAAAGCACAGTTAAATGCAAAAAAATTCAAAATATTCAAAGTCCGAGCTCTAATCATAACATTCCCCTTTTTTTTGAATGCCTACATAGGGGTCTTCTTTTATGAGCGTAGAAAAATTACTGGGGAAAAAATTCCCGGTCTTTATATAAAGATATGGGCTGTTCTTTTTTAACCTCATAGAGCGATTCGATGACTATGTTCTTTAACATGATATTTCCGTTTGGGTCGCGATTCCAGCAACGCGTGTCCCCAACAGCTTAGAACGATATATGATGACTTCAGCTAAAATAATATGCGTCAAAAATGCGATAAAATTCATATGAATTTATTAAAGTCCAAGCAATGCAAATTGACTTCAGCGCTTTTTACAGAGCGAATCGTTTCCAGCGTCGAAACGTCGAAAAGACGAAAACCGCTTAAATTCAAGAATTTCATAATTGCTGAGCAACGATAATTAAATCGCGCTCGCAACAGTCCAATATTATGAGCTACAAATGCAAGGAGTGAAATTCCAAACATACATACATATGTATGCCCGTCGTCCATGCGAACATAAACGCTGAGGTCTGATGGCATCGAGTGATGCATAAGATACTCAAATTATGAACGCGATTTTTCTTCACCCACACATTTGAGATAAGCTTAGAAACGATCTCATAAGCTCGAGGTTTCATGACATTCATCATAACCCACGCTCTGATATGGTATGGACTTCCGCTTAAGACTAAACAAAAAAAAAAAAAAAAAAAAATTCAATGATAAGGTTGCCCAATGAGCGCTTCCTGTTGCGAACGCTAACTGAAAAGAAGGCGCATGGCATCATCGCTAGACGATCGAAAGGAGCTGAGCTCCATCATGAGCATAGACTATCGCATGAACGCGATAGTGTTCTTCAATGATAGTGAAATGGAATGGCAACGAACGAAGAGTGTGATGAGATAAGCTCTTCCCAAAGCTATTCGGTTGCATAAATTCTTTTAATTTTAAATTTTAAATCAAAAGACGAAACGAAACGAAATGAAAAGTAAGATCCCAGTAGGAAAATTTTTATCATTTTTCAGTTATATGCTATCACATTTCATTGGCATTTCTTAATGGCATGTCATCGATCTCAACGATAATTTCCAAAGTACATTTCTTTTAATGGCTACGGTCCTGATCTTATAAGCACCTCGGTCATTGAATATACTATTTCGTAATGGGGGTGTAACTTTCTATGCTCTCATGATTTATGAAAATCAAAGTATTGTAGAATCCATTTGTCTTATCTGATTTTTTTGTTTGTTTGTTTTTTTAACTTAGCACTTAGAATGTTGGGAATATGTTTTTGGACGAGAGAAGCAAACGGCAGCATAGAGCAGCGACCCAATTTGATAACCTCCAAAACTCTCTAAATTCCCGCTAGCGAGCAAGCATTTTTCCAAAAATAGTTTTTACGATAAGGAAATAGTTTTGGTTTCGTTGAATTTCATTTAAAAAACTTTATGTTTCCGAGCAATAAAACTGAATTTTCGTGTTCGAAAGGAAAAAGAGCTTAACTTAACTAAAGTCGACTCTGAAGCATTTTTTAAAAAATTTTTTGACTTTCAAGCCCAACATTAAACAGGATCATAACGAATCTTGATATTTATAATTGAAGTAAGAAAAGAATATTGAAACAGCAATGCTGAAAAGAAAAAATATTTTAACCCTTTCACTACCATTGAGGCAATTGATTCCCGGGAAAAAATTATTAAGGATCCATTTAAATTTTAAAAAGTAGGTAATTTTTAAACATTGTATCCGAAAGTAGTTTGGTAATTAAAGGGTTAAAGTTTTTTTTTTTTTTGTGAGTCGTTTTATTGCTTCCTACAACAAAATAATTTACCTTCATTGGAGGTGCTCAATATTGGGTAAAGTTTATGCCGTCGACTATGGGTAGAGTGAAAAAATTTTTCCGAGACCAGTTCATATTACTTCTTCATATTCAACTGTACATATAGGCTCTTCCCAATATTGTGCAAGGGGAACCGGCAGGGGCGGACTGGGCCCATGGGCGACCGGGCTTTTTGTGCTTTTTAGCTGTTACGTTTTTTTTCTTTCTCGCATGTAACGAAGCCCCATTTTTCAAGTGCCCGGTGGGCCCTTTTACCCCCAGTCCGCCTCTGGGATCCGGTTATGATTTATGGCTCTGGTAACCCGCTGATAGGATCGAACTGGCAGTATGTTGTGTAACCATCTGGGCACGAAAGGTTGACCACACGAGCCAAATATTCATTCGAACATGGTACAGGAGCTCCATGGCCAAATTAGTTCTGCCTGATCGTTATAGAAGACCCCGTCTAGGAGTCTCGTTTGGGCTGTGTTTATTGAAGAGGTGCGAATGGCACCGAATCCCGACCCAGGGAGATTGATTATGGTTATACCCCTGCCTGAGATAAAATTGGTACGCTGGAGCCTGTTCAGCGGTTCCCCCAGAAGACGTACAACTGACGTACACGCACAGACGTGTAGTCGAGTTAGGCCCCTTTGTGCGCACGTATCGCCTATAGAGGCGACCCAACATTATGTGGTTTAACAAAATATTCAGGCATATGTTCAATTTTCAGGAATTCCATGTCGCATATCTATTCATTCGCATGGGTAACTCTCCACGTCCCGGTCTTTGGACATTAGAGAAATCGACCGACTACGGACAAACGTGGACGCCATGGATGCATTTCTCTGATACGCCAGCCGATTGCGAAACTTATTTCGGACCGAATACCTACAAATCGATAACGCAGGACGATGACGTCATCTGTACAACAGAATACTCGAAGATCGTGCCACTGGAGAATGGCGAAATACCGGTCATGTTATTGAACGATCGTCCGTCGGCGACCAATTACTTTAATTCATCGGCATTGCAAGAATGGACGCGCGCGACGAACGTTCGTTTCCGTTTCTTGCGTACGAAAAATCTGCTTGGTCATTTAATGTCCGTCGCACGACAGGATCCGACAGTTACCCGACGTTATTTCTATTCGATTAAGGACATCTCGATCGGTGGTCGTTGCATGTGCAATGGTCATGCCGATACTTGCGACGTTAAAGATCCCAAAAGCCCGGTGCGAATATTGGCCTGTCGTTGCCAGCATCAGACATGTGGCATCCAGTGCAACGAATGCTGTCCCGGTTTCGAGCAAAAGAAATGGCGCCAGAATACCAACGCACGACCCTTCGAATGCGAACGTAAGTAAATTGCCGAAAGAAATGGAAGAAGAATTAGAGAGATGGTCATTCTTTTAGCCTGCAACTGCCATGGACACTCGAATGAGTGCGTCTACGATGAGGATATCGATAGGAAAGGCCTGTCCCTGGACATTCATGGGCGCTACGATGGTGGCGGAGTTTGTCAGAACTGCCAGCACAATACTGAGGGCATTAACTGCAACAAGTGCAAGCCGAAATTCTACAGGCCAATGGGAAAATTCTGGAACGAAACTGATGTCTGCAGACGTAAGTGATCGATCTCGATTTCGATTTCGATTTCGATTTTTTGTTTGTTTTTTAATCCTCCATCCATCCATACTACAGCCTGCAATTGCGATTATTTTTATTCAACTGGTCACTGCGAGGAGGAGACCGGGAAGTGCGAATGTAGAAAGGTCAGTGAGAAAATGGAGAAATATTATTTATTGCAATGTGATGGTATTTTGTATAGGCCTTTCAACCTCCGAATTGTGACGCATGCGCGTATGGTTACTATGGCTATCCTAATTGCCGTGAATGCGGTTGCAATCTTAATGGGACAGTCGGCTATTCATGCCAGCCGGTGGACGGTGAATGTCCGTGCAAAGGAAATTTCGCTGGAAAGTACTGTAAGGAGTGCGCCCAGGGCTATTACGCATTCCCGGCTTGCAAGGTCTGCGAATGCAACGATATCGGCTCGATCAATAATGATTGCGATATGACAACAGGACAATGCAAGTGCTTGAGTAACTTCGGCGGCGAGCGTTGCGAACGCTGCCGGCACGGCTATTACAATTATCCGCAATGCGAATGTAAGTACATACATACATACATACATACATACATAATTTTCGATGTTCAATGTCTGGCGTTCGATTTTGGATGTCCGATATTTCGTTTTGGATACTACATATAACCATATATCGCTTCAGACTGCGATTGCGATATCCAAGGAACGACAACGGAAATGTGTGACAAGGAGAGCGGCAAGTGCATTTGCCGCGATGGTTTCGGTGGACCACGCTGCGATCAGTGTCTACCAGGCTTTTACGATTACCCAGATTGCAAGCCTTGCAATTGTTCGCTGGCGGGCAGTACGGCGATCACATGCGATAATACGGGTAAATGCAATTGTCTGCCCAATTTCGCTGGCAAACAGTGCACGTTGTGCAGCGCCGGTTTCTACAATCATCCGCAGTGTCTGCGTAAGTACAGGATTGCGCCTAAAATTATGCCAAACATTTGCTCACATTTCATCCGTTCATATGTTTCAATGTTTCATATATGTAGCATGCAATTGCGACGTTCACGGCTCCGAGGGAGTGAGCTGCAATTCCGAAGGACAATGCCTTTGTCTGCCGAATTTCGATGGAAAGCTATGCGATAGCTGCAAAGAGAGTTTCTATAATTTCCCGATCTGTGAGGGCTGCAATTGCGATCCGGCTGGCGTTGTTGACAAATTCGCTGGATGTGGCTCGGTGCCGGTTGGCGAGCTATGTCAGTGCAAGGAACGCGTAACGGGACGTATTTGCAACGAGTGTAAGCCACTCTTCTGGAATCTGAACATTAGCAATCCGGATGGCTGTGAAGTGTGCGACTGTTGGACGGATGGTACTATCGCAGCATTGGATACCTGCCTCTCGAAGTCCGGTCAATGTACTTGCAAGCCGCATACACAAGGACGTACGTGCAAAGAGTGTAAGGATGGTACGTATGATTTGGATGGGGCATCGCTATTTGGCTGCAAGGATTGCAATTGTGATGTTGGCGGTTCATGGAAGACCGATTGTGATAAGCGCACTGGCCAGTGTACATGTCATCCGCGTACCACGGGCCGGGCGTGCACACAACCATTGACGACACACTATTTCCCAACGCTACATCAATTTAAATACGAATATGAAGATGGCGCTCAGCCGTCGGGTGCACAGGTTCGCTACCAGTACGATGAGAACGTTTTCCCCGGATTCAGTAGTAAAGGCTACGCCGTCTTCAATGACATCCAAAATGATGTACGCAATGAATTGACTGTGATCAAGTCATCCGTATACCGTATTGTCATCCGATATGTCAATCAAAATAATCAGAACATAACGGCGAGCATTCTAATTCAGTCCGAAAATCCATTGGAAAGTGACCAAAGGTGGGTATCATCTTATATTTTGCATTTTGCATTAGCTCAATCAATCTTTTATACGGAATTAAAATCTCTCCAAAAAATATCAGACGTTATTACATGGCAAGAAGGCTCTTAAGCGAAATTGATTTGGAAATTAATATTTCAAATGGTTTAACGATTAATAGCCTAGGCCAGTCCTGTCCAGCGTAATGCTCTTTCATATAGCCGAGATTATTGCCGCGTTTGTTTTTTTTTTTTGGTTTTTCATGCACAGCGTCTGTGTAAATGAGCAAATTAACTCTATTGGCTATGAAAACAATATGAAACAATAGCTTCGTTCATACACGTTAAAAAAGAATTAGTATGCAGGAAGAAATTTTTTTTGCAAATATATTTATCCGAACTCAATGATTGACATGCGAGTAACTAATTAAAGGCAAAAGAAACATGAAACGGCGTTATGATAAGCTTTAAACTTTCATATAGCCGAGACTTTGCGCGTTTGTCCATATTTTTTTTTTCAGTGCATCTGATAGCTCAATGCACAGCGTACATGTGTAAAATTAGCAAAAATTGTGCAATGGACAGCATTGGCCTAGACAGACGATATATGTAAATCAATGACTATACTTTCATACCGTTAAACGTAATAGAATTATATGCAGGAAGAAATTTTTTATTGCAAATTATTTATCGACTCATGATTGACATTGCATGTCAACTAATTAAAGGAAATATGAAACATTGACGAACTATGCGCGTCTATGATAGACTAAAGATTGTACTTGCGCTTAATATTCTTTTTTGACATTCAGATGACTATCTGACTAGTTCTCTAATGACCGCTATACACTGTCGATGAAACGCTTATTAGAATAAAGTGTGCAAGTGGACGACTGGCTTATGACAGGTATAGTATAATCGTGATTATTCGCTATTTTGTACATTTAAGATGGATTAACTATAAATTGAATTAGGATTATCCGACCTATTCCGCGGCTCAGAACGGCGATTATTTTCTTAATCCACCGGATATTGTGGTCTTTTTTTTTGTATTTTTTTTAACGATCTCCGAATTTGCATAATTTGTGGTAAATATTAAAAAGGCTACAAATCGTATCCGTGGTAAAATTTGTATTTATTTCTCTCGAATCTGCGAAAGCCATCGGTTTTCAAATTAATCCTCTAATTCCTGGCTCCGTCTCTAGACGGACTTTTTTCGAACAAATTACAAAAAAAAAAATAATGCCAAATAATTTCAGATTCATGTTTCTCTACCCTAAAAAAGTCTTATCTGAACTTTTCAGTGAAAAAAAAATTGTGGCTTTTGAGGGTTAAATCTTTTCCACATTCAAAGTTAAACTAAGGTTAGAACCCCCAAACGTCGGTTTTAGTGTTCGAGTAGAATAGCTTTCCGGGTCGAACTACAGAGTAAAGCCCTCCTGCCTCCTGTTTAATATACAGGTACTATATATCAGTGTTGGAAAATGGAAATTTCAGTGTGTACCTAAAATGTTCCATAAATTGTACCTAAATATAGTAAAGTGTGCCTAATATATCCAGCCGGATTTTTTTTTTTTATAAATGACAATTAATATACCCAGCCGGAATTTTTTTCATAAATGGAAAATTCATTAATGTTTTTACCGAAGACATCAAGGAGAAAATTTGAGTACTACTCCAATCTGATGACATGGCCATTTAAAGGAGATGTTATTCATACCAATTCTAATGGCAATGTCATCGAGATAAGGTGTTATTCATTCCCGAACGATGACATTGTCTTGAAAAACGAAAGGTACTGATACGATGGAGTAATCTATTCCAATTTCGATGATTCCCTACTTACTTCATTGTCTCAGAACATTTGTTCGTGTGTCTGACTCTAGACCAACATAAAATACAAGAAGGTGAAACATCAAAATATCTAACAATAGTTTGCACTGGAAGCATTATGCTACCTTTTTTTGGGAATGTATAAAATAATTTCTGCAAACACTACTCAGATAACCACAGAAAACCTTTCACCATTTAATTCACTAACAAAATTTCTTCATCTTGAAATTGTACCTAAAATGGACAAATTGTACCTAATGTACCTTTGAAGTGAAATAGGGCCGAAAAAGGTACAATTACACCTACTTTTCCAACACTGCTAACTATATATGATATATTCCGGGGTGGGCATGAGAGCTTCATGGAGCTGTGAGAGTAAAAACTTCCCAGTTGCAAATAAGGGGAAGTCCTCTACTAAGCGATGCATCACTTGAACTATCCCAAGCACTGTCAATAGGCATTAGTTCTCGTGGCAGTCATTGAGCAGAGAAAAGGTGATGTGTTCAAAGAATAGCGTGTTTTTTTTTAATCAAAAAGTAGCATATTTTCAGGATTGAACTAAAATTTAAAAGCAAAAGCAAAAGCAAAACCAAAACGCAAAACCAAAACTTTTTTGAACACCTCACTTTCTGCCTGCTCATGAGAGGCATAGGGTAGGCCTACCCAAAGCGGCCATGCTCGAACAAAGTAGATGTGTAAGAGTGATGGGAAAAGTCTATGATATCCCCTCGCTTAGGAATGTTCAAATGATCAATCCGGAGAGCATAAAATTTGCAACTGGGTTGTGTAGCAACACAAAAAGCAGCGACAGAGAAGAGAACGAAAAATTTGTCAGTGAGAGAAAATTAACCAATCAGAAAAGCCTGTAGCCACATTCTAAAAAGAGAAAGCAAGCGAAATGTTTTTGTTTTTTCAAAAAGTTTTAATTTCCTAAACATTTTTCTCAGTGCAGTGTAAAGCGCAGGCAGCACACACACATGCAAAAGCTTCAATGTAGTGGTGCCCAGCCCTGGATATACCCTGTTGGAATTTCAACTAGTGCCGTACTAGTACTTTACTAGTGCAAAAGCCACCAGTACTAGTTCGTTTCTATACCCCTGTCCATATAAAATTCTGTCGAAAATCATTATAACATCTGTACAGGAAAGCACTAGTGCAGTATGCACCAGAATTATTCTAGTACTTTTCGATCCAATTGGGTATATTTGCACCAGTTAAATACTAGTGATGTTTACGGGATAAAAGGTAACAGAATCGTTGATTTTTTTTTCAGTACATAATGGAAATAAATATTTATAATAAAAGAAAACCATTCGGTTGTGTATTAATTAAGTATTTATTTATAACGCCTCAATGAATGCAATTATTCCACTGATCACTAGTATAGTTATGGTGCAAACATACCCAAACATTGCACTAGTCCTTTTAGTACTGGTAAAAGTACTAGTTCTTTTAGGCAAATTGCCCCAACAGCTTTCTACAGGTAGGTATTAAATAAACGGAATAAAATTTGTTTCGTGTTAAATGGCTTTATTAAAACTTTTCTGTATAAAATATTAAATAATTGGGAAAAAGATTTTAAATTCCTTAAACCGCTGAAGTTTTTTAAAATTATTATTCTTATAGATTCTACGAGTTAAGAGAGACAGCTCACTGATAGTCAGTGCCGTAGCAATTCTGTTTTGCGTGAGGGGGAAAAATTATTTTTCCAATTTGCGTGGGGGGGAAAAATTATTTTTTCAATTTTATTCATGGGCAAAAACAAAAATGCGTGGGGGGGGCAAATCCCCCTCTTGCCCCTATGGTTGCTACGGCACTGCTGATAGTTAGTGTTAAACCTAATTTACATTAGCCGTTAGCTAATAGAATAAATATATATCTTATTGATCTTTGTATCTGTATCAGTCAAGCTTTCAATCGTCCATTATAGCGTTAAAGTCCTGCTACGTCCAACAACGTCACCGCAGTTCGTCACTGTGTCCGGTGCCAAGGGCAATAAACCATCGCCGATAGTTTTGGATCCTGGTCGGTATACGATCACAACACAGGCGAACAAGAATGTCATGCTCGACTATTTCGTACTGCTACCAGCAGCATACTACGAAGCGTCGATCTTGACGCGTAAAATAACGAACGCCTGTGAATTGGAGAACAAGGAGTTGTGCCGTCATTATAAATACGCCTCCATCGATGGGTAAATCTCTTCTCTTTCTTTTACTCTTGGACATTATTTTGTAATTGGAATATATTTGACAGCTTCCAACCTGCGATGACACCATTCATAATTGGTTCGAACGAGAAACCAACCAATCCAGTCGAATTCTACAACGATCCGGAACATTTGAGTTTCATCAATCATGCCGCCGATATACCCGTACTGAGTGCATCGCAGCGTGATCTCAATTACATTGTCGACGTGCCGCGCAGCGGACGCTACATATTCGTAATTGATTATGTTAGCGAACGTAATTATGCTGAACCGTATTTTATTCGCCTTCGTCTTGGCAACGATGAGAACTACGGCTCAACGACACTGTATCCATGTCTATACTCTATGGCCTGCCGGACACCGATAATCGATGAAAATAGTCGCGAGAAAATCTACTATGTCGCAAAAGATGATCTCAAGCCCGTTGTTATCAACGTGAGTAGAGTTAATCCAGGCAGGCAGGCTGGAAACTGGAATCGTCCTTATCTTATCGGGGATTCTTTTATTTTGAATTTTAATTTATACTCAATTGTTTGTTCTTTAGGCCGATTTCGAGGATTATGGACGCGTTGCGATAATATCAGTGACCGCCATCCCAGCAGAAGAATGGTCGATTGATTATATTAAACCAACGCCGGTATGTGTTGTGCATAATCAGGTTTGTACCACACCGAAATTCCGTTCGGTCCCCGATTCCAAGAAAATCGAATTCGAAACCGATCACGAAGATCTAATCTCAACGAATAAGCCACAATACGCAGCGCTGGACGATCGCATTAAATTGGTTTATCTGGAGAATAAGAATGATTCTACCATTGTCATCGAGTAAGTTGCAGAAATGCCTATATATGTATATAATTAATTGGACAGTCCTTCTAACATCAATAATGTTCGCTTGCAGATCGAAGGTCGCTGAACCCGGACGTTATGTCATATTGGTGAAGTACTATCAGCCGCATCATCCTAAGTTTAATGTTCTCTATACGCTTACTGCTGGAAAGAATCAATATGACGGTCAATTCGAGATAAGTCATTGTCCGTCCAGCTCGGGCTGTCGTGGCGTAATTAGACCTAAAAGCGGTGACGATTGGTGGTTTGACATCGATGATGATTTCAAATTTACTTTGACGGTAAGCGCCATAACTTCAGAGTATATAATTTAGCCTAAATAGATCGATCCAATTTCTTTAAAAAAAAAAAAAAAAACAAAGAATACTTTAAACCATCCTATAGCCTTTAATTGATGATCTCTTACTGCTTTGCAGAACGATCGTCCGCGCGGTATATGGTTGGACTATGCGGTTATCGTGCCCGTTCAACAGTACAATGACGACCTCCTGGTCGAGGAGTTATTCGATCAGACGAAGGAATTCATTAAAATGTGCGGCCAAGATCATTTCTATATCACGCACAATGCCAGCGAATTCTGTAAGAAGGCAGTTTTCTCATTGACAGCAGATTACAATAGCGGAGCTTTGCCCTGTAATTGCGATTATGCTGGATCGACAAGTTTCGAATGCCATCCATTTGGTGGGCAATGCCAGTGCAAACCGAATGTCATCGAGCGACAATGCGGCGCTTGTCGCACCGGATTCTATGGCTTCCCAGACTGTAAGCCATGCGACTGTCCGAGCGAGGCTATGTGCGAGCCACATACGGGCGAATGTGTATGCCCGACCAACGTTATGGGTGATTTGTGTGACCAGTGCATGCCGAATACGTACGGCTTTCATCAGGTGATCGGCTGCGAGGATTGTAACTGTAACTATTTGGGTATTTTGAATGGAAAAACGCAGTGCGACATGTTCAACGGTACGTGCGAGTGTCGTCCGAATATTGAGGGACGCGCCTGCGACAAATGCTCGAATGGATTCTTCGATTTTCCACGCTGCATGCAGTGTGCGTGCAATACGGCCGGAACGGAGCTGGAAGTTTGCGACAAAGTCGACGGTAGTTGCTTCTGCAAGAAGAACGTTGTGGGCCGCGATTGCGAGCAGTGTGTGGAGGGAACGTACAATTTGCAGGCCGCCAATCCGGAAGGTTGTACTTCGTGCTTCTGCTTTGGCAAGACATCGCGCTGTGAGAGTGCGTACCTGCGTGTGTACAATGTCAGTCTGCTGAAGAAGGTCTCACTGAATTCGGCACTTATTGCGGACAAGACGATCGAATTCTCAGTTTGGGATATCGCACCGGAGGATCTTGTGGTAAATGAGACGACACTGCAGGCAGATTTCTCATTCCGTGATATCAATAGCGAAGGTGTTGTCTATTTCGGTGTTTTGGACTATCTTCTCAATCAGAATAGCCATTTGTCGTCGTATGGCGGCGATTTGGCCTATTCGCTTTATTATACGACTGGCTTCTCGGGCAAGCCGCTGGTTGCTCCCGATGTCATCTTGCTAAGTAAGGATTATATGCTTGTTCATCAGAGCTATGAGCAGCCATCCAGTAATCAACTCTTCAAGAATCGTGTACAAATGGTCGAGTCGAATTTCCAAACGCAGGACGGAAAGCCCGTTAGCCGTGCCGATTTCATGATGGCATTGCGTGATCTAAAAATGATTTTCATACGTGCCAATTATTGGGAGCAAACACTTTTGAGTCAATTGTCTGACGTCTATCTAACGCTGGCCGATGAGGACGATGAGCATAGCGGTGGTTATGAGTTCCTTGCCGTCGAGAAATGCTATTGCCCGCAGGGCTACACGGGTCTATCGTGCGAGGACTGTGCGCCAGGCTACTACCGAGACCCGAATGGACCGTACGGAGGTTATTGTATTCCATGTGAGTGCAATGGACATTCGGAGACGTGCGACTGTGCCACAGGTATTTGTAATAAATGCGAACACTCGACAACTGGCGAGCATTGTGAACAATGCATTGAAGGATACTATGGAAACGCTACTTACGGTACACCATATGATTGTATGATTTGCGCATGCCCATTGCCCTATGACTCGAATAACTTTGCGACTGGTTGCGAGATTTCGGAGGCGGGCAACGAAATCCATTGTGAGTGCAAGCCCGGCTATGCGGGTCCACGGTGTGAGTCTTGCGCCAATGGCTTCTACGGGCAGCCGGAAAAAGTGGGCGACTTCTGCAAGTCCTGTGAGTGTTCCGGCAATATAAATCCGCAAGAACCGGGCTCATGCGATACAATTACGGGCGAGTGTCTGCGTTGCTTAAATAATACCTCAGGAACGGCATGCAATCTATGCGCGCCGGGCTTCTATGGCGACGCTATCAAGCTGAAGAACTGTCAGAATTGTGACTGCGAGCAATTGGGAACATTGGAATGCGATCCATATGTGGGCGATTGCAAGTGCCATGAAAATGTTATTGGGGAGCGATGCGACCGCTGTAACGCCGATCACTATGGATACGATTCGGGCTTGGGCTGTCGTGCATGCGATTGCGGTGTCGCATCAAATTCGACGCAGTGCGACGATCATACGGGAAAATGCGCTTGCAAACCAGGCGTCACTGGCAGACAGTGCGATCGATGCGCCGTGGATCACTGGAACTACACGAAGGACGGATGTACGCCGTGTCGTTGCACGCAGGGCTATTCGCGTGGTTTCGGCTGCAATCCGTTCACTGGCCAATGCGAATGCTTACCGGGTGTCGTTGGCGATCGCTGTGATGCGTGTCCACATCGTTGGGTGCTTGTTAAGGATGAAGGCTGCTTCCAGTGCGATGCTTGCCACGACGCACTCCTAGATGTCACCGATCGTCTGCGCTATCAAATCGATCCGGTCGTCGAGGAGTTCAAATCCGTGGCGTTAGCGTTCTTTACAACGCAGAAGCTCAACTATTTCGATGAGCTGGCTGAAAAAATTGCTCCCGATGTACAGAATTTGGATCCGAAACGAATTGACTTGGATCCGGGCAGAAAGACCATTGGCGATTTGGAGTCCGAGGTGAAAATGTATGGAAAGCAAGTTAATCTGACGTCAGAAAATGCCTTGGACAGTCGTAAAGATGCAATCGTTTTGTTGACCAACGTTAGTAATATACGGAAGCAAGCACAGACGACAGCGAACGAAGCCAGAGATGCCATTGCCGCTGTTGAATCATTATCGCAGAATCTTGAAGCGGCAGCAAGCACTAAAATTGATGCCGCATTAAGCGAAGCACAATACAATTTGGATCAGATCAATCAGACGAGCATAGATCTTATAGCGAATGAGAAGGTTCTAGCAAAAGCAACTGATTTGCTAGTGGAAGTGGACGAACTCGTCGCGCCGATCAAGACACAAAATCGTTCATTGATCGCTTTACAAACCGACATTGGAGGTCTGAGCGATAAATTTGAGGATCTTTACAATTGGGGGATCAGCGCTATCGAGAAATGTACGGACGTTGAGGTGCTGAATGCGCGCAATAAGCTGGCTTTCGACAATTCCAAATTCGAAACGGTTGCCGATCAGCAAAAGGAGGCCGATAAGAATATCGCCGATGCACGTAATTATCACATTAATGGAGACTTGACCGTTGGAGCAATTGAGAAGCGATTGGGTGAGCTGCATCAAGTGTTGGCACGTCTTCGCGATATTAATCAGAACATCGAGAATGACTTCAAGGAAGTGGAAAACGAACGCACTGAAGCCAATTCACTCACGAAGGACGCAGAGTTGCGTGCTGCCGAGCTAAGTACACGCGCTCAAGACCTGACCCTGCAGTATGCGGACATGACAGCGAGTGCCGAGCCAGCTATTAAGGCAGCTACGGCCTACAGTGGCATTGTAGATGCTGTTTCGTCTGCGCAAATGTTTGCCAAAGAAGCCAAACTGGCCGCTGGGAATGCAACCGACATAACCGATGGCATTGGCGATCGTGCTGGTAGTGCGGACAAGGAATCGGCCGAGTTACTTCAGAATGCTCGCAACTCGCTGACAACAGTCCAAAATGAACTCGAACCGCGATTGAATGGATCAGCGTCGAAGGTAGAAGCGATCTCTGGCTTGAATGATAACACCGAGAAACGTTTGAGGGATCTGCAAGGGCTAATTGTTCAAATGCCGGCGGAGACACAGCGTGATATTTGGAAGAGTTCGGATCGAAATGCCTCTGATGCATTGAAGACAATGGAAGATGTACTGGATTTGTTGAAACCGGTTGTGGAACAAACTCCCAGGGAACTCGAGCAGGCACGCAACATTTCGAAAGACATCGATATAACTACGAAGGATATCTCGCAGGCCAAGAGTCAACTGGATAATGTGGAAGGTTCGATACCAACGCTAAGGTCACTTGCTGATGATATTGAGAGGAAACAGTCGAGTGTCGAAACAGTTGGACAGCAGTTGAGTTCAGATATTGAGAATTTGAAGCGTCAAATTGATTCGGCACGACAAATCGCCAATGACATTAAGGTTGGCGTTAAATTCATACCCAGTACGGTGCTTGAATTGAAGCCGCCAGAGACTCTGCCACTATTAGCCACAAAATCCAAGGTATCAGCATATTTCAAGACCGAAAATCCCAATGGTTTTCTGCTTTTCTTGGGTAATGACAATAAAACGGCGGCAGCACCAGCATCTGGAGGCTCAAGCAAGAGCAATGATTTCATGGCACTTGAGATCGTCAATGGTTATCCAATACTCACTATGGATCTTGGTAATGGCCCAGAGCGTGTGACGAGTGAGAAGTATGTCGCCGATGGCAATTGGTATCAAGCAATCGTCGATCGAACTGGACCGAATGTTAATCTAGTCATACGTGAGGAGTTGGATGGCGGTGCCGTTAAGGAGCATGTTACAAGCAAGCTAATGGACGGTCCAAATAATGTCTTCAATGTTGATCGGAATAGTCGTCTCTTTGTTGGAGGCTATCCACCGCCAGCTGATTTCACACCACCGGAAGATATTCATTCCAGCTCTTTCGTTGGTGAGATTGAAGATCTTCGCATCGGTGACGAACACGTTGGCCTATGGAATTTCGTATATGGTGACGACAATACTCATGGTGCAACTCCGCGTGACAAATTGATTAGTGAAGATGCGGCGCCAACAGGTTATCGCTTCAATGGAAATGGTTTCGTTGCACTTAGGGCCACACCGTACAATTTCAAGACACGTTCCAGCATTCAGTTTAGCTTTAAGGCGGACAAAGACGCCAAGAATGGTCTTATGTTCTACTATGGACGCAATAGTCATTTCATGTCTGTGGAGTTGGTCGATGGCGTTGTTTTCTTCCGTTATAAATTGGGCGATCAATTGGTATCGACTGGCAGCAGTGACCGTTATAACGACAACGAGTGGCATCGTGTCGTTGCTGAACGTGATGGACGACGTGGATTGTTGAAGGTTGACAATGTGCTTATTTCGCAGGAGGAAGCGCCACCGCAAGCCGATGAGAATATGCCAGTATTCAAGCGAATGTTCTTCGGTGGTGCACCAGGTAAGCGTAACCACAGCGCGATCGTGGAGCAGAACTTCGATGGTTGCATTGACGAAGTAACAATCGCTGGCAACAAAGTCGATTTAGGACAGCATATAAACGCTGTCGGCGTTAAGCCAGGTTGTCCGGCGAAATTCTCAACGGTATTGGCCTATCCAGCGAATGAGTATGGCTTCCTGCGCACAGGAATCGCCTCGAAGAATGATCTCAATTTGAATTTGAAATTCCGCACTCGTCAGCGTGATGGTGTCATCTTCTATGCTGCCAATCACGATCAAAGCTCCACAATCGGCTTAACTATCGACAATGGTTATCTGAATCTGAGAAGTGTGGGCAGTAGTTTGGTATCTGAAGCGCGTCCTTTGAACGACGGTGAGGATCATGTCGTCACAATAAAACACGATTCCAATCAATTGCGTCTCTCGATCGACGATATGGAGGACATTCGATTACCATATCCACCGGAACCGTTGTACATACCAGCGGGAGATATTTTCTTCGGTGGTCTACCCGATAACTATTTGACACCGAGAGGCGCTCTCTCAACGCTGGCATACTTCGCTGGATGCATCAGTGATGTCAGCTTGAACAGTGAGATCGTCAATTTCGCCGATAGTTCCGAGCGAAGGAATGGCAATATCAATGGCTGCCCAACGGAAATATTGACGTACGATATTAATGCAGTTCCCGTTTATTATCCAAGCGGCGAACATGTATTCATTTCGAAGCCAATTGATGACAATAAAGATCAGCGTCCACCACTGCCACCGCCACAACAACAGCTGCCACATACACGACCCTTGACGACAACGGCAGCCCCAATTGTAACAATGAGAACTACAACAACAACAACAACAACAACAACGCAATCACCATTTGGCATGCTGCCAGAATTAACAACGAATACGACACAAAGACCAGCGCCACTACGGCCAACGGTAGCACCGAACAAACCCAAGGATCCACGCTGCAAACTACCGTTGAATCCGAATTTCAATTCTGACTTCGCCGAAGTTGGCTATCGATTTGTTGGCATACGGGATGGAAATCTGGTGATATCTGCCCTGCCAGCTAGTCTAGAAACGGAATATAATATAGGGCTATCATTCCGAACGATATATGCAGACGGTTTGCTCTTCTATGCAATGGGTGAGGATCCGAACGATTTCATTGCGATATACCTTAGCGATGGGAAAGTTCATTATGCCACAAATGTTGGAACGCTATCGGTGAACATTCATAGCGAGCACGAGTTCAACGATGATGCATGGCATGTGGTTAGCGCCGTGCGTACAAAGAACGAAACCGGTCTCATAGTCGATCAGCAGGCGCAAGGTACGACAGTTCTCACAAACGACTTGAACATAGGCCCATTGACACTACTGTTGCCAGTCTATGTTGGTGGCATACCCAAGTTCATGGAAGAAAGTCTGAGCAACAATGTGGTATGGGAGAGCGGTACTGTACCTTATTATAATGGCTGCATACGAGATATAAAGTTCAACGATGAGAGTCTAAGAAGCGATCCCGTCGTGCATCATGCCTCACCATGCTCCACTGATGTTGAGGATGGCCTGTTCTTCAATAAACCAACCGGTTTCGTTAAGCTGGCCGAGAACTTTAAGGTCGGAACCGACTTTAGCATTCAATTCGATTTTCGTCCACGTGAACTGGATGGTTTACTGTTCTCGGTGCATGGCAAGAATGCCTATATGATACTAGAATTGATCAATAATACCCTTTGGTTTACGGTCAAATCGGACTCGAAGAATATCATCGCGACGAATTACACATTACCGGACAATGGAAGCTTCTGTGATGGCAATTGGCGTAATGTACATGCCGTCAAGTCTAAGTTCGTCGTTACCATTTCGGTTGACTATATAAGCGGTCAACCGGGCGTTGGCACCGAAGGTTCAACGTTCACAAAAACTAATCGTCCGCTCTTCTTGGGCGGCCACCAAGCATTCAATAAGGCGCCTGGTCTGAAGACCAAGAAGACCTTCAAAGGTTGCATACGCAATGTACAGGTCAATAGGAAACTCGTGCGCATCGCACCGAATCAAGTTTTCGGCGAAATCTGGCAAGGCGTTTGCCCACTCAACTAAGCGGCTCACACTCTATCCGGCCCGGCCGGCCCGGCCCGTCACTTCATCCCCTTCCCTAAGCCCCGCCGGACGGAACGACATATATACAAGAAAGGAGAATACCTTACTTCCATATTTTTTTTAACCTTTTCAATCTTTCGATCGATTTTTATTATTTTATGTTTTTGTTTGTAACTTTATATATATACATACTTATATATATATATATATATATATATGCACTATATATATATATATACTTTTTTTTTTGAAAACAATTCTTTTCCTTTCTATTATGAAATATATTTGTGAGCCATTCAAACAGTATCTCTTGGGACGTCGTAATCGAATTTGAAAAGTGCTAATTTTATAACTAAATGTATTACACAACAAACAACAAAGCAAATTAGAGACAATGATAAAATCTGCAGTACATGAATGTTAAGATATTGATATTCATCCCGTTCTAGTTCATAATTATGGAGCGTCGTCCAGCCGTAGTATATTGAGACGATTAGTATGGATATCGCTAGCTTTATCATCCAGATGAGCGTACGCTCGAATTGATTGCACGTTTGATTGCCATACTTCCATGGCCCGAACAGTGGATTGAGTAGGAACCAATTTGCGAAATTAAATTCGACGATCTCCTTAAATTGATGCCATTTCTCATGTTTTATTTTGGGTTTATCCACAGCCTCCGTTAAATTGATGCCATTCTCAGTTAACCATGTTTCGATTCGAAATTTTATCGGCTTCTGCAGATCGTTGTACATGACTTCCACACATTGTAAATACCATGTTGGATAACGGCCACCACCATCGTGTTTAATATGCAACGATAATGGCCGTTGGACGACTGCGGGATTCAATGGAAGTCGAGCAATGCAAGTTGAGTGTTTCTTCAGCTGAGGACGTAATGGATTTTGATAGATTTTAAAATGAATTGGTCCATTCGCGGTGGCAATTCGAATGAATATTCCGGCCGTTGATGTAGCAATTAGATTGCCACCCGTTACAAAACGTACAATAACTTCACCACTTTCCGTCGAATTCTTCTTAAAATTTGAAGAGTTTTTTGGCATTAAGACCAAATCTTGACGATTTGGATCTAAATTAAAATAGAATGAGATAATCCAAATAATGATTAGAATACCAAGGGCAAGTTGAGAGCAGAACATTAACCAATTGAATGGTAATTTATCCAAAAGTCCACCAACGTTGTATAAAGAAAATCCGCCGATCGGATAGATCATACCCGCGTATGTGGACATATGTTGGCAATAACATTGTAGTCCATGCTCAAGTGATTCGGTTACCTTTGGCCAACAACTGCCGCCAGTCCATTGGGGATCTTCAAGTTCGAAATCCCATGAGACACAACGTCGCAGTGTGGCAATGAAATTGAAATTGAAAAAAGCATGCGCATGCGCTGAATTCTTCGGAATTTTCTTATTTAAAGGCACTATGCCAAGGTAGGCTTTCAGGGTCTTATCTTCTCGATTTAAGAGCAATAAGGAGGATCGTGTGGAATTACCCATGCGTATGATGGTCATTGATTTATGGGTTTGATAACCAGTCGGTCTTATATTTAGCTGGAGCAAAACACGTAGATCGATGGTCGTCGAGATGAATTTAATTAGGAGTAGGGCATTTTCGGGAACAAGAATTTCGAATATATTCATATCGGCGCTGTCAGCCAGACGACCGTGCATGTACGTTGAATTATCTGGATCCGTAGTTATATTTGTTAAGCTGAATATTATTTTAAACGATTCTTTCAATAGAATTCCAGAGCTCTTTTTTGCACTGAATCCGCTCACATGAAGAACATTCGTATCGATAATGCGGCTGTCAGGATACCACCAGTTGGGATTATCTAGTGAGGAGATCATTTGCAATTGTACACTAGATGAGTGTAGTCGTATCTTCATTTCTTTTATTACATCAATTCCAAGCACGATTTTGACGAGACCCCACGCATCCTCGATGACAAGTGCTGAATTGTTATCGAAACAAAATGCTTCAAAGATTACCGCCGGTAGTTGTGAAATGATTTTCGGCTCTTGCGGCTCGATAATGAGAGATGCCATTCGTCCGAGCAATCTGATGCTCTTGTCCACCATCGAAGAGAACTGCATCCATGCATAAATTCGCTCCAATACCAATGGATCGTGAACGTAAACGTCGTTCTCGATGGGTTCGGAGAGACGGTCATATGTGTGTACACGCGGTGGATCGATCTCTTGAACGGGTGGAAATGATTCTTGATTCGTTTCCAGAGCCTCGATTATTTGCGCAACATTTTCCTGTAGTTCTGCATACACGTGCAATGACAACTCCTTTGCTTCACCGTCACTGAGGACCTTTATTAGACCATCGTTAAGATTCTCTAAGACTGCGTAGAGAGTTTTCGCTCCAGAGCTTCGGAATGGCTGCATATATTTGATCATTTCAAGAACGACATAAAAATATTGCTCGACATCGAGCAGATCCAGCAGATCGAACTCACACATCTGTTTACCCAAATATTCCGTATCTTCTGACTTGGCGATGAGACGTGGGGCAGCGGCCGCAAGTATCATCGCGTGCTCGATAGCGCCATCGGTAATTAATTGCTTTAAACTTCTATCATTTCTGTGTAGGAACGCTTTCACACTATCGTCGTCTTTTGTTGCGTCTTCAGTTACATCGATGGCGAGCCGTTGCTCTATACATGCCAATAGAGAGTCGCAGATTTTTATACGCAACATATCACCTTTTGGTAGACGTACCTTTGTATGGGACTCACATGTACGATCTAATGTCATTGCTTCCATTGCGAATTCATAGCTTATGGGCAGATCATTATCAACGAAATTAATGCATGATATCTGGAATTCAGTTTCGTACTCTTTCCCCGATGTTGGTGTCACCGTGCACTGACCACCTGTGGGTGCTTGATTCATAATGAGTTCTATTTTTGATTTCCCTTGTCTATCGGGCAGAATGAGCTGGACTTCTGCTGTTAGTGTTGCTTGATCGGCTGCATGTTCGACTATCAATCGATTGATATTGCCCCCCATTGATTGATCGCCATTGACGGTCCAGATGTATTCCCTTTGTCTTTGGTTGCCACAGTTCCAGCAAACGGCCCTCAGGTGTAGAAGCTGCTGTGGTACAAATTTCCGTTCAGCACAATTTCGCACACATTCAATGTCCACGTAAAGCTGGTATGTTGGTACTGCTGTTATAGATTGTGTCGTCTGGTCTCGACTGAAGGTGTTAACTCGCGACTGCACATTCAAGCTGAAGTCATACGAATTGCCCATTTTAAGTCTCCCTCTTGGTATGAAAATAACCTCAGCTGAAAGGTTTTTTTTTTTTGGTTTTTGTCAGTTGTAAGTGGGCACTTCTGGATATATCCGAAGATATACATACATACATACGTACATACGTATGAAGTGAAGTAAATATTTACCTGTGCTCTTGAGTTTGTTGCAATACATATTTGTTGGATCGGTTTTTGACACACAAGACCATTTGTAGTTTAGTGGTGACTTTTTTTTGGGTGCAATCGCCAAATCCCTACTATTGGATCCATCCAATTGGATGATCGCGTGTGGATAGACATCTCGCTCAAGACCGCCGGTTATTTCTGCGATAACCGGTTTCGAGATCACAAAGACGTAACACTGTGAGGAAAATGTCATTGATGAAACCATTTTTTATGCTGCTTTCGATTTACCTACCCGTTTCACAACGTAGGCCGTTTGCCTCGTATATGTTTCCGTAATCCCAATGCTGATCATAAAGCTCTGCGTAATCTCGGCTGCTCGGTATGCCCAGAACGGATATGGGTGAATTTTAAGCCTTGGCGTATCGGTTTGCCCATAGCTGTGCAGCAAAACTATTGAATTACTTTGCTAAGTGGCGATGGTGATCTCAATACTCTTAAGCTAAAAGCCGACGGCTTACCTGTTTCAACGCTGTTGTAGACCTTCCATGTGAATATTATGTTGGATTCATTCCAGCAACGTTGCCGCACGATCACGGAGAACGTATTGAATTTTGTTACGTCCAGCATTTGTGGCTGCAATGGATCGGAGCAATGAACTAGATCGATTTTTGGACTGCATCGGGCATGCCGTGGCAATATTTCTATCGTATAAGACTGATCCATAAACGATTCGCGTGACGTCATATCCGTTACTTTAAGTCGAAGTGTCTGCTTGCCAGACTCCCAGATGTGCCCTTGGGCAGTACAATAGAACCCACTACGATAAGGCAATTTATTGGCATGATGGAGTCCAAGACGTCGAACAACCGCCCTCAGATCGGAGGTCTTTCGCCAACGTTTCGTCTTGAAGGGATTCGTACTGAATGCTTCGATCGCATAATTATCCGTATAAAGTTCGAGCAGAAAACGCACTTCACCCAAACTCTCCGCCGTTAAGAGGAAATTCTGATCGGAAGCAAGGTAGCCGAAACGATTGTGATGCAAATAGATTTTCGTTAGAATATTTTCGACTCGGATGTCACAGAATTGGCCGCCGAAATTGTCTGGACACGGCCCACATACGGGCTGACCGAGTGCATTCGTACAGGGAGCAGAATTTCGACAGGGATTCGATGCGCAATTATCGATCTGATCTTCACAATATGGACCTTTGAAATATGTCGATCCGATACACTGGCAAAGGGGCTCGCCTGAGTTGAGTTCACACTGGCCCTCGTTATTGCACGTTTGAATGCTGCAGGATTTTATCGCGTTGAGTTGGCTTGCGGGAAATAATAGAAGAATCATTGGAATATATGATAGCAGCATATCCTGTTAGGCCAGTCTTTCGTCTTAGAGTGATGTTTCAATTGACATCCCATGTCCATGGGTGTCCAAATCAAAATTTGATCCCTGATCGTCTTCTACTTTTTTTTTTTTTTTTTTTTTTGTGTCACAAAGGAATTTTGATTTTTTTTTTGGATTTAAAAAAAAAAATTTTTTTTAAATTTTTTATTGAGTGAAGAGTCAAAAATTACTGAAGATCGGATTGAGTGTCATCAGTGAGGCCGTGCTACTCAATCAAATGGTCTGGAGTCCGGACTGCCGTGCGTAAGCAGTAAGCCATCGACAAAACAAAGATGTACGATGAGTCAGTACTGGCTTCTGATGATTTAGGAAACGGCGAATGATATTATTTCTAGGAATGCATTGCATTTCATTGAAGCTCCCATCGCTAATTGTGTTTGATAAATTTGGAGCTTTCGCATTAAATCCGCTTATGTCGTGCGATTAGTTGTCCGGCTGCATTAATTAAGCGGCAAATAAATTTCAGATCATATGCCAACGACGCCCCATTGCCGAATCAGTCGAATGGAGCAAGGGCATCGGGGTTCATTCCAAACATTTGCTCATGCCGGAGACGCGTGGCAAAAAATGAGAAGGGTAAAAGAACGCAGCTGCGGCCTGCCGTGCGAATGTTTTAGGAAATTTTTTCTTGTTTGTAAATATTTTTCGGCTTCGTCACAATTTTCGAGGCTACTCTTAACTGATCGGCTTCGTTGGGGATCAGCAACAGCAACAAATCAGTTTAGGATTTTTGCATACAAATTAACAAAATCAAAATAAACATTCAAATATTTCTCCAGGTACTAAGTAGAAGGGAATCTGCTCTCTTGTGAGCTTTTACCAATTTCGATACCGAATGAGTGAAAGAGAGAATGGGAGTTGAGAAGGAGAGAGAAGGAGAGAGAAGGAGAGAGAAGAGAGAGAAGGAGAGAGAAGGAGAGAGAAGGAGAGAGAAGGAGAGAGAAGGAGAGAAGGTGAGGAGAAGGAGAAGAAGGAAGGAGAAGGAGAGAGAAGGAGAGAGAAGGAGGAAAGAGAGAAGGAGTGAGAAGGAGAGAGAAGGGAGAGGAGAGAGAGGAGAAAAGAAGGAGTGAGAAGGAGAGAGAAGGAGGAAAGGAGAGAGAAGGGAGAGAAGGGAAGAAGGAGAAGAGAGAAGGAGAGAGAAGGAGAGAGAAGGAGAGAGAAGGAGAGAAGGAAGAGAGAAGGAGAAAAGGAGAGAGAAGGAGAGAGAAGGAGAGAGAAGGAGAAGAAGGAGAGAGAGAGGAGAGAGAAGAGAGAGGAAGTGAGAAGGAGAAGAAGGAGGGAAGGAAGAGAGAAGGTGAGGAGAAGGAGAGAGAAGAGAAGAGAAGAGAGAAGGAGAGAGAAGTGAGAGAGAACGAGAGAGAAGAAGGAGAGAAGGAGAGAGGAGAGAAGGAAGAAGAAGGAGAAGAAGGAGGAGAGAGACGAGAGAGAAGAGAGAGAAGAAAGAGAGAAGGAGAGTAGCGAGAGAAAGTGAGAAGACGATTGTGAGAGCGGGATCAGAAAAGGAGACGAGAGAAGGAGAAGGAGAAAAGGATTGATAGACAGGATACAGAAAAGGAGAGCGTGAGAAGAGAGAAGGATAGACAGAAGGAGAATAGTGATAGTGGACTAGGAAGGAAGACAGATAGGAAATAGTTGTTAGCGCTACGAGATCTTTGTTGTTTGCTTTTTTAAAAATGGACAACGACTTGATTGCAACGATGAATAAAATCGCGATCTATAACCCCACTGGAGCTATTGTTTTCTCATGCTCTATGCATAAGGCAGTTGCGTCGCCCATAAGCTTGAGAACGCATTCAATAACGCCAGCAGTGAAGTAATTTTGTTCTGGGTAATTAATTCCATTGTGATGGTCACAGCCGTCACAAGCACAAAATGTTCGCTTAAAGGCTTATCCATTTGTTTTTGTTTTTTTTTTTACTTTACTTTACTTAACGGACAAACCAACATTTTCTTCCACTAAAACTGAGTCAATTAAATTAAGCTTAGAAATGACCGCAGCCCCGCACGCGTGTCACGACGACGTTAATGGTCGATTATTAATTTATGGCAATATAAATGCCTTAAGGAATTCCGTGGAATGTCATCGTATGACAGTAACTGGTTGACCGTCAATTCGCGTTTCTCGCTTTATTTTGCTTTCGCAACGCTTGCGCACTGACCCACGCAAAATGCCAAAAATTCGCAAAGTGACCAAAAAAAAAAACAGGTAAGGGTGTTATAGTCAGGCGAGCCTGACAATAGAATACTCGACACAGACACACATCTTCAAATAATTTTTAATATCAAGAGGTGTTTAAGGCCAAAAGGGGCTCCATATACCGACTTTTCTTAGATTTCTTTATGAAAACTGCCCGTTTGCCACGCCCACTTTTCCAATTTTTGTTTAATTATAATCGGAGGCTTAAATATACGAGCAAATTCTAAGTTTCATTGAAATATTTGGAAAAAGTCCGATTTTGGGGCAGTTTTGAGATTTTTCTGACAGACCCTAGTACTGGAGGTACCCTTAATAATGGACCTATTTTTGGAGAGGATGTTTATGGCTACAAAGGAAGCATAAGTGCCAAGTTTCGTTCAAGTCCCATTAGAATTTCGGGTGTAGGAGAGAATTTTCGAAAACCGCCCTTCTGCCACGCCCACTTTTCCAATTTTTGGAAATAATATTACTTGCCTTTAAATATGATCAAATACCAAATCAAAATATCTTGAAAAACTTCGATTTTAGAGCAGTTTTTGTGATTTTCGTAACAGACCCTAGTACTGGAGGTACCCCTAAAAATGGTCCGATCGGGTCCATTCTCGAACTTGTTCTTACTCATGTCGCCGTGAGCACGCATAGCAAATTTTGTCAAGATAGCTCAACTCCTTCGATAAGATAACTGTATACAAACAGACAGACGCGACAGACAGACGGACAGACAGACAGACAGACAGACATACAGACGGGCGGACATGTCTAAATCGAATCTCCTGGTGACGCTGATCATTTCTATATATATTTTGTATAGTCTAGCTCGACTGGTTCTGGGTGTTACACACAACCACACAAACGCAATATACCCTCGACACAGAGTGTGTCGGGTATAAAAACGGGCGAAAAAACTGTGGCAAGCGGAATATGCTTGCAGAAAATGGAGACGGGCATCTCTGGTCAAATTTCAATTGAAGATATGTACCTACTATTGAACAGGGAAGATTCCAGAAACCCAACCTTTCACGAAGGGCTGTTAAAGTTTAACCCCCTAATTATTGACTCCGCTTCTAGACTATATCAGAATAAGTACTTTAAAAAAAATTTAAATATTTCTATTTCTATATTAAAAAGGTTGGTTTTTCTCCACCCGAAATCCGTCGTATCTGGTTTTATAATTGGAAAATAAAAAATTGTGTCATTAGAGGGTTAAGCGAAAACCTTCTTTCGAGAAGGACTAAACTCAAGAAACTTTTCTCTCCGCGTACCGGACCCACGGAACACTTCGCCCACTATTCGAAACCGAATACGCCAGTTCAATCACTGGGGGGAGCTGTGAGCAGCGGGCATCATCCAGCTGGGCCCTAGCAGTGAGCAGCGAGCAGTGAGAATGTGAGGTCTTCATGTTTTCATCTCCCTTTCGGCTATTTATTTATTCATTCATTTATTTATTCTTTTCTCATTGCTCCAGCTGGCCTGTCTCGGTATCGTCAACGTAGTCGGCAATAAAAAAGCGTTTCGCAATTAATTTAGCGATTTGTCAAAGCTTTTAGGCAGCGCGACATAAAAAAGGCTACGAACGAAAGATTAACCAAAAAAAAAAAAAAAAAAAACTCGAAATCAAGTCGCAAGCCCGGCTTCTATTGCAAAGGGGGCAAACAGTAAAAAAAAAATTTTTTTTTTTTAATAAATAAGAAAAAAAGGCCATCGCTTTATGCAAATTTATTGTATCTCAAACGAAAACGAAAATGAAAATGAAATCCCACACGCATTTCAATGTTTCTGGGGAACATTTTTACACACATGAGTATATTTGCGAGCATCGCCCAGTAGGAAATTACTTCGGAAATGACTTATTCACTGGAGAAGGATATTCAGTGCAGGAAATACTTTGTTGCAGCTGCCATGCGTTTTTATCATCAATTATATTACCCCCTGCCCCCGCCCCCCTCCGCCCCTTCGAAAAGGTCAAAAAGCAAAGAGCTTTATTTATTGGTTTTTTTTTTTTCAATTTTAATCAATCAAAAATTATTTTCTATTTATAGAGTTAAAGAAAAATCGTTAGCGATATGACGGAAACAGGGCCCGATCGAACAGTTTTGCCCTCACAGTGCCGCTTTTTGGGATTTCCGCGGACTGCCTACCGGTGACTGGACCGAAATATCTCCATTTCATTCAATAAGATGGAGATTTTTATACTCCGAGCTGTGTGTGTCTAAATGTCCTTTTTCGTAGCTGCCGACCTCGATCGGGCAAGTTGATTGACAATTATACTAATCATTTGGATGGCAAAGAAGCTGATCGGCTCCTTTATCATGGAGTAATGTTCATTGCACATACAGAGCCGTATTTAGCGTCTATTACGCCTCTGACAAAACATGAGTTTTGTGCCGCAAAGATACATTTTGAACTGAGCAAGAGGAGAAAGAAATAGAAAAAGAAAAAAAAAAAACCAAAACACTTAGCAGACTCTGAGCCTTCGAATTGCGCACCATGCCAGGGTCTAGATCTGTCGCTGTGTGTGCACATGTGATGAATTGACGAATGGATGGATGGATTGATGGCCCACTTTTGTCTTGTCTTCGCGACGGCATAATGAACCCAACCGAACTGAACCGAGCCGAATCAAAGCGAAGCCAACCAAATCGACTCCATCAAAGGCCGCCGAGTTCAGGAACCAAGGCCGTCGTTGTTAACCGCGTTGCCAATTTACCCATAACAGACGACAGACGACAGCCGACAGACGGTGACGATGACGATGACGGTGTCGACAATCGACAATGGCTAAGATCGTTTCTTGAAATTGACTCAATTTCGCCGATGCTGCTGCTGCTGCTGCTGGTGGTGGAGGTGATGTTGGTGGTGGTGGTGATGTTGGTGGTACTGTTCCAATTGCAATTCCGCTTGCTCAATTCGATTCAACTCGATTTGTGCGACTCGCGACCATGACAAAACGCTGACACTGATGATGTGTTTGCCATAAGGGCACGAAGGGGCATCCGAATTCGAATATTCGAAAAGCCAAAACACCAAATCGTGAGTCGTCTAGTCGTTCCCATTGCTCGATGTTCAGTGCGCAGTGCTCAGTGCTCAGTGCCTAGATTCGATCTCATGGGGGTTTTCTGTGAAAATGCTTATTGCATAATGCCATCGAAACGATGGCCAGAAGCCGGTTCCAAATTGGAATAATTATTTTCGGAAATGAATTGATGCAGACAGGCTGATCAACAAAGCCGCGAAACGAGAGGGACAGAGCAGGATTGAGCGGGATCAAGCGCGAGACAGGCGAATCTGAATGCAGAATGATTCACATATGTCTCTGGTGATGTGATGTAAGGAATAAAAAGGCCGAGGACAAGCTAGATCTAGATCACCAAAAGTGAAACTGTATACAGAGCGAAAAATGTCCCCTAAATTTAAGAGGATTGCCATCTTAAAATTGCATGGTTGACCAAGGAGAGTGACAGGGAAAAATATTGAAGAATTATTTAGTAGAAAGTCATCTTATTTTTATCTTAAAAATCATCTTAATTTTATTGAAAAGATTTCCATCTTATTTTTTTACTAGAAATCATCTAAATTTTATTGAGACGGAATTCCATCAAAAATTAAGACGGAAGTCTTCTTGGATAAAATCTATAGAGATATCGAAATTTTGTTCTAGATTATAGGGTATTTTAGGTGGACTTTTTTCTCTGTGTAACTGTGCCAACTTCATTAGAAACTTTCAATTATCGCTAGAGATGCGTCGCCCTTCTATCGACGATAAGTTTATTGAAATGAAATCTCAGTGAAAGTTAATGTCTTATGAATTTAAAGATGGTATTGTAACATCATCATCGGCTTACTCTCAACTTTGTCATCGTTTTTATATCCCTCGTTCCGCATTTGAAGCCTCCCCCCCAACAATGGAAATTCAAGGCGGGATCTCTAACGATTCATAATTTATGACCCTCAATCCCTTATGATCCTCAATCTTTCGAATGAGAACTGGATTCAGTCGAGGCTTTTTAGTAAAGGAGTATATAAGGGGTCATTTTGGGGATGCAAACCCTCTAGGAAATGCTACGAATCACAAAAGAACATGACAAAAGTAGTAACGATATCGTAAGTCAAAAAATTTTACGTACACTTCAAGATTTTTCTTAATAAGCGGGTTCTAACTATGGAGATAATATTTTATGGGACCTCTTTTTGCTTGTATAATGGTTTTCTGAATAAATGAATGGTTTTTCCACCAAAGCACTAGCATCCTTTTTAGTTTTTTTCACCCATTAAGTCGTTTATAGCTGCATTCCTCCTCTGAGGATATTTGATACTTTCGAATCCTTTCTTCTAAAAAACTCCAAATGTGCTCGATGGGAAATTTTTTTGTGTGTATGTATTTTCGCGAAGTTTTACAGAAGCCATTCCCGGTTGGTTTATCGATGACGTATTTTTTCAGGAGCGTAGTTAGGGTGCGTCAACAGGGGACAGCCGCCGGGGCGCCGAAATACCACTCTGTGTTTGGCATCAATATCTTTCTGAAACTAGAACTTTGAAGCTGTAATTCCCAATTGAAGTCCATCCACATTGTGGCGTAAATTGTTTTTCAATATATGTCAAAATACATCAATTTGTCCAGCTTTTGTTGGCAATCAAGGCACACTACCATGCAACCCAAAAGCACTATATTCCCTTCAGCGTGTTTCACCGAAGGACTCAAACCTTTCTCATATATGTCTTTATTGGCTTTTCTCTACACTTTATGGGGTCTGTTCGATGCAAATTCATGAAACTTCGATTCATAAGTAAAAAAAAAAAAAAACGTTGTTTCAACACGTTTTTCGGCAACATTGTTCAACAGTAACGCAAGCGCCTGATTCCATGTAGAGATTGCTTTAGAGAGGGGGAAGAATAGGGGGATTTTCCATCGGGCCCGGGCTTTCTGATGGGGCCCACAATTCGCAAGGGGATTATTATTTTTTTTTTTTTGGTCACACATTTCTGCGAGGACCCCGGAAAAAAATCCCCCGGGCCCCAAAATTCTCTCTACGGGCCTGCATGCGTAATAATTTAGTGAAAGGCACTACAAGCTTTTTAGAAAAATTAAAGAAAAATTACGAATATTTCCACCTCAATTTCTCCTCCTTGCTTAAGAAAAGTCCACTCATGCCACTGAAAGTTTATGGCAATATTTGAGTGGTCCTTTTGGGGTTCAAACCCCCGCGACGACGCAGCTAAAGAAAATCGCCTCGATATGTGGGCACATATTTTCGTGGTGCCTAGGATCTCCCAAAAAAATTTTCGCGCACAGAACTATGTAGGATTGAGGAACTTCTTTGACGCAATGCCTGTCGAAAATGATTACCATTTAAAAGTAAAAAAAACAAGAGATTATTTTCCCGTACTACTTATAAAAAAAAAACCAAACATATGTATTTTTAAGCTTATTACGTATACGACACTCTAAACCGCAGTGGGCGATTTCATGCAATTTAATAACATTTTCGGTGAGGAGATCGATGGAAAAATATTTCAATCCGATCACAGACAAATGCGTCAGATAGAAAATCGTTTAATGGCAAAATATAATGGAGCGGGATTTGCGCGCATATTTCGCGTGGTCACGTCCGTTGGGTACTCCATAAAATGTTCAACACTTCGGCATCAACCGAACGGCGGCGCGCGCGGCATCGAGTTCGTGACAAATTTAACCTAATGAACCGAAATTATACCACCAGACGTCGACGACCACGACGATGACGATGACGCTGCGACAGCTACTAAGCAACTTGACTAGACGCGGCGCGACGCGACGCGACGCGACACGACAAGAAACGATACCAACAATTCAACTCGTCTCGCATGCGCTCATGTCGGAGGCTGCGGCTCGTGCGGTGTATGCCAATCAGGCTCCTTCGGACTGACCAATTGCTGGGCTGCCGGACTGTGGCTATCGTTTGATAAATCCAATTTGTATGCCAAAAAAAAAAAAAAAAAAAATTCCTTTTGAAAGGTTGATAGTTTGTTTTCTTTCCGTCTGTCCGACTATCTGACTGTCTGTCGATCCGCTGAAACACCAAGAAGAAACAAATAAAAACACTTTTGGCCAGAGTTCACTATTTTAAGCGGCAATCTGAAGAGCGGAAAAGGACGCAAAGAAACACCACGCTGATGATGATTGGCCAATCAATCGTTTCATGGACAGAGGACATTCCGTCGGCGAAGAAGTTCCAATCCATAGGGTATAGCCGCAAATTGAGTTGTCTTTTTTCCAATCAATCAAAAATCAAGCACACATGTATGTACACAGAGAAAAAAATCAACCAGAAAACTGGTTAAATCAAAAGGAAAAACAAACAAAACGGATTCAAAGAGGAATATTTTTATTTTAACAATTTTTCTTGTTGGAAAAAATAAACATTTTCCTTTTGAATCCACCATATTTCAGGTTGAATTGACATGATAATTTTCAAAAATGGATTTAAATTTAAATTGTTGAGCCAACCACGGACATAATTGAAATGACAAGATATTTTTTAAAATAAAAAAAAATTCAAAGAAAAAAAATACCTATAAAAAATGGCCACAGAGCCCTCTGCTGAACATAACCCCAAAAAATAGCCATCGGATGGAGTTCATCCGATTTTGTCACTCCGTTGTCGTGACTGCTTTCGCAATGCTTAAAAATTTCTAATAAGAATACATATCTTATAAGGATGTCATATTTTATAAACCAAATGAGAATTATACCGAACGAAAAGATGAGTAATTAAACATATTTCCTTTCAAATCATCCAAAAATGTTGTTGACTCAACAATTTTTCTTTTGAAATTTTCGTTCTGCTCGAAAATCAAAAGGACTGTGAATAAAGCCCAAAATCCATCATTGCGAGAGCCCGATGCGACAGCGCGAGACGAGACGCACACAAATTTCAATACATACAATCATATGGTTCAAGCTCCAATGTATCGCACTGCGAGACCTCGTAGTGAAAAAATTTTGAAAAATTGAATATTTCTCGTTACGAAGCAATTTGACAGGTTAATGATGTAGCTATTTTTTGAGTACTCGCTATTGGGTACTCGTTTAAACTAATAAAACAAAAACTGTTCACTGTTCCGTGAAAAAGAGCTTTTAGAATATTTCGCGGGCTTTGGTTCATTTTGAAAATTTTTGAAAATTTTGAATTCAAATTTAAACTCAAGTGATAACGTATAATTTTTATGAGTACTCGGTACTCGTTAGATTGGTACTTGGTTCAAATATTGCATTACTAGAAGCGAAATTATGCTATCGTCTGCGTGACGCAAAACTCTCATTGGAAATTGAAATGCGTCACGCAAAACATTTTCGTAATGTCGCGCACTCTCGCATCGTGCTCTCGCAATATTGGATTTTGGGCTTAACAATGCGCCCTTTTAACAAAAATCATGGTTAAGTTCGCTCAGTGTATATGCACACAACACACATACGTACACATATTTAAATAATTGTGTGTCGCTATCTGCGGCCCAATAGGCATTCTCTTTTCGATCAGCTTCGATATGAAAGTAGGTCTCGATCTTGATTTCAAATTAGACACTACACATTGCTTTTAATGCAGTCGTAATTAGTTAAGTTGGAACTGGCTACATGGGCATATGGGTGCATGGCTACATATGAATATCGTCGTCCCGATTGCTTGCTGCTTCATTACTCTCATTCGAAGCTCATTCGAAGCTGCTGTTCGGTAGCAGTTTTGTCTTCTGGCTACTGCTGCTGTTGCTGCTGCTGCTGCCTTACAAGCGTAAATTAGTCCGTCCATCCGTATCCCCGTCCATCGACGCGTTTCCATCACTCACCTTAATAGCGGTATCAATTTACTGACCGCAGACAGTTAGACCAGTTACCCCCAATCTCATTCGGCTCGACTTGGCCTAATCAATTGAAGCGTATGTTGTGCAGAAAAATGAATGCCCTCTGCCGCCACATCGCGCCGCATCGCATCGCACCGCGCTGCGCTATGCGACGGTCGCTTACATAAGGAGCCATGTACTCCCGCCAAGAATTTAATCTGCTTGCATATTTTATTTGTTATTTAAAAGCGCGCTTCACAGTCCATTACAATTTGAAAGCAAATACCAAGATTCAAAAAAAAAAGAGGAAAAAACAGATAGCAAATAATAAAGAAAAGCAAATCAGGCAAAAGGGGAAATTAAATTGCTTAAACACTGCTGCCCAACAAGGTCGTATCCAGGCTAAGATGAAGGGGGGATGTCTTTTTCTAGTTAAATATTAAAGCAGATTTCGACTTATAGCTCGATTTTCAAGTTAATGCTGTCTCAAAGAGAGGTAAATGGCCAAACCTGCCCCTCCCCAACCCCCTCATAAACGCCCTTGCTTCCCAATGAAAGCTTAAGAATTTGCGGGTACTCATAGCTTCGAAAGATTTCAAAAACTACTTGAAATCCGCCCGAATCTAATTTTTCTCAGTTTATTTATTTTTTTTTTTTTGAAATTTTATTCCCTGTAGGAAACAAGAGATCGGATGCTCATTTTAATTATAATTTACATGGGTATTTTTATATAGGTATGTACTTTAAAGTGCCCTTGCGGAAATATTAATTTGCGAAAAATTTCTTACCATCCGATCGGCTAAGCATTTTAAAAAATCCATAACCGCACACCACTGATCCCTTTTGAATTGAAGCCGAAAGGGTCAATGTCAAAGCACTCCCAGTTCTGTTCTTACAAAGTAAATGCCAGCGTTGCCAGACACCCAAACCCACTCAACAATTGGAAGACGGTTTTATGAGAAGATGCATTTACGAGTCTTTTTCGAGCCCCCTTCATGATTAGAAAATGATTGATCACATGCATGATTAAAAGAAGACTCGAAAGCGACTCTCCAAAATGTTTCAAAAGCGAGTCGTATTCAAATTACAAAAACAAAATATAGAGCAATCGCCAATTAATCACGTAAGGGATTGAAATATGATCATTCAAATTGTTTCTATCTTATATTTCACTCAATATTTGACTCAAAATTGAATTGAATGGAATTCGAATTTAAAGTTATAAACGAAAAATTTCCACGACTTTCAATTGGGAAAGCTTGGCGTCGACGGGTGAGCACAGGACTAGAAAACGAGAGTTCCTAGGTTCAAATCCCGCATAAGGCAAAGGAAAAAAAAAAGTTGAATTTATAATAATAATACACATATAACATGAAATATACACGGAAAAGCCAAAAAATGTGTATTGATTAAAAAAAAAATTTAATTTTTTTTTATTTTTGGTAAGCAATTGATTATAAATATGAGTCAGAGAAGACTCCAATATGATAGCAAATATGAGTCGTACAAGACTCGAAAACAGTAACAAATATGACTCGAAAATGACTCGCAAATGATATCAAATATGACTCCCTAAGAAGAGTCGCGGCTAGGGTGCCAATTACTCCCGACAAAAGTATCATTTTTGATCAGAAAACGAGCGCATATTTGATCTTTTTAATCAGAAAGGCGACTCGAAAAAGACTCGCTTTTGTTCAAAAATTTCGAAAAATGCTAGCTGGGAAGCGACTGAAAATTTCTCAGAAAGCGAGCAAATATGTATGTTATGAAGGATAAACGTGGTTATGCATTTATTTTGGTAAGGGGTAATTTGGTAAGATCCTGCATTTTTGGGAAAATTTAAAATTAACTCCCGCTTTGCAAAGAAAAGTCAAAGTCATCTGGCAACGCTGGTTGATGTGTAAGACCGTGTCTAACCGTGTAAGAATTGGCATTAAGTACACATAGAAAATGGAACTCCCTAATAAAATTTCCAATCATCATCAGATCATGGTCAGTACAAAAAATTTTCCTTTTAACTTCCGCCAACCAAAAAAAAAAAACAAAAAAAAATTTAGGAAATTCAGAAAGTCTTCTAAAGTGACCTATCCACTTTCGAACATGCTCGTGCGAGCGGCTCGGCTCGATGCAATGCTCGATCGTAAGTGGTGATGTTGGCGAGCCAATTCATCAACCAACATCACCACATACGATCGAGCATTGCATCGAGCCGAGCCGCTCGCACGAGCATGCTCGAATATGGATTAACCACTTAAGATACCTTTTAAATTTATCCTCATCTAAAATGATCATTTTTACAGCTAAAATTACTCATTTCAGCATGGGATAAATTTAAAAAGACTTTGTGAATTGGCTTATGTTTTTTAATCGTCCTTAACAAAATAAAATCATAAAAAAAATAGGAATTGTTTTATTTTTATTATTTTTTATTTTTATTTTTTGTAGACCGTCCATGATCAAGAAGGATATATAATTCCTATTAGTCTTAAAGTAGTAAAAATTGGAATACAAATTTTGTATGATATTATCCATCGCATGGTATGAATCAGCTGTTCCCAATAAAATCCTTGTTTTAAAGAGTGTCCTTAAAGGATTCGATTTTGCATACTTAGCGTATAAACGCGTAGCGTTTTCAACACTTAGCACGATTCGATTTAATTAACTTCAACGGTACCAACGACTCTGAATATCCTCATATCATATCTGGTAGCACTTAAGTGCGCTCGTTTTTAAAACGGACTTTTGTTGTTGTTCTTGTTGTAGTTGTTGTTGTTGTTGTTGTTGTCGTTGTCGTTTTCTTTGCTTTGTTTTTTATTTTTTCGTTTTTCCTTGTACTAAGAGTAAAGCATTCATGTAGACATGCTCCTGGCTGGACTATATGCATACGTTACGTTAAGTTACGCTGAACTACGGTTCGTTTATACGTATGTACATACATACATACGTACACCACCGGTCCATGTCTAACAATCTGTCCGAATATTCGTAAACGTTGAAGATTCATGTTCAATACGTGTAAATAAGCCAAATTGGTCACGATTTTGGTATTTAGTTGGCCATCGTTGTTTTTGTTGCATTTGTTGTATTTGCCGTTGTATTGCCGCAAGGAATACCGCTGAGCGTTCGTTCGTTCGTTCGTTCGTATGTCCGTCTGCCTCTGTTTCTGTTGCTGTTGCTGTCTGCGGTGGATTGCGATCGCGGAAATTAACTTGACTTCGTTGTTTGCCTGCGCTTCTCGTGTTTAAAATTGTTCAAATCTTTTACGTAAAAATAAAGTTAAAATTCAAATAAAAATAACAGCACCACCAAAAAAACAACCACAACAACAACATCATCAAACTGTAACGTAACGTGCGGTCATTATGGAAAGCAGTTCAGTTTTTCCGCTTCTCAAGAGAATTTTACCTCTCCTATATCGTTTACTTCGAGGTATTTTTTTTATTTTTTTGGATAGGTATATTAGCATGCAGGGTTGTATTATTATGAACCCGGTACCAAGTATAGGGTACGTATGATAGTGATGTAGACAAGACATTTTACATACAGTGAGATGCCAATCACCAATCCATTCATGAGAAGTCGATTTGTACACAGATTACCAGGAAACTCATTGACTTTGATCCAAAATAAGGAATACATACATAGTGCGGACAGCCGCTCCCATTTTATTGGTATTGGTATTCCCTTTTTTAAATAACATCTTGCCCCAGTTTCAACAGCTGACTCAATTTTTTATCGTTCGTCGATGTAAAGCGGTTAAATACCAAAATTCGGTACTGGATTAGGACCAATAAAAATTAATTAATGGATCAATAAAAAAGTAAATCATAAATATCCCTCTGTTGACAAATGGACAAATGGAAATGTGCAAAGAATGGGTGCTTTTTTCAAATCCGCAGCAATATTTCTGAAACTTCGCCTGTAAGTATGCTATCTTTTGAGTCTCCTCATTAATTTGCAATAAACATGCCGCACAGTGCCTTTGACAAAATTAAAAATTTTTATTGTCACGAAATGTCACAATTTTGGTATCATTGGAAAGGGAATTGCTCCACTGAGAGAAAACCAAAATATTAGAGCCGCAAAAATTGTTATGTGAATGTTACACCTCTTCAAAGTCTTTGCCAACTTTGAGTGGGCGTGGCACGAAAAGTAGTGTTTTGGCAATCTCCAAACGTTGCGCGCAATATTTCACGAAATATTGCACGCAATTTCGAAACTACTACATTGCGAGCAACATTGCGAGCAACATTGCGAGCAACATTGCCAGCAACATTGCCAGCAACAATGCAAGCAACTTTGTTGTTGCTGCTGCTGCAGAAGCAAAAAAGCAGCGCAGTAGCAGCACAATAGCAGCGCAGCCGAAGCGCAGTAGCAGCACAGGAGCAGAGCAGTAGCAGCGCAGTCGCAGCGAAGTAGCAGCGCAGTCGCAGAGCTGTAGCAGCACAGTAGAAGCGCAGTCGCAGAGCAGTAGCAGTGCAGTAGCATCGCAGTAGCAGCGCAGTCGCAACGCAGTGCACGCAGTCAGCAGTCGCAGCAGCAGTCGCAGCGCAGTCGCAGCGCAGTCGCAGCGCAGTAGCAGCGCAGTGCAGTCAGTCGTCAGTCGCGAGCAGCACAGTAGCAGCGCAGTCGCAGCGCAGTAGCAGCGCAGTCGCAGCGAGCAGCGCAGTCGCAGCGCAGTGCAGCGCAGTAGCAGCGCAGTGCAAGCGCAGTCGCAGCGCAGTGCAGCGCAGGAGGCAGCGCAGTCGCAGCGCAGTCGCAGCGCAGTCGCAGCGCAGTAGCAGCGCAGTAGCAGCGCAGTCGCAGCGCAGTAGGAGCGCAGTCGCAGCGACAGTCGCAGCGCAGTAGCAGCGCAGTCGCGAGCGCAGTTAGCAGCGCAGTCGCAGCGCAGTAGCACGCAGTCGCAGCACATCGCAGCGCAGTAGAGCGCAGTCGCAGCGCAGTAGCAGCGCAGCGCAGCGCAGGCAGCGCAGTAGCAGCGCAGTCGCAGCGCAGTAGCAGCGCAGTACGCAGCGCAGTCGCAGCGCAGTGCAGCGCAGTCGCAGCGCAGTAGCAGCGCAGTCGCAGCGCAGTTGCAGCGCAGTCGCAGCGCAGTCGCAGCGACGGCTGCGCGCATAGGCGCGCAGTCGCAGTGCAGCGCGCCTAGCTCAGCTGCAGTGCAGTCGCAGTGCAGCGCACTGCAGCTCGCAGCGCAGTGCAGCGCACGCAGCGCAGTCGCAGCGCGTAGCAGCGCAGTCGCAGCTGCAGTGCAGCGCAGATGCAGCGCAGTCGCAGCGCAGTCGCAGCGCAGTGCAGCGCAGTCGCAGCGCAGTACGCGCATCGCAGCGCAGTAGCACGCGTGCGCATAACGCGCAGCGCAGTATGCAGCGCAGTCGCACGCGCAGTAGCAGCGCTGTAGCAGCGCGTAGCTAGCAGCGCAGCGAGCGCGTGCACAGCGCATGCGATGCGCAGCTGCGCAGCGGCGCGAGTCGCAGTACAGCGCAGCATGCGATGCGCAGTAACGCAGCTGCAGCTGCAGTGCGCGCAGTCGCGCTGCAGTCGAAGCGCAGTAGCATGCGCGCCTGCAGCGCATGCGCAGCGCAGTGCAGCGCATGCGCTAGCGACAGTCGCAGCGCAGTGCAGCGCGAGTGCATGCGCAGTAGCAGCGCAGTCGCAGCGCAGTACGCAGCGCAGTAGCAGCGCAGTGCAGCGCAGGCGACAGCGCAGTCGCAGCGCAGCGCGCAGTCGCAGCGCACGTGCAGCATGCGCGCAGCTCGCATGCGCAGCTAGCGCGTAGGCGCAGTAGCAGCGCAGTAGCAGCTGCAGTCGCAGCGCAGTAGCAGCTGCAGGCTGCGAGCGCAGTCGCAGCGCAGTGCAGCGCAGCTCGCAGCGCAGTAGCTGCAGCGCGACGCGCGTGCAGCGCATGCAGCGCAGTGCAGCGCGATGCTAGCGCGCACGTGCAGCGCAGTGCAGCGCATCGCGCGCAGTCAGCGCATGTCGCACTGCGCAGTAGCAGCGCAGTCGCAGCGCAGTGCACGCGCAGTCGCAGCGCAGTGACGCAGCCTGCAGCGCTCGCAGCGCAGTGCAGCGCATCGCAGCGCACGTAGCAGCTGCAGACTGCAGCTGCAGTACAGCGCAGTCGCAGCTGCGCATGCGATGCAGCTGCAGTAGCAGCGCTGCGACTGCGCAGCTACGCAGCGCAGCTCGACAGCGCAGTCGACTGCGCAGTGCAGCGACTGCGCTGCAGGCAGTGCGCTGCTACTGCAGCTGCGACTGCGCTGTACGCAGCGCTGCGACTCGCGCTGCCGTACTGCGCTGCTACTGCGCTGCGACTGCGCTGCGACATCGCGCTGCTACGTGCGCTGCGACTGCGCTGCTTATGCGACTGCGCTGCGACTGCGCTGCTACTGCGCTGCACTGCGCTGCGACGCGCTGCTACTGCGCTGCGCACTGCGCTGCTAGCCTGCGATGCGCTGCGCTGCGCTGCGACTGCGCTGTACGCGCTGCAGCGTACGCGCTGCGCTCGCTAGCTGCGCTGCGACTGCGCTGCTACTGCGTCTGCGACTGCAGCTGCAGACTGCGCTGCGCGTGCGCACTGCGCTGCGACTGCGCTGCGTACTGCGCTGCTACTGCGCTGCGACTGCGCTGCGTACTGCGCTGCAGCGCACTGCGCTGCGACTGCGCTGCACTGCGCTGCGACTGCGCTGCGACTGCGCTGCTACTGCGCTGCGACTGCGCTGCTACAGCGCTGCGACTGCGCTGCATCTGCGCTGCGTACTGCGCTGCACTGCGCTGCATCTGCGCTGCTACTGCGCTAGCGCGCACTGCAGCTGCACTGCGCTGCGACTGCGCTGCTACTGCGCTGCGACTGCGCAGTGCTACTGCGCTGCTACTGCGCTGCGACTGCGCTGCGCACTGCGCGCTGCACTGCGCTGCACTGCTGCACTGCGCTGCTACTGCGCTGCGACTGCGCTGCGACTGCGCTGCGTACTGCGCTGCGTAGCGCGCTGCACTGCGCTGCGACTGCGCTGCTACATGCGCTGCGACTGCGCTGCTATGCGCTGTGCGCTGCTACTGCGCTGCGACTGCGCTGCACTGCGCTGCGACTGCGCTGCTACTGCGCTGCGACTGCGCTGCTACGCGCTCGCTACGCGCTGCTACTGCGCTGCGACTGCGCTGCGTACAGCGCTGCGAGCGTGCGCTGCGACTGCGCTGCACTGCGCTGCACTGCGCTGCGACTGCGCTGCGACTGCGCTGCGCTGCGCTGCACTGCGCTGCTACTGCGCTGCGACTGCGCTGCTACTGCGCTGCGACTGCGCTGCGACTGCGCTGCGATGCGCTGCTACTGCGCTGCGACTGCGCTGTCCAGCTGCGCTGCGAACTGCGCTGCGACTGCGCTGCTACTGCGCGCTCGCGACTGCGCTGCTACTGCGCTGCGCAGCTGCGCTGCGACTGCGCTGCTACTGCGCTGCGACTGCGCTGCGACTGCGCTGCACTGCGCTGCGACTGCGCTGCTACTGCGCTGCGACTGCGCTGCTACTGCTGCCTGCGCTGACTGCGCTGCACTGCGCTGCGACTGCGCTGCGACTGCGCTGCACTGCGCTGCACTGCGCTGCTACTGCGCTGCGACTGCGCTGCTACTGCGCTGCTGCTGCGCTGCTACTGCGCTGCTACTGCGCTGCGACTGCGCTGCTACTGCGCTGCGACTGCGCTGCGACTGCTGCTGCTACTGCGCTGCGACTGCGCTGCTACTGCGCTGCGACTGCGCTGCTACTGCGCTGCGACTGCGCTGCTACTGCGCTGCGACTGCGCTGCGACTGCTGTACTGCGCTGCGACTGCGCTGCGACTGCGCTGCTGACTGCGCTGCTACTGCGCTGCGACTGCGCTGCTACTGCGCTGCACTGCGCTGCTACTGCGCTGCTACTGCGCTGCGACTGCGCTGCTACTGCGCTGCTACTGCGCTGCGACTGCGCTGCTACTGCGCTGCGACTGCGCTGCGACTGCGCTGCGACTGCGCTGCGACTGCGCTGCGACTGCGCTGCGACTGCGCTGCGACTGCGCTGCTACTGCGCTGCTACTGCGCTGCGACTGTCGCTGCACTACTGACGCTGCGACTGCGCTGCTACTGCGCTGCGCTGCGCTTGCACTGCGCTGCGACTGCGCTGCTACTGCGCTGCGACTGCGCTGCGTACTGCGCTGCGACTGCGCTGCTACTGCCGCTGCGCTGCTACTGCGCTGCGCTACTGCGCTGCGACTGCGCTGCTACTGCGCTGCGACTGCGCTGCTACTGCGCTGCGACTGCGTGCGCTGCGACCTGCGCTGCGACTGCCTGCGACTGCGCTGCGACTGCGCTGCGACTGGCGCTGCGACTGCGCTGCTACTGCGCTGCACTGCGCTGCACTGCGCTGCGACTGGCGCTGCTACTGCGCTGCGACTGCGCTGCTACTGCGCTGCTACTGCGCTGCACTGCGCTGCTACTGCGCTGCGACTGCGCTGCACTGCGCTGCTACTGCGCTGCGACTGCGCTGCTACTGCGCTGCACTGCGCTGCACCTGCGCTGCAACTGCGCTGCACTGCGCTGCTACTGCGCTGCGACTGCGCTGCACTGCGCTGCTACTGCGCTGCTACTGCGCTGCGACTGCGCTGCACTGCGCTGCTACTGCGCTGCGACTGCGCTGCTACTGCGCTGCGACTGCGCTGCGACTGCGCTGCACTGCGCTGCTACTGCGCTGCTACTGCGCTGCGACTGCGCTGCTACTGCGCTGTCGACTGCGCTGCTACTGCGCTGCGACTGCGCTGCTACTGCGCTGCTACTGCGCTGCACTGCGCTGCACTGCGCTGCAACTGCGCTGCTACTGCGCTGCTACTGCGCTGCTACTGCGCTGCGCTCCGCTACTGCGCTGCGACTGCGCTGCTACTGCGTCTGCGACTGCGCTGCTACTGCGCTGCGACTGCGCTGCTACTGCGCTGCTACTGCGCTGCGACTGCGCTGCTACTGCGCTGCTGACTGCGCTGCTACTGCGCTGCTGACTGCGCTGCGACTGCGCTGCGACTGCGCTGCGACTGCGCTGCAACTGCGCTGCTACTGCGCTGCTACTGCGACTGCGCTCCTACTGCGCTGCGACTGCGCTGCTACTGTGCTGCTACCGCGCTACGACTGAACTGCAACTGCGCTGCTACTGCGCTGCGACTGCGTTGCGACTGCGCTGCTACTGCGCTGCGACTGCGTTGCGACTGCGCTGCTACTGCGTTGCGACTGCGCTGCTACTGCGATGCTACTGCACTGCTACTGCTCTGCGACTGCGCTTCTACTGTGCTGCTACAGCTCTGCGACCGCGCTGCTACTTCGCTGCGACTGCGCTGCGACTGCGCTGCTACTGCTCTGCTCCTGTGCTGCTCCTGTGCTGCTACTGCGCTTCGGCTGCGCTGCTATTGTGCTGCTACTGCGCTGCTACTTTGCTACTGCAGCAGCAGCAACAACAAAGTTGCTTGCATTGTTGCTGGCAATGTTGCTGGCAATGTTGCTCGCAATGTTGCTCGCAATGTTGCTCGCAATGTAGTAGTTTCGAATGCGCGCAACGTTTGGAGATTGCCAAAACACTACTTTTCGTGCCACGCCCACTCAAAGTTGGCAAAGACTTTGAAGAGGTGTAACATTCACATAACAATTTTTGCGGCTCTAATATTTTGGTTTTCTCTCAGTGGAGCAATTCCCTTTCCAATGATACCAAAATTGTGACATTTCGTGACAATAAAAATTTTTAATTTTGTCAAGGCACTGTGCGGCATGTTTATTGCAAATTAATGGGGAGACTCAAAAGATAGCATACTTACAGGCAAAGTTTTAGAAAAGGCATCAGCCCGATTCTAAATATTGTTGCGGATTTGAAAAAATTCTCCCATTCTTTGCACAATAGGAAAGTGAATACGAAGGAACCAAGTATTTTGAAGCTTTTTAAGCAAAGGTCATCACATTTATAAGATTTGCGAAGGACGTTCCCAAAGTGAAATACACTAAAAAAAAATGGTTTAGTTTTTCTGCCTTTTGTGTAATAATTGTTCTCAGTGTGAATTAAAATAAATTTTTATTTCTGATTCCAGGTTTTATTAGCAATCAGCCAACGCTTGTTTCGCATTTCTATCTTAATTAAAAAATTCTCTCATCTGACAACAGGGCAAATGAACTCCGAAAATCTAGGAAAACTTGAAAATATTCCCATTTTTTACGATTGCGAAGCACATTCCTCCAAAACTACAGGCTGTATTTTCTTGAAAAAAGCATCATTTGATAAATAGTGGTATTGGCTTTGATACGCAAGCAACCATAATTAGTTACTAAAGCGCTAATTTCAATTTTTTCCCCGTAAAAGCTAAACAACTGAAGATTTCTCAAAAAATCGATGGTAGCTCCAAAACCAGAGCTGAGAAAAAATTTTCAAATATGTTCCTTATGTCACCAATACCACCGTAATCCAAAACTCCTAACGAAATCGCGGCAACAAAACCACTGTAAACTAGTGTTATTATCGCCTGAAACCAGATTTAAAAGCCACCTATGAAATACCTATGGAACGATGATCGGCCAGTTAAATTTCCTTGAAAATTTCCCTCATCGATATTTTCATGAATTGATCGAACCAAGTTGAAGAAGGGCATTGAAATCATAAAGTTTGCTGATTTTTTTTTTTTTTTTTTGGAAACCGCATTAAAGCTCAGCAAATGCGTCGACGTCATGGCGATTGATCGAAACAGATATCAGATGGCATGATCGAACAGCTTAGAATTTTAATTGCGTATTAACCGAAAAGAGAAATCGACATTTTTCAAGATTTATCGATGGAATTCTGCCTGAATGAGCTGAGCGACATACATATCTTAAGCAGCAGCAGCAAGGAATTCGAGACCGAGTCGGACTCCGACTCCGCATCCGAGTCCGCATCCGAGTCCAAATGCGAATTCGAATTCGAATGTGGATCCCATATAGCGATCAATGATCAGCAGTCGTCGTACTCGTCGTCGTTGCTATTGCTGTTGGTGTTGCTGTTGCTGTTGTCTGTTGTCTGTGTCGCCAGCTGTTGCTATTTGAGAAATGTTGCTATCAGAATTTATAAGCTGAAATGTTAATTCGTAACTCAGCAGATCACCGATCGCACTAATCCTCCCGTTTCTAGCAGTCGTCCGCTCCCGAATCTCCTCTCTCCTCTCGCCGAATGCCACCATATAGCCGAATACGTACCTATCAAATGGACCGCAAAATAATTTTATCGCTTCGAGCACTTATCACGCCGAATGTCGTATTTCGCGCTCTACTCGCTGCACTCTTCGTCCGAGCCGCCCGATTGAACTGCCCGATCGTTCGTCAGTCGTCCAGTTGTGCTGGTGATCAAGCCAAAATGTCGCTGCAATTGACATTTTGACAAATATTGACACATGCAGCACTTTACGTTACAATCCGCGCATTGCTGCAAGAGCAATCAGGAGCCGAAGCTTCTTGCAGCCATGGCTACTGGTTCTCCACTCAAGATTGCTACGTTTGTCGCCGCAGGCAGGCAGGCAGGCAGGCAGGCAGGTAGGCACCAGGCGGCAGGCCGGCATGCTAGCTGGCTCTCTGCGGCTGGCTCGCTGGCATACTGGCAGGTTGGCAATCTGGCAGGCAGTTATTGCTACTGTGCCCGAAGCTCTGGTTTCGCTGTATTCGCCGGCCGCTGCGAGAACTCCCCATAGGCTAATTAGCCTCGCGAAGTTGGGCAACAGAATCGCCGCTACCAGTATTTATGGTGCTCCTGACACGGCTAACCTGCAGTTTGTGAAAAAAGTGGAAATGGAAAGCAAAACCAACAAAAACCAAAAACACCAAAAACAAAAAAAAAAAAAAAAAAATGTTTTTACGGTTGTCATTGATCTTCGTTGATCGTCTGCAACAGACTCCTGACGCCTATGTTTGTCTTTAAGTACACACAACAGCGGCGGATTGCTCCGATGCTGTGCGGCTTCATGTTACATATGTATGTACCTCGTTGCCTCGTTTCTTCTCTGTTTTGCTGTTATTATTATTATTTTATTTTTTTCGTTTTCGTAGAAAACTTTAAAGTGCACTCCACGTAATTTCGCGCGTTGCCAGATATTGGGCCAATAAATTCAAAAAGAGATCTGAAAATAAACACCTCTGAAGATCATCCGCACTCATTAATTGAATTTTATAATTCATTCGATCTTTTTAAAGTTCATCCGTGGTATTTCTTTCTCATCTTGCAGGTTTAAGGACTTCATGCAGATATTACGGAATTATAGAGCTCATTCTCTGCATAAGCTAAGGCCTCAGTTCGGCTAGGAATGAAAAACTCTATGTAAAAAAAGCTTCAGAAAATTTCTGACCGAAATTTCACGCGACACAATATTTTAGTGCTTTTTGGCCAAAAAATGCACATCGAAACCCAGGCTTTCCTAGCAGAAATATGTTTGTAATTGAAGTTGAATTGTTTTTCGCAGAAAATTGACAGTTGATGTCAAAATAGTTTAAAGGTGCTTTCATAATACTTACAATAAAGTTTCCATTTCGAAATTCAAACTCAAATCGATATTTAAATCAGCTGTTTATGCCGTCAGGGCTATTTAGAATATTTTTATAATACCTTTTTTCCTCGGCGAAATAGCCTAGGAATTTCTGTGCGCATTTCTTACCGAACTGAGGCGAAGCTTTTATTGAAAAAAATTATGCGTAAACGAAGGGATTTAAAAGGGGGTACCCAAAAATGTGCAATGTTCTTCTACAAAAGAATCGAAATGCTCATTCACATCAGGACTTCGCTCGTAACAATTTAAAATGCAACTCTGGGCGCTTGATTCCTTCCATTGTTACCGTTTAACAGTTTAATTTCCGCATCGACAAATTTCACACGCTGATAAAACAATAGTGGGGCACATGCAGCTTCGCAAATTGTGGGAAATGAGAAATTTGTCACACAACTGTCAAAATTTATATGAAAATTTACGATGGGAAAAGCTGCGAAGGCATTTGCGAAGCTGCATGAGTACCACTAATGAAGCATTCCGGGGCAACCTGATTTCTTTACTTCGAACTTTCTTTACACGAAAAAACTCTTTTTCATTCATAAAAATGTGAAAATCCGAACGGATTCGATCCGTCGGAATACATAATCAGACCGAAAATATCAATTCTCAATCAACTGAGCAGGTGCGTAATCTGATAATTACATTTCAAGAGTGTCAAATCGAAAGTTTTATAAATCTTTTTTTCGAATTATTGTTTACCTCAGCGAGGAATCGAACTCGCGATCTTCGGACTTTGACCCGCTGACCCGTGACTGTCACGCGTCATGCTGAAGCTCAACGGACGCTTAAAGCTTATTTAAATGTAAGTAACCATCAAGCACATGTACCCCCTTCACCCTTTTAGGATGATATTTTCAGCCAAAGAGTCATATGACAATGTCACCTATATGTCCCAGTGAAATCACTCATGACTTTGTCCTGGAGGAGATATTTGCCTGCTGGGATATCATGAAAGTGGCTCTTTGTTTTTTTATATACACAAATTTATATACTAGAGCTGTAAAATATCGTTACTACATATTCGGTAAAAAGTAACGATTACTCTAGTCAGTAATCAATAACGTCTCGTTACTGATGGAAGTATCTCGTTACTAGTACTTTTTTTTGCACACATGCCAGCTGATGGTTGCCAGAGTAATAAAGTACTAATGTAATGGGTGCACAAAACAGTATGGTAGTAGAGTGAGTTGAGTTGATATTTGGTTACTAAATACTCGGTGATGATTCAAAGAGCATGAGAGATTTTTCATTACTTTATCAACATTGAGTTATTTCATGCAACCGTCATTCGTTCGTGAACAATATTTGAAAAATTGTAATGAGTACTTAGTAACGAGTACTAAGTAACGATTACTTGACGAAAAATAACGAATACACTCGAGTAGTGTAAATTTTAGCGTTTTTACAGCTCTAATATATACATACATATGTATATGGGTATTTGCAGAAAAAAGTAAACTTTTTGTCACGTCCGAGCATATCTAATTGCCTTTCTGATCAGCATAAAGTTTTTATAGGTATATAATTCCGGAAGAGCTGCGCGATAATAGCTAAAAACAAAATTACCATTTTCCACATTCTTCAATTCGGGACTTTAAATTGTTAAAGTAACTGTCACGTCTGTTTGGAGATACCCATATGTACTTAATATAGGAAATTTATTTACGTCGGATATGCGTAGATTCCTTAAAATCGGATTGAAATCATTCACAGCCACTGTACCTGTATGTACCTTCACAGGTACACCGGGCTGATCATTATACAAAAGCCTTTCTTACAATAAAACAAGTAAGGGTGTTATAGTCAGGCGAGCCTGACAATAGAATACCCGACACAGACACACATGTTCAAATAATTTTTAATATCAAGAGGTGTTTAAGGCCATAAGGGGCCTAATATACCGACTTTTGATAAATTTCTTTAAGAAAACCGCCCCTTTGCCACGCCCACTTTTACAATTTTTTAAAATTCTAATCGGAGGCTTAGATATACGCTCAAATCCTAAGTTTCATTGAAATATTTGGAAAAAGTCAGATTTTGAGGAAGTTTTGAGATTTTTCTGACAGACCCTAGTACTGGAGGTACCCCCAAAAATAGTCCGATCGGGTCCATTCTCGAACTTGTTCTTACTTATGTCCCCGTAAGCACGCATACCAAATTTTGTCAAGATAGCTCAACTCCTTCGATAAGATAACTGTATACAAACAGACATACGGACAGACAGACGGACGGGCGGACATGTCTAAATCGAATCTCCTGGTGACGCTGATCATTTCTATATATATTTTATATGGTCTAGCTCGACTGGTTCTGGGTGTTACACACAACCACACAAACGCAATATACCCTCGACACAGAGTGTGTCGGGTATAAAAAGGATTCTTATGCGACTTCGATAGGTTATAGGTTTATGTCTTAGCTTAAAATGGTTTAATTCATTTTGCTTATGAAATTTTCCGCGCCGTCAGTTTTCTCTAATTTTAATTAATTCAATTTTTAAAGAAATTCATAACAAAGATAAAAAAATGAAATTAACAAATAAATAAAAGCAACGAGAAGCAATGCCAAAAACAAAAAACAAAAATTGTTGTTTTTTTTTTTTGTTGAGATAAAATCAATTTATTTGCCTACATATGCTATGTGCGAATCGTTTAAATAATTATCAGCTTGTAACAAGCTAATAGCCTCCGTTTTTTTTTTTCGTTTTTCTTTTTGCGGTTTTTGTCTTTCGTTGGAAAATTACTCGCTACATTACCTGTCATTTCGTTAAGACTTTTTTTTTTATGATAACATTATATCTCGCCCGCTTGGACTGCTTTTCTTGGCTTACGTGTGCCTTACGAAGCGAACAAGCGAAAATAAATGCGCCGGCAACACTCCAGAGAGCACTCTGCCGCCGGCCGCAACTGGGTGCACGAGCAACAGAGCGCGAACGCGGCTCTAATAGCGAACGCGCGAACAGGACTATTCGACAAGCCCGCAAATCGGGCTGTTGTTTGTCACTGCCATCGTCATCGATCTTTGGCGTTAACTCTACACTATCCATATCCATATCCGAGTCCAAATCCATATCGATTAATGTTGTAAATCGACTTTTTCTCCCCCTCCACCAACCACCCCCCGACCCCCTCCGAGATCGAGCATCGAGTCCGGCAAAGGCGTTCATTAGCGCGGATCGGGTCCAGTTTTCATCGGTTGTAACGGTATTCACGGCATCGCACTGTGTGTGTGTGTGCGTGTGGTGTTAAATTTTTGTAATCCATTTTTATGTCCCCTTGTCAGCGCCAATCTTATCGGACTATCTCATTTGCCATAATTTGTTTACAAATTGCTAAATTTCCAGGCTGCGGCTTTTTTGCTTCTTCTTCCAACGAGCAAATAGTTTCTCTTTTGCCCGGTCTACTCGCAGTATCAATGCGAAAGCAAAAAAATTATCCTTCCGTATATACATACATACATACATTTCTCTTCCAAATGAGGAACTTTCGTTCATTGCTATCGCGCTCGTTCAGGGTTACATTGCGAAAGTTCAGGGTTGTATTTTAACTAGTCGAACTTAGCCAGCGATGGACTTTAGGCTGAGGAAGCAACCTTTTTTGATGAAAGCATATCGATGGCTCATTACAGACTTGGGTCACACATCTGTTTTACTATTCGCTCGTTGTGTGTGTGTGTATGTATGGTGTGTGTGTGTCCATCCATATGTACCTACTTGACACTCAGATCCATTCATGCTTCATGCCGCATTTGCCAAGATCCTTCATGTGTTTTTGTCAGTCGTCGCTACCACCGCCCTCCCCTGCCCACCATCGGTCCGTCCGTCCGCCCGTTCGTCGGTTATGATGTCTTTATTGCGTGAATGAGCATTCATAATGCAGCACACCACCGATTTGGGTCCAACGTATATACATACATACATACATATGTAGCTGGAGCCACATCGCTTCACATGTGGGTCTTGCATTGTCTCTTATGGTCTGTAGGGGAAAAAAAAAAAAAAACTGCGTGGGCAGCGGAGAAAATTAGTTTTTCGCGATTTGGAAGGCAGGTCAGACATGCAGGAATATTAAGTTATTAAATGGTGCAAAAAAAAAAAAAACAAAAAAAAAAAGGAAACGACCGTCAAAGATGTCTTTACGTACGAGTTCAAAATTGCTTGCTTAAAAGAGTCCCACACTTGAGAATGCAGCCGATCAGTGCACATGGAACAATAGCAGCCGAAAAGCATAATTCATTCAGCCATTTTGTAACGCGATTTAATGGAGAAAGTGTGATCGGAAAAGATTTCGTATTCTTTAACCCTTTTAGGGGCATGATTAATTTTGTCCTCATACAATTTTAACGATCTTCAGCAATGTTGAAAAAAGATTTTAAAAACAATCGCTATAGATCGTTAAAATTTTGTAAGGCCAATGTATCGATTAAGCATGATAGGGTTAAAGACAAAAACGTAACACACATACTATGTATTTTCAATTGGCTCGCATTCAATTGAAGCGCATGCTCGACATTGTGCGCCGCAGCCACCGCCGCAGCCACTGCAGCTTAAGACAAATGATTTCATTACCTGAGAAAATATAAATATTAAAAGAAAAAAAAAAAAATTAATGTGGGCGAAAAGGTTGCGTGCTCAAAATTTAATACCCATAAACACTCAAAGATTAATAACGGTTATTTGGCGAGAGAGCAAAGACGAAAAAATAATAACAACAACAACAACAAAAAAAAACCAGCTTATTTATTGATCGAATCGTGAGTCAACTAGCGCACATACCTACAATGTATTAAGTGTATGCTCATAAGTGCTTAATAACGTGATCAAGCAGGTGACTTATCATCACAGGCTCAGAATAAAGCTCAATTATGCGAAAATCGGTAACACCCACACCCCGATCGGTCCGTCCATAATTACTGTGCGCCATCCAAAGCGCAATTTTTGCCCATAATCGTTTCTGGAGTCCTCGAAAAATTCATCGTCATCGCGTCAAAAGAAACGCTCCCGAGCGGACGGAGCCATTTAAGCAAACGACTAACGACTAACGGCTAACGACTTTGATTCCCACAATTCGGTGTGTTGGCAGTTTGTCACAGCATTCCAGTTGTCGCTTGGGTGGCGCATAATTTTAATGGCTACTGCTTCATTCGAGCAGCCTACGGACGACACACCGGCATTAATAGAGCACTTACAATACGGATGAATAAAACAGCAAAAATCGTTTCGACAAGAGAACAAGCAACAATTAAACTGAAACACGCGATGATCAGCCGACAAAATGATCCGAACAGCAGCAGCAGCAGCAGCAGCAGCAGCAGGAAGGACAGCAAAATTCGTATGCGGCACTGAGGCGTGTGGTGGCCCGGCAATGCGATCTTCTGCTTAGCTGCTCAACTATGCCGATAGCGATCGTTTCTTATTGGATCGGATGGCGTCGCCACGGAAGATGCAACGGCAACAACAACAACAACAACATCGACAACAACAAGAGCAACACCAGCGAATGCAGTGCATAAATAAACACGAATGTAGATGCCCACAGTGATAAAGCGCTCTCGTCCAGTTAAATTACGCATCCACGATCTCTCCGCGTCGGTCGCGAGCAAGTGTCGTGCTGTTAAGGATATGCGCCATAAATTTACACTATGCAAATTAAATTATCAACTCGAATTGCGTTTAACAAATTATTGCTAACAAATGAGAGTGCGTACGGCAGGCAGCGATAGCCGAAGAGGGCGATTGCAATTTATTTTTTTATTTTTTTTTTTTTCTTCTGCTGCATTTCAATTTGAATACGTACATGTGTAGCAATAATTGATGCGGCGAAATTGTGGGACGTTGTTGGAACAGTTTCAGATACGCGCTGATTCCTTTAAATTATTCAACTAAAGTCATCGTAATATGTTTTGGCTACAAAAAAACTGTTTTTTCTCAGCATCCTGAATGGATAATCATTTTTAATAGGACCTTCAATAGATACGAAAACTGATCCTATGACCTCTGATAGGTCCATATTGGAGGAATTAGCACCCACCAATATTCAAT